>JARYHS010013631.1:17983294-18439958 GCA_031002005.1 Vandiemenella viatica | reverse complement strand
TACAAAACTTTAAAGTCATCTTTTTGCAGGAATTATAATATGCTACACCTTTTAGAACGAGTATAAAATTTAATAATATTTTTTCCCCATAATTTCCAATTCTGTGCAAATTGACAAAAAGAATATTATTAGTGTTACTCCCAAACAACTTTAATTTATGTATTATAGTCCTAAATAAACTAGAATGTAGGGTTCATATGAATGCTATTTATTTTATCATGACACAAGATTGTGATATATGAATACACACTGGTAAAACACTTGAAAGAAGCTGCTCTATATCTGTTACCTTTTTCTTGGATAAGTGACTGAAATGTAAGGAAAAAATTTGCTTCAGCTACATATTTCTAGTTATTTACAAACCAAAAAACTTAGTGAAGACGATTTTGCAAAAATTATACATAAATTTTGTAAATCCTACGGACAAATGATAAGCCTCATTTTCTTCAGTAAAGTAATATTAAAAATCTTATGAACAATATCTGCATTAATCTATGTTTATGAATGTACTTCTCAGTCAATTGCAGTATTATAGCTCCACATATATGATAAACAGATCATGAAATTAGATTTTATTATAGTTACAGCTAAGGTAACATATACTAATATTTATAAAGAGAACCACACAAATAGTGAAGCTTTTAAAAGTAATATTTTAAGCAGAAATAAAGTATTTTAAATACATCGTTTCTGTTGTACCTGCAGAAATCTTTTCACCATGGGAGCTTGAAGAGACAGTCTCACCTCCTCCTTGAGCTTCACCAGTTTCACCATGTGTTGCTGAATCACCAACACTCATACTGGACACAGATTCTGCCACATAACAACATGCAACCATGCTCACAAAAAATGTTTATGTACAGCACATAAAAGAAAAAGGATGAAGAGAACATAAAGAACTAGGAAAGAAAGCTTTCATATTACAGCAACAGCATTAATAATTCCATGGATCTCTTACATAAGAAATCAAAAAAAAAAACCCATTTTTTTTCCATACAAATAATTCCCACACAGCATGAGAATAAAATTAATGCAAATTATGAAAGGCACACAAAAAGCAATAGCATATATGGAAAGCAAATTCTGAGAGAAGATTTAAAACAGATTTTAAAGCTTCTAAAATATATTTCCTTAATATGGCTATGAAATTTTCAATTTTTTTCCACCAAGCAAATACGTGAACTGTTAACAGTTACTATAAAGTGAGATTTTAAAAAAAAAAAAAAAAAAAAAAAAAAAATCCTACATATGTTGCTTCTAATAAAATACCACGATTAATGTGTGAATGGAGAATTTCCTGAGGTATTGATGCAATGTAATCTTCACAGGTGTCCAGCCAAATGTTTTGACAGATCTTCATTAGGTGTAACATGGCTTTCAGTGATTATCATTGCCAGCTCTAGACATAATCCATTGCTCAATGCAAAGTGTGGGCTACATCATATGCTCTCTTGAGTCTGTAAAACATCTTGCTTGCTTGGGGTTGTAGCATAAACCAATTAGCTTTAACTATGATCGTGTCCTGGTACCTAGTTGTTCTTTGCCTGTGATCGCCAATCACTCATAACATAAAAAAAGGATAACCCAACATATAAAGGTATGTTCTCAAAATACAACTTCAGACTTCCTGATTAATTCCAAATTATATATTTTGCAAAAGTTCCTACATAAACTTGGTACCAGCATGGGCCTAATAACCTGATTACAGGTTAAACCATCCTATCATAGTAAGCAACTTCCTCCTGACCCCTAGATGTGAAAGTTGAAAGCTCATCTCGAAGGAAGATTGAACCCGCACCACTGTTGCATCACTTCTAAAATTTACATCTCCATGATCGACCAACACACCCTCCTCTCAGTTCAATTTCTGCCAGATTACTGCTGCTTGCCTAGGTTAGCGGTGCCTGCTTATATTCATATTGGGCCAGCTGATTCAGCATATGCTTGGTTTGACAAAGGGAAATCTTATTTTTATTCCAATCATTCTGAAATTTTTATATGTTGTGAAGAATATTATAAATGTCAATTTTAATTATGAGAGCTTTTCTTCTAGTATTTGTGGATTTCGAGTTAAAGTTGTAAAATCTTTAATCTGTCATCATTCTTACAGTTCGTCAGTCTGTGAAATGATTCCTTTATCAAAATATTCTACAAAACTTTCCTCAACTTTTGACTGATCCAGATCCCAAATTTAATTGATAGTGAAAATCAACTTTGACTATAAGTGCAAAGTCAGCTAAAAATATTGATGTCGATTATCTCCAAATATATGAGTTGTAAGGAACCAGACCGACACTGGGGTTGGTATCGCCTAAGTACCTTATCTAACAGTCTTGGTGGCACCTCACTGTCCAATGAAAGTTTGTTGCATATTTTAATTTAACTTGACCATGTTGCCAGGATACAACAAGAATGCTAACAGGTCGCCACAATATTTAATGACCCAAATATTGAAAAGGTATGGTAACAGCTACAGAAATGAAACAGTTCACTTTCCAAAATTCTTCCAGTTTATTAAAATGAAAATTCAAAGTTCAAACAGCATTCTTAAGTTGCGTAGGCTAATCGAACAATCGATCCAAAAGTTACAGGTTATGGAGAGAGGTAACACCGAACAAACCCCAAAGAAAAGTTACAAGTTCATGTCAAACCAAAGCCACCGCCCCTTCCATAATGGCTGACTCCAGAAATGCCAACATAACTCCCGCACTCCAACCTAACGTCGGAATAGCCAACACACCAACACACGCTTAGATCATCTTACTAACAAGACTGCAACCCGGAAAAAGACAATAGCGTCACCTCGGCCTCTAATTTATACCTTCGCTGACGTCAGAGCCAGAACGCCGCTTTCTGCCCACACTTTAACGAATTAGATCGGAAATATCTCAGTAACTAAACAGTTATCCAAAACTTTAAGTGTGGCAGTGTTTCGACATATTTAATTGTGAAATAGTGAATATTTAATGAATAATTTAAGCAACTGGTTTAAAAGTTCCCAGCGTAGAAGTGGACTACTTTCCTACCTGGGGATTTACTATTATGCTGAAAATTTCTACATTTCGTCATTTTATTAATGCCACGATTTATGCAAATTATTTTATTCTCACTGTGATCTACAAAAATTCGCGAGTTTATTGGTGTGATTTTTATTAAGATTGGTGCAGGGAAAGATTAACCACGCTGTAACCAAAGTGTGATTTTTGTTTTAATTTTATAACTTTATTTCTAGGACTTTTATTGCAAATATAAAATTACCACGAGATTCTCTGAATTAAATCGCGTATTCTGAAAGTTGTCTCATCTCTGTATCTACTTTAGATCGGTTGGAAAATATTTCTAAACTCCACACGTGGATGCAATTTTAAGATCTCTATAGCATCGGTTCTATTGCTGGTAATTACTTGAAATAATTATACGTGATCTTAGATTTTTGGTTCTTTCCGGAAATCTACTTTTTATTTTGAATGTCCTCTAGGATTTTGAGATAAAAATTATTTAGAGTGAAGTGCAACTGACGAAGCATTAAAAATTGATTTAAGTTATTTAAACGTCCTGAAACTACGAAATTTTAGTGAATTTATCTTTTAATCGCCTGATTACTTCCCTACAATTACTTTATTTGGTTCGAAAGTATGTTAAAACAGTGAAATGCCAAATATTAGAAATTACTTGTGCACTGAACTGGATTATTATGGATTATCATATCAAAGGTTAGTAAAAGGTGTTAATATCACTACAGAAAGTTACTTTAGTTGGTTTATTTGCTATTAAGTTACTTTATTGCTCCTAAAATTGGTTTAAAATGACAAAATGTTCCCCAGTTAGCAATTCCTAAGTCCAAGGTAATATTATTACTGATTGTTTAATTTCCAGTTGACTAAAAGTTTGTTTATTATTATTCAGAGTTTATATTCGGCGTTTAGCAACTACTAAAGGTCTTTACTACATTCAAATTGGTTTAGAAACTACGAAGTTAACTTATATCAAAATCTATTATTTGAAATTGAAGTTGTGGGATTTAATCTCTTTCCTCCCAACCTGATGTCTTCTTTTTGTTATTAAAGGTTTATTTAGAGCCTTTATTTAATTATGGGTGCATTTATTATCCCTAAAAGGTTTTATTTAGTGTGATAGGTTACGGTATCTCTATGCCATACAAAGCCTTACTCTCATAACCTAACCATGAAACGAAACTATCTTCTACTACAGAGTAAACTTTCCCTCTAATGTCTAAAGGTGAGAGGCTAGAATTTAACCAAAATTCTAAGATGCTTACATGCCCCCCGAAGATTGAGGTTATTTTCCCAAGAAAACTAACTGAATATCTTGAAAAATAGAAGAGAAAAAAAATTTAAATTCCCCAAATGAAATGAATTACTCCCACAAAATCTAACTATCTCTTGTTGGTTCGGTTCTCTCTCCATCATTCATACTCAAAACAAAATATTATCATTTATCACAATCTCAAAACTTTAACTTTCTCTCACAAGATTATTACAAAAATTTTCAAACTCATTCACTCTTAAAAGATTGATATTACTGAGAATTTATGATCAAATAACAAAAATGTAAAAATATAAAAAATGATCACAAAATTATAAGCATGTGTGTTCTCACAAAATTGTCGAACTATCAAACATATTATCAATATAAAACATAAATTGTGTACATGTAAATTACAAAAGTACATTGACAAATATTATACAAGAAATATTCGATCTGTTTTAAGAAAGAAAAACCTTAAGGTTTAATATTTTATAAGCATAAACATAAGGAACAAAATGGTGTTTTACAAATAATCTTTCTTTACAATTCCATATTGGAAAGTCTTTCGTTCTGTGAACGTCTTTGTTTGCATATTACACTGTTTTATTATGGCCTTACCACCTTCCCCTTTTCACACCTCACACCCTTGCTACATAACTCCCTAAATGGGTGAAAACCCAAGTCCTGAAACGGGCGCAGACTTTAAGGCTCGTAATTATATAAACCAACAGCCTTATGGCTAGTTCTGCCGAGTACAAAGTCCATCATCCCCGGTTCCTGACGCAGCAGGAGTAGCCTGGGGAACTCGGTCAGCTAGCTGGTCTGTGAAAGATACAAAACAGAAAACGAAAATACGGGGAATTAGTGGCGGCCAAACTTGTTCTTAACCACTAACATATACATAACGAAAAATTAAGATACAAATACAAAAATAGCTACAAAAGTAAGATTACAATAACCATGGTAATTACAATGAAACTTTCACAAGTTGTTGAAAAAATGAAACAAAATTAATTATTTTTCTAGCAAAGATGGTAATTACAAATAGCAAGAAAAATGAAAAACAAGTACAAGTTATAAGTCCTGTAAGTAAGTAATGTTACAAGAAATGATCCAAAGGAATACATATAAAGAAAGTACAAGAAAAATACAAGCATATCCATATCAAATTAAAACATAGTGAAATGAACTTGGTCCATGCCAAGTTATTGGATCACTTGAATTCAACTGAATTTATTACAATCATAAGAAATATTACTTATTAGATTTATTGACAAAATATTATCCCCATAATAAAAGATATATCTAAAAATGTGTAGGGGTAAATTGTAACTTATAAGGAAACGTAGTTTCCAAGCAGCAGTACACTGCTGTGTAAGATGCGTGAGTATAAAAGTAGTGTATGTGTGTATGAAATGTTACAAAAGATCTTTTATGTTGAAGTATCACAACCCTCGTTGTGTTCACCAGTACACTGGTGCAAAAAAATCACATATCCTTTATAAATATTAGTTTATGAAAGTTAGTTCAAGTGTTATCGTGTATTGTTAATAAAGAACATTACTCTCAAAATTCTGATTGCTTAAGGCCACTATGAAGTGCCTAAGGTGCAACAAAGCACAAAAAATCCTCAACCTAAGTTGGGTAAATAAGACAAAGCGAAGAAAGTGTTACTTAAAGTAGGAAAATGTATAGGAAAGTTTATTATAAAAAGTTTGCTTAGAGTGGTTTATTTTTACTATAAAAATATTTGAAAGTATGTGTGTATCCTCATCACATTACTAACTCATTCAACCTTCTTAGTGTACAAGACATAGGAATTGCCATCCCAAAACCGTTCTACGGTACATAGATAAACACTTAGACAGTACATAACTTCCAAACTAGCTTTCAATTCATTCTTCAGCAACAAGAATGTAAACTCACATCAGTTTTAATATCATATCTCCAAGATTCCATTATGTGTAACAAACTTGGTCATTTCCGCTTTTGTCTCTATAGTGTGTTGACTGCTCATGTTTCCTATATATATTTGTATTGTGTATGAAATTGTGTAACTATATGAAATAACAATGACGCCTTATTTGTGTATGTGAGGTCATCCCTAGGTGATGCCTAATGTGTTTTAATATAGGAGGTCGCCTTGTTTTGTTACACTGATACATAATAATAATAATGATGGGTGGAAATGCAATTAATAATTATGGGATTCGCAGGTGAGTCTCCGATTCCTGGCCCTAATAATAAATATGGGATTCGCAGGTAAGTCTTTGCTTCCTGGCCCTAATAATAATGGGATTCGCAGGCAGGACTCTATTTCCTGGCCCTATTAATAAAATAATAATGCATTCCCCCAAATGGTACTTTCTTCTCTTCCAGCCTCCCCCAAAAATATAGGAAAACATGTTATATCTCCACCTCTACTTTAACTAGAGCATCAACTTCCTCACTTGCACAAACAACTTTATCTCTTTGACAATCCATCTCAACATCCATAAGTTCCGCCCTTGGTGTCTCAGAAATCCTATCCAATCTAATCTGGCATATGACTTCCCAAGGTAGATGTTCAAATATTATTAGATGAAAGTACCTCTTAGAAAAGTAAAGAGTTGCAAAACTTCTGGTCCCAATACAACTTCAAAAATCAAACTCAGCTGAGTAAAAGACTCAGATAAACAAATACTAACTGTCAAAAAGGTACAAAAATGAAAAACATTTAAAGTAACACAGGTTGTCTGAGACTGTGTGCAAGCGTAGATTTCCCATGGGTGTACCTGAACAGGAGGATTAGTAGGTTTAAGTTTTAAGACATTCCTCCATTCAGCAAAGAGTGGGCCTTCTGTTTGATGGTAAGGGGTTCAACATACTTTTCATCTTTATCCCCCTCCCAAAACAATCATAACTCAAAGTAGTCTTATTGTGCTGGTACAGCATAGACAAGTGAGTTTGTGAAAAAGAAACCCTGTTTTCTTTTACCATACAGAATGCAAAGGGTTTCCTGAAATTATCAGGATAAAATTTAATGAAGTACCCACTGCCTGAAAAATCTGTACAATCTGAAAAAGATAAAGTTTGAAAAATTGTTGTCAAGACCACAGTGTTCCCAATTAGGAATAGTAATTTGTGGCAAATCAGTGTGAATGTTTTCAGGAAACATTTTCTGAAATAATTGCTGTTTCAGCTTATCCACAAAAGTAGGCTTGTATCGCCTTACAAGCTGTTTGGATTTGGAAATATTAGGCTCATATGAGCAAACAGCCTGTGTTGTGGGATCAGCTGATTGTATATTATGAATCTGTTCTTCCATTTGAACAGTAGCGACATCCATAAAATCTTTACTAACACATAAAGTTACTGTTGAATGTTCATTATCATTAATCACTTGTGAAGGCTCCGCCGTAGCAGGCAGAACATCAGTTTCAATATTGACAAGTTCAGATACAATATTATTATATACAACAGGTGGGTCAATGGCCTGTGAAAGATCAGCTGAGGGCTGTACCTGAATTTCAGTTTTGGAAAAATTAGTTGTTTCTACTGCAATAGAATCTAAGTGGTCAGTAGGTGGTAATGGATCAGCTGATGCATTAATGCTAGGTTCTGTCACCTCTATGGGTGCAGAATATGTTTCCGAGTTTCCAAGTAATGGTAATTCTGATGTTCTCAGATCAACAGCTGATATTCCTTGCTTAACTAATTGTTCCACCTTGCTTTGGCAACCCTGAATATCTGTTTGTGCTTTTTGTACTTGCAAATCCAAAATGGAGACATGTTGCAGTGTTTGTTGTTGTTGCTGATCAATGTTGAGGACCTGTTCATTGAATGATGTCAACTGGACTTTACTATTTACAACTTCCTGTGTAAGGGAGGTAACATCCTCATCAATTCTAGAGACATTTTGTTGTACCTCTGCAATTTGTTGAGCATTTGTCTCAGTGGTGGCAGCTAAATCTTGTACCTTATTGTGCACTTGAACCACATTTTCACTCACTGCAGAAACAGTATTGTGAATTGACTTAATGGAGTCAGCTGATGTGGAAACAAACTGTTGTAGGTCAGCTGATATTTTAGCAATTGTGGAATCTTGTGTGTCAATTCTAGGTACAATTTCTTTTTGAAAATTTGTCAAATGATTGCTTAGAATAGTGGAGTTTTTATAACATGCATCACTGACTGAATTAAGTTTAATATTAACATCTTCAAGTTGGGTATCTACGTCATGTGCATGTTTGTTAAATGTCTGAAGCATTTCAGTGCGGTGGTCTCGTAACTGTTTTGTAAAATCTTGTTTATTGGCCTCACACTTCTCTTTCAGCTTGTGTTAATCTGTTTTCTAGAGACTGTGTTTGTTGTGTGAAAGTTTGTGTTAGTTTTTGTTCCAAAGATTTGTACGAATTGTTGAGGGTGGTTCTGAAACTTGATTCTAGTTGTTTCAAATCTTTATTGAATTCATCCTTGTGTTTATCAAGTTTACTAGTGATGTCTTGTTTTTGTTCGTCAAACTTATTATCAAGTCGTTGAAAAAGTGTGTCGATCCAACTGCACTCTGTTGGTATAGTGCTTATTTGTGTAGTAGGTTCTGCTGCAGTTGTCTGAGTACCCCTTACAGTGGAGTGAGATGTAGATGGTATATCACTAATTGTGGTTTCAGGTGGTGGATGAGTAGTATTTTGTGTTTCAGGTGTGCATTATCCCCATTATTTTCTGGACCATATCCCCGAAAATCGCTCTCAGAGGTAGTGCGTGTGAGCCATCACTGTGTACGTTAGTATCAGAATTATGTAATAAATTATACTGTTGCAATTGTGGATTGTCTTCTACATCAGATTCACCTGAATGGAATATAGGAAGCTCAGTACTAGAAACAGGAGTCAAGTTTGCAATTCTTTCTGCTAAATGAGCAACCTGTATAGGGTGGGTCTGCTGAGTATCATGTACAAGTTCCTCCTGAACAGGAATAGTATCAGCAGTAGACTGAAGTGAAGGTGTCTGAAGAAGTATTATCAGTCACATTAACATTAAGTTGCATTTGATTACTGAGATGTTCATCAGTCTGTTCAGGTTGTTGTGTCATATTTATTAAGCTTCTAGATCTGGTTAGCATAGAATGAATTCTCATATCTCCCCCCTCCCCATTACTAGTTCCTAAGCTTCTAACAGGTTTGTCATCATTTGATGCCATAGTTACAATAACAATAAAGAAATACTACCAAAGAAAACAATATTAAAGGAATTTGGTTGAATAATACCCAAAAAAAAATATTACAAATCGGTACAGCAGGATATCAGCAAACAGCTGATTCGAAAATTTCAAAGTTCGACGCTTAAAAAATAAACAAGAACACAAAAAAAATTAAAATGGAAATTCCCAAAACACAAGAAAGAAATAAAAATAATGAATACACCCGAATAATATTAATCTCCCCTGAAAAAAACACTGTAAAAATCGAAGTATCCAAATGTAAACACAGCAAAGACAACACTGAAGCAGATGGTGAACACAAGTATAGAAAAGAAAAAAAAATTATATCTTTGTTATGTAGTATGTCTCAGCAAATCATCGGCACAGATGTACAATCTCTGTGGTAGTAAAATCTTTGAGTCGCATACAACACCAGCTGGTCGGAAGTATACAGAAAAACAGCTGATCGAAGTTACATATCACCGTAAAGTTCCAAAACACTGTGAATTCACTCGTAGGCACGAAAAAAAAAAAATGAAAAGCCAGGTAAAATTAGGCTGATAGGTAACATAAATTACCCCAAAGTCTTGTCACTCAGTATAATCGAGCACAAGTTTGCCACCGTAATGGCATAAATAATAGTAAAAATGCGGTTACTGTGATTGTAACCTTTGAGTAATATCATAAGATATTTCGGTCAACTATTGATGGAAGGTGAATGATTCTATGCAGCACGAAAAAGAAGGAAGAAACTGCATAGATGATAGAAAAGAATGCTCCCGGCAGGCCTAAACTGTCGCCAGAGTCTAGGATGGAGCGGCCCGATTTCGGATGAAAAACACTTTTACTTAACTTTGTGCAGGCTCGCAGTCCTTTGTCGGCGTGATGAATGGGGCGACTTGGAGTGGCGAAAACCGTGTCGACCGCGCCTCTGGACCCTCGCAGGTCAGCACTCCATGAAGTGAAAGAGGCGTCGGCGGCTGCGAACTCTGCCCTCGGCTGCAGTCGTGCGGTGTTGGTGATGTGGTCAGGTTGGCTGAAGTCGATGTAGGCGTTTCGGAAGAAGATGGTATCCTTGGTTAAAACTCACTGGTATCCGTGATGATCGGTAAACCCTCTCCACAGTTTGAAATTTGAACAAACACGAGCCTTACAGTCCCATGTAAGGACAAAGTGTGCGCCGAACGGACGACACAAGATTTGATGGACCTCCAATAAATTGGAAAGGTCCGGTAACAGCTACAGAAATGAAACAGTTCACTTTCCAAAATTCTTCCAGTTTATTAAAATGAAAATTCAAAGTTCAAACAGCATTCTTAAGTTGCGTAGGCTAATCGAACAATCGATCCAAAAGTTACAGGTTATGGAGAGAGGTAACACGAACAAACCCCAAAGAAAAGTTACAAGTTCATGTCAAACCAAAGCCACGCCCCTTCCATAATGGCTGACTCCAGAAATGCCAACATAACTCCCGCACTCCAACCTAACGTCGGAATAGCCAACACACCAACACACGCTTAGATCATCTTACTAACAAGACTGCAACCCGGAAAAAGACAATAGCGTCACCTCGGCCTCTAATTTATACCTTCGCTGACGTCAGAGCCAGAACGCCGCTTTCTGCCCACACTTTAACGAATTAGATCGGAAATATCTCAGTAACTAAACAGTTATCCAAAACTTTAAGTGTGGCAGTGTTTCGACATATTTAATTGTGAAATAGTGAATATTTAATGAATAATTTTAAGCAACTGGTTTAAAAGTTCCCAGCGTAGGTGGACTACTTTCCTACCTGGGGATTTACTATTATGCTGAAAATTTCTACATTTCGTCATTTTATTAATGCCACGATTTATGCAAATTATTTTATTCTCACTGTGATCTACAAAAATTCGCGAGTTTATTGGTGTGATTTTTATTAAGATTGGTGCAGGGAAAGATTAACCACGCTGTAACCAAAGTGTGATTTTTGTTTTAATTTTATAACTTTATTTCTAGGACTTTTATTGCAAATATAAAATTACCACGAGATTCTCTGAATTAAATCGCGTATTCTGAAAGTTGTCTCATCTCTGTATCTACTTTAGATCGGTTGGAAAATATTTCTAAACTCCACACGTGGATGCAATTTTAAGATCTCTATAGCATCGGTTCTATTGCTGGTAATTACTTGAAATAATTATACGTGATCTTAGATTTTTGGTTCTTTCCGGAAATCTACTTTTATTTTGAATGTCCTCTAGGATTTTGAGATAAAAAGTATTTAGAGTGAAGTGCAACTGACGAAGCATTAAAAATTGATTAAGTTATTTAAACGTCCTGAAACTACGAAATTTTAGTGAATTTATCTTTTAATCGCCTGATTACTTCCCTACAATTACTTTATTTGGTTCGAAAGTATGTTAAAACAGTGAAATGCCAAATATTAGAATTACTTGTGCACTGAACTGGATTATTATGGATTATCATATCAAAGGTTAGTAAAAGGTGTTAATATCACTACAGAAAGTTACTTTAGTTGGTTTATTTGCTATTAAGTTACTTTATTGCTCCTAAAATTGGTTTAAAATGACAAAATGTTCCCCAGTTAGCAATTCCTAAGTCCAAGGTAATATTATTACTGATTATTTAATTTCCAGTTGACTAAAGTTTATTTATTATTATTCAGAGTTTATATTCGGCGTTTAGCAACTACTAAAGGTCTTTACTGCATTCAAATTGGTTTAGAAACTACGAAGTTAACTTATATCCAAAATCTATTATTTGAAATTGAAGTTGTGGGATTTAATCTCTTTCCTCCCAACCTGATGTCTTCTTTTTGTTATTAAAGGTTTATTTAGAGCCTTTGTTTAATTATGGGTGCATTTATTATCCCTAAAAGGTTTTATTTAGTGTGATAGGTTACGGTATCTCTATGCCATACAAAGCCTTACTCTCATAACCTAACCATGAACGAAACTATCTTCTACTACAGAGTAAACTTTCCCTCTAATGTCTAAAGGTGAGAGGCTAGAATTTAACCAAAATTCTAAGATGCTTACAATTTATGGTGGTTTTTCCAGCATTCTCATACATGAGTTACATCTCCAATTTGAACTAAAAATATTATATGAAAATTCACAATAAACACAAAAATGAAAAAAAAAATCACTCCTAAATTTCCGACTTTATAATAATTTTACTACACAAACACAAAATGCAGAAATGTTGCATATTTTCCTTCCTTTTATTCATATTCTCCAAACCACTATCAGTGCATGTTCACATTAGCTTGCCATGGGTCTACAACACTAAACACTCCACCCATAGGACACAAACTGACATAATTAGATTCAGGAGTATCCTTTACTCTAAGAAAGACAGATAGTGTGTGGGTCGCTAATCTTCCACCCTCCTGCTGGGAAAAAACAAAGTAACGATACTCCATCAGCAATGGAGCAGATCTTCTTTGATCCTGTGGAAAAAGGTGAGACCAGCATGCCAATCTAGCACTGTTGTAATGTGCTCAAATAGAGTGATCGACCTTGCAAAATAAGTTACTTCTAAACAGTACTTGACCCCACACATAGGACATGTTGGTTTGAAGTTCATGATGTTCCTCCATTTACCAAATAAGCTTAAACCTAGTTTCTTCCTCCTGCGATAAATATCTCGAAACCGGTGGCCTGTACCAATAGTCTCCCCAATATTGTTTAACTGTTTTGTTATATGATGTTACATAGTAAATTATGAGCTCTTACTGGATAAGTCAGGACAACTATTCATACAAAGAAATTGAAGTTGTTGTAACTCTCCAAAAATTAGATTGCAAACTTAAGAAATCACACATATAGTTACGTCTTGCAGCATTGTTTAATATGCAAAATCTCATATGACTTTAATGACTTGACCTGACAGCAGAGTTTCAGTGTTCTCTATATCATTTTGGGTAAGCAGTTGACTAAAAATTAATGTGGTATCAGAAGCAAAGAGGTTCTGATTATACCATGTCATATGGTGAAGGGGCCTGAATGGATATTGGTGGAGGAATTGAGAGTACTACATGGAACGGACATGATGACCATCACCATAAACTAGCACTTGATTTCAGTCATTTGAAGTTAGAAAATTTTCTTTTGTGGAGTTAGGGTTGACTCCCATACTCAAACTGAGGACCCATCAATCCACACAACACACCTTAAACACAGGGCAATTAAATAACAAGACTGTGCTTTTTGTAGGTACTGTACCTCTCAGAGCAAACAGCAGATGTGTCTCAAATGACCTTGAACCTTTCAGAATTTGATATCAACCAGGTTTCATTAACACTAGAAAGTCAGTCTGCTATCAGCAGCTGAAGGAAGAAGTGAGCAGTTGCATTGTCATATTATGGGTAATGTGAAACTTGAGCAATACATCAATCTGAAATTTCATGTTAAATTGAATACATCAGCAAGTGAGTGGGAGCATCTGTTGCAAGAGGTGTTCAATGATAATGTGATGTCAAGTGCAGCTTGTATTTGAATGACAAAAAATGATTTCCTGAGGAACAAGAGAATGTTGAAGACGATGAAAGTCCAGGTAACACCATCACAGCGAAACACAAACAAAGTCCATTACTAAAAATAAAGAAATTGTTCACAACAATTGCTGACTAAGCATTCATATGACAGCAGCCATGGTCAACATTTACACATGTCTGAAATTGGAGTCAAAACATCTTGTAATGTAATGTGTTTTATTTTTATTTTTTGCTGTCTTATGCAATTACACTCTGATTAATCACTTACTGTTGACTAGTAAAATATTTTAGCACTCTTAGATTTACTTCTCAGTACAGAAAAAAAAACAATATTGTTATGGCCTGTCTTTGTGTTCTGTGGTAATTTTTACCAATACTAGCATACAAAGATGCGACTGTAAATTGTTTGATATTTGTCCTCATAATGTCTTCACTTAACATGATTGTGTTTTCTCAACAATAACAAAGTTACATAATTAAAAATTATACAAATTAATCTGAAGTCATGATAATAACAGTTTTTTGAACAGTTCAGAACGTATTGCTTTTAATTACACTACCTGACAGAAATCTTATCAAACTACTTCTAATACCCAAAGATTCCATAATTAGAATGCACTACATTCATTATCTTCATAAGCCCCCACCTCCCCCCCCCCCCCACACACACACATAAACCATGTTTCCAAAAAGTGTTTTTCTGTATATACTTATTGCTCTTCTTCAAGCGTAATAGCATTTTTTGTAAAAAAAAAAAAAAAATATGTATAATGAAATTAGTTCACTCAATGATGAAAACATTCACGTTTACAGCTTTGCCTGCTACCAACATCATTTGCTTTTCCTTGAATTTTGGTTTTTTTTTTCACTTAGTTGTCTATAATACAACCAACGAAACCTTACAAATAAAATCCACCGGCTCTAAGAGCTTACATCATTCTGTTACAATATTAATAATGTTAAACAAAATAGAAAATTTAGAAAAACTAAAGAATAATATCAAATTTGTTTCTTTTGGTGAAAACAAACTAACACAGCATACAGCACGGTCACAACTTCTCTCATGGATAGCAAGACATATGGAAACACTTGTGCACAGACTTCATGGAACAACTCACAACATAACCCAACCTGCTAGTAGGATCATCACATGCTGTGAGATATGGATTTTCCAATATAGTCCTGAAACAAAATGGAAATCCATACACTGAAAAATTCTCATGCCACTGAGAATGGAGAAGGCAATAATGAGTAAGTCGGAAATATAGGCAATGCTATTAGTTTTCTTTGACACCAGTCATGTCTAGTGTTGCGAATTGGAAGAAAAAACTTGGCACCCTTGTTTTTTTTCTAAATTTTTTTTTTTTTTCAAAAAACAATATATTTGACAAATTATAGTTTCATTTAAGGAACTTACATTTTACAAGTGTGTTTTAAATCTTACTGAATCATATAATGTCTTACATAATGATTTTATTCATAGTCTATGTCAGTATCACATTCACTAGTATCAGCACTACCAGTGCTAGTTCAGTCTGTGTCGGAATTTTCTGTTTCTTCTTCTGTCTGCTCTATATCCATAACTTCATAAATAGTTACATATTTCTTTTACTCGTTGTTCTTGTATTGTACGCAAAAGATTTTGGGATAACAATTTTAAATTGTGAGCAAAAGTACACACTGTGCATAAAGACTGTATCAATAGTTCTGTATTACGGTCTTTTAAGTTTGAATTTAAATCTATTATCATACAAAATAGGAGCTTTACTTCTTTTCAATCGTTGGTTCACACCAACGGTTGCAAGGAAACGATTCATAATTACTGACAATTTAATGAGTCAGTACCACTATACTCTGAGAGTTTAACAAGTATATGAATATAAGTAAAGCACAATAAGTAATAAAAAGAGGCAAAAAACTGTAGATAAATTTGAAATTCCTAATTTTTTTAAAAGATCCGTAGGTCTACAGATAAATTCGTAGGGCTGACAGCACTAATTCAAATAGCGAGTAACAATCGAAACAACGGGGAATGGGGATTCCTTCTCGTACAACCTACCCTCTTCGGAAAATCCCCATCCATAAAAGAAAATTTCAGCCAATGTTGCCAATATTTTCATATTTTTTTTTCTGCTGAACCAGAAAAATATAGTAGATTTAAACATTAAGATAAGCACAGAATAAACTTTAAAACAGTCATATTAAATGATAACTGCCTTACAAATTTGAGATTTAGTAGTTGTGAAAAAAAACGTGTCCCAGAAAAAAAAAAAACGTTTTTTTCATAATTTTTCAAGCCATTTTTTTATTTTTATTTTTTTTTTTTACACTAAGTGAGTGTCAATCAAAAACAAGGGGAATGGGGATTCCTTCTCATGGAACCTAGCCTCTTCGGGAAATCCCCATTCATAAAAGAAAATTTCAGCCAAAGTTGCCAATATTTTCGTAATTTTTTTTTTTACTGAACAAGAAAAATATAGTAGCTTTAAAAATTAAGATAAGTACTTAGAATAAACTCTAAAACAGTCATATTAAATGATAACTGCCTTACAAATTTGAGATTTAGTAGTTGTGAAAAAAAGTGTCCCAGTAAAAAAACATGTTCTTTTTTCATTTTTCATTTATCGCGGGGTCATAGTGATAATCTTTGGGATTTGGTCAACCTGAGGTAAAAAGTGAGGAAAAACAGACTGTCAAATTGAAGAAGAACATGTGGATCAAGACAGTGCTCCTGCTCACTGTAAGTACTGCAGTTTCTGACCAGTAAAAAGATCTTAGCGCCCAACCCCTCCTCCCCCTCTCCTCCCACCCATATTCACCAGCTTCAGCTCAAAATGAATTCTGCCTGTTTCCAAAAGTAAAATATAATTTGAAGGTGGCATCTTTCCAAATTTTGGCTGAGGCAGTGAGAATACAGACATGCTACTAAAGAGGTTTGTATTTAGTGACTTTCAACACTGCTTCCAACAATGGAAACTTCAAGCTCTGTGATGTATAAATAGGGTGGGGGGTATGATGAAGGATACACAGTAAATTGTAACAATAAATACGTTATTCACCATCAGTCTTGTTATGTGAAATGCATGATGCTTTGGTTTGCTTAACTGATGATACCAAACAAAGCGATACCGTGATGTCATTGGCAGGCAAAATAAAAGATTTTAGCTTTATTTTTTTCTCTTATAATATGGTATGATGTTCATTTTCAAATTAATGTTGTGAGCAGAGCAAGTCAGTCACCTAAAATCAACTTTCCAGAAATGTTTGATAAATGTTGCTCTTATTTGAAAACATATAGACAAACAGTTCTCGAACAAGTTATTGTAACAGCAACTGAATTGGCATCGAAACTTGATACACACAGGGCCAGTGTTTCGTGTTATGTCCTGGTGGGTAGTCCGCCAAAATATGGGGATGAGTCCCGTGAAATGTTATTTAATTACCTTACATAAAATAATAATAATAATAGTGATAACCATGCATCCAAATTTATAGGAATAAAAAATACAAAATGAATTTAAAATGTAGACATGTGTGTTCCTATGTTTCACTTTGCAGCCACAACTACCTGGCACAGAATACTGGTGCTTGTGTGTGGTAGTAGCCTCGAGTCTCCCATCATGTACTATGGTGTTTGCATGTCAGTAGCTGTAGGGGTGTGGAAGATATGGTAGTTGAAAGTGATCGACCTAGGGCATTTTCATACTTTCTACCAAAGACATGTGTGTCCCTAAATTTTACCTTGCAGCCAAAACTATGAAGTGCAGACTACTGGTGGTTGAGTATAATAGTCTCCAATCATGCACTATGGTTGTTGCATGTTGTTAGCTGTAGGGGTGAGGTAGGGGTGAGCTAGGGGGAGGGGGAGGTGGTTGAAAGTAATCGACCTAGGGCATTTTCATATTTCAACCAAAGACATGTGTGTCCCTAAATTTCACTTTGCAGCCACAACTACCTAGCACAGATCACGAGAGTTTGTGTGTGGTAGTAGCCTCTAGTCACCAATCATGTAGTATGGTGGTTGCATGTTTGTAGCTGTAGGGGTATGGAAGATATGGTTATTGAAAGTGATTGACCTAGGGCATCTTCATATTTTAATCCAAAGACATATGTAGCCCTAAATTTCACCTCACAGCCAAAGCTACCTAGCACAGAGTACTGGTAATTGTGTATGGTAGTAGCCTCGAGTCTCCAATCATGTACTATGGTTGTTGCATGTCATAGCTGTAGGAGTGTGTTAGGTCTAGTGATTGAAAGTAATCCACCTAATGAATTTTCATACTTCAGCTAAAGACTTGTGTGTCCCTTAATTTCACCTTGCAGTCTAAAATTATATTGCGCATACTACTGGTGTCTGTGTATGGTGGTAGCCTCGAGTCTCCAATTGTGCACTATAGTGGTTGCATGTTGGAAGCTGTAGGGGTGTGGTAAGTCTTGTGGTTGAAAGTAATTGACCTAGGGAATTTTCATATTTCAACATGTGTGTCCCTAAATTTCACTTCGCAGCCACAACTACCTAATGCAGACCACTGGTGTTTGTGTGTGGTAGTAGCCTCAAGTCTACCATCATGCACAATCATTGTTGTATGTTGGTAGCTGTAAAGGTGAATATTAATTTACTGATTCTCCAGGAATCTAATCTCCATCACTCATTCTGTCACTACGGTAAGCTAACACCCTGATTTTTCTCCTTTTTTTATCACTTCAAAAATCTACCCCTGGTAACTCATGATCGTGGGAACACAAGGGAACTGTAGTAATCTATGCTAACCAGTATGAATATCCCTCCACCAGTTGTTCCTCAATCTCTGTGACCAGCAGGGAAAACCTCTTTTTAACAAGACCCTACCCCTATGCCTTGTGGTTCATCTATCTCTAAAAAATTTGCAAACTCTATTACTTTTTTCATTATACTTCTACAATTCACCAATAACACTCTTATGGGCTTTGTGACATTTTAAGTACTAACTTTTGTCTTTCCATTTGTACACCTGTTCGTTATGATTTCTATAGCTTTTTCTATTTTTTCAGCTTTACATTTTTTCCCATCATACATTTACGATCCATATCCCTTTGATCATTTATTTTCATCCACTCACCAGCAGTTACTACCGTAAGAGGTGGTTACTTTGTGACTGAAGTTTAACTTTGTGACACACGGTCTAGTTTTCATAGTTCAAATCTCCCACCATGTCAGCGATACCAGGAAAGCAAACAATAGCTTCATCGCTTTGTAGAACTTACAGCACCTCTTATCAGCCGCTGCTCGAAGCTCCCCAGTCTTAATTGTTCTCTCAAGTCGTCGTATTGTTGAAAGGTCTTACTGTGTAGTTGGGTCAACATCCGAAAACTTTGTCTGCTGAAGCGTTACACATTTGAGAACCAGCTAATATAGGGAAGTGTTCTTTGTTGTTATTATGTTAGCTATGCTGTGGAGTAATATAATGTTTGTGATCTGATATTTACTTGAGATATAACAACGAAACCAAAATATCGACACTTTAAGGGGCTACTTTGTGACACAACTACACTGTTACCAAGTAACCCCACAAGTTTTCCATTTAAATATTCAAGCTATATATTGTATTTTCAGTGTATACCTAGATTAAACTGCCAAAATTTTGTAATATTGTTTTATTAAAAGTTTAATAAATGTATAATTGGGTAACTTTGTGAAAATGTTTTTTTCTCTTGCATTTCTAGGCAAAAACGCATCTGGCACAAAGTTACCCCGCCTGATGGGGTAACTTTGTGACAATTTTTAACCTAATTTCTCAGTTGATATTAAAGACTTAGATTTGCGCAATATTTCGTTATATAGGGGAAAGATACATCAGTGTTTTGTAATACTCAGTTTTGGGAAACTTTTGAAACAGTTGAGCTGGTGTAGGAAAAATGCTAAAATTTGTCACAAAGTAACCCCCTCTTATGGTAATCTAAAGAAGGCAGAGTCCTGACCTTGTCATAACTGGAAGTGGACTCGCACTACAGCAGTTGTTAACAACTTATAAACCAACCCCTCCCCCTTCTATTTAGGTGTAGATCATGCCTTGTGAAACCCCACTTACCACTGGTGTTCACAGTCACAACATCCAAAACAGAACTAGTCCCTTTTCCAAATAGCCTCTCTGCTTTCACATTTACCCACCTCACAGTGTGGTTCAAATGTGGCTGATAATGGCAACTTAGAACCTGCATGAATTCCACCCTGGTATGCTGTGCCTCCTTCGACATCTTCCTCAGGTCAATCTCTATATGATAAATAGCATTCCTATCAATACTATTGCCTCCACCTTCCACTATCTCTACTCTATCATCCTTAGTAAAATCCCTACAAAGTGATCCTACATCCCCTGTTATCTGTCCTAATGTTGCACTATATTTGAAAAATCTTGTGAGCAGGTAGCCTGTGCCTAATTGATCCTGCAGAAGAGGGCCTACACCTTTCAAATGGTTACTACCTAACGGCTGAAACTTTTTCTTCCCATTTTTTCATTCTACACCTCTATTCCTAAAAGCCTGCTGCACCTTAATTATTCCTACTTTTACACGGCTCTTGTCCCTCTGACTATGGTAACAGATCAAACCTATTTCTCCCCACAATTTCTGAAGTTTTTTGCTTTTTCATCCTGTTAACCATATTTCACCTGTGACCTATTAACAATTCCCAACCATGATTCTTATCTCCCTCACTAAACCCACCACATCTAATTTCTGCCTCCACAGGCTGAACCTCCACAAGCCTGTCACGTGTTCACGATCTAGTTTTGAAGAATTTATCCAATTTATCTTTGCTTTCGAGTTTTCACCATGCAGCTGCAACCCAGCCACTTTTCGAATCTCAGTTCTGTAGTGTTTTCATTGTCACGGAGTAGTAGAGCTTGACTCCAGATGCGTAGTGAACTTCACATCCCATGCCTGAAATACAGCACGTTGTATATGCAGGCACTCTGTCAAGTCTTACTGCAAGTTGCACCACCGTTTGAAATTACAGCTACCAGTTGGTCCCAGCAAGTTTGTTAACACGTCAGAGCTGTATTTGAGAAGAAATCTGCAATGAAGCAAACATATAGGGTAATTTGGCAACCACATGAAAACGCTAACTCTATAGAGCTCCTCCACTTTGCTATAACTCCACCCAGGCCCACCGCTAGCAATTTGAACGCCCTTGTGCAATACCGATAATGCCGCACCCTGTCTAACTACAGCCAGTGGTGGATGTAGGAATTTTCCGAACCGGGTCTAAAAACTGTGTGATTGCCGCCCCTTCGAACATTAAATTTTCCGCCCCCTATTTCCGGCACTGCAAGTTTATTTCGCGCGGCGGCGTTGCTACTGTCCCGGCGGCGACAGACGATCCCTCGATTTGGCGTGCCCCTCGATGTGCCACCCGTGTGCGGTGGACGCCTTGCACGCCCGATTACGGCGGGACTGACTCCACCCCACATCCAATTATAACAATATGTGAGAACTTAGATCTCACATGGGGTTGTTGCAAAACCTTCTGTCTCAACTTTAACCGTGGTCTGTCTAGGATAATTTCAGTTCTTTCTTTGCTACATTAATTTGGACGCCACCTGACTTGATTTAAACCCCAAGTAAGGAAATGTTACAGATAATGATAGTCATAAGTATATTCTCGTAGATAGTCACTATATTCTTCAATTTTTGAGCAAATTCACAAAACTAAATTGCATCAGACAATGTTTCCAAAGATAAAATATGTAGTTTCGATTAAACGACAGAGCCAGCCCAAACCTCAGTGTTCAAAGCACAACTAGCTGATATATGAAAACAGATAAAGATCCATCATACGCCCTAATAATTCAACTTGACTGCCAACTATTGTTTCTTAAGTTACGTCTGCGCACCACATGGCGAAAATGCTACCTCAAAGCTACATAGTAACGCTTTAACTGAACCTGGCCGACTGGGGGCTAGGAATTTTTTAATCTTTCATTCCTCTGGCTGAAGGCCAGGGGCGGGCCGTTGTAGAGCAGTGGCTCTTTTCGGCCATCGGATCAGGATTATTTTTATTTTATTTTATTTATTTGACTCGTCTTAATACACTGAATTTTTATTGGGGCTTCAAACATAAAATTTTCGGTTCTGTATTGGGTTGAGGATCTGTGGACTCGAGAGTCCTTATTTGTTAGTATCCACTAAGGGATCATGACGTTGATTAGTTGCGCCAGTAGTTGAACCATTATTGCGAGCTTCGGCTGGTCTTGGTCTTGCAGCTTGGACCCTGTGTGGGCTGGACAGTCGCTCACGTGTCCACGCTCGTCTTCTTGCTGGTTCCGTCTAGTGGGCGCGCGGTAGTGATGCGCGTGCTGGCAGTGTGTGATCACTCCCCTTTGTGCGTTCCAGTTCGCGCCGGCTTGGCGGGGGTGATTCTGTGGGTAGGGGGTTCTAGTCCCGCCCTCCCTCTGTTGGCTGCAGCAGGTTGACTGTGGTGCGGAAGAGTTCTCCTTTCCCGCGGCGCTTTTCCTGGCTGCCGCTGGGCGGTTCCTATTCTTCACCTGTTGCACCTTCCGTTTAGGCCTGGCTGGGCAGCTCGCTGCACATGATGCGTGGGACCCCGAGCAGTTCGCGCATGTAGGTGTAGCATCTCGAGGTCGTCTGCATTGCTTGAAATTGTGCGTGCCACTGCAACGGACGCAACGCTCCTCCGCGTTGCATTCCGTGGCCTTGTGTCCCCAGGCTTGACAGTGGAAGCATTGAGAAGGTCTAGCTGCTCTCTTCTTCCTCTTGTCTGCTGCTTCTTTTTGTGTAGCCTGTGGACATGCGGTCGGCCTGGGCTTGTAGAGGATGCCATTGTCTTGTAGAGCCTTGATGGCGGCAGTCATGTCTGCCGGCCGTACGTAGATGGCGTCCCATATGCTGTCGCTCTTGTCGACAGTAGGCCCCTCCATGGTTGGGTCGATGCGAGGTGGACACAGGCTTGGTGGTATCACTTCACTCGTAGCCGCCTCGTCAACCTCCTTTGGTCCCGTGGCAGGCGGCGTCCGCGGTTCTTGCGTCGGGGAGCCCGTCGGAGTGGGTTCTTCCTCCTCCCCATTTGATGTCATATCTGTCCATTCCTGACTGTCGTTGGTTTTGGACAGGTCCGGCAACTCGATGCTGAACGACATGTCAGGGAGATAGTAAGGAGGGTCCTCCTCCTCTGAGGGCGACTGCGGAGTGTCCGTCCGGGAGTACCAAACGCGTCCGACAAACTTTGCTTTTTCAGATCGACGAATGGTACATCCCTCCTGCTGGACGATTCCGCATAATCCTGGTGCTGTAGGAACTTTGCTTTTCTGTCAGCTTCTTCTTTTTGTTTCCGCTTCTTGGCAAAATATTCATCGAAGGCCTCCTTCGAGAAGCGGCCCCTTAGCGTGTCGGCACTCATAGGAGTTCTTGTGGCAGATGGGACGCTGCGCGCCTCATGGCTGCGATGGGACGCCGTTGCCACATGATGGCGGTTTGGCTTACCACGCTGAGGCGAGCAGCGCCCGTCTCCGGTCAGAGCGACGCTTGCGCCCGACCTGTCCGCTCCGCTGTGCGGGGCAGACTGACCAGTGGAGCCGCCTGCAGTATGGTCACCGCCATGAGCGGCGTGGGCGCCGTGGTGGGGAGGCTGCGCGCCAGGCGCTGCGCAGTCGTCTTGAGGTCCCCGTCGCTTGCGAACCATGACCGCTCTCGACGAGGTCCCAAGGCGAACGGGGGGGTGGGGGGGGGGCTAGGAAAAATCTGGGCTGTTATATATAGAAACACCCGCGGGAACGCAAAGACCATAAACTGATCAGATATCAGTTTCTCAAGCTTAAAGGTTGCGTCAGACTCATGATCTTAAAGACTGAAAAAAATCCTATCACTCTGAACTTTTGACAGTAGATCTTCTAAAGTGTTACTTCTGACCCTTATAAAAAAATTTGTAGGTTCAACAGTTGCTCCATAAAAAAATATTTTCTAATATTCCCAAAACCTGTTAATAACTCTTAAAATTTTGCAGTTACAAAACTAAAATAAATTTTATTTCATTCCCAATTGTATTTTCTCTTTCTACTGATACCAAGCAAGGCATTTTTACTATTTTCAAAAGGGCGAAATAAAATTCGTTAACCAGAAACAGAATTTGACTAATTAATATCTCCTAAGTTATTCAAGTCATCAATCTAAAAGTGTCTTTAAACAATTCTATGTATTCAAAAATGCCTACTAAGATATTTTGAAGTCTCTACCTGCTTTCTCTGATTTATTATTATATTTTTGAAATATCACTCCAGTGAATGCTTCCTAACTAAGCCATCTTATCCAAGCATAATTGACGCCAAAATTTATTTTCTTTTATCTTCAACCAATGACTTAGTGAATTTAAATGAAACGTATTAGAAACTCTTTGTATTTGATTAAACTTTATTTTGAATACAGTTCCCTTTCCTTGAATTTATGTATATGACTGAAAGCATATTGTAAAGGAGTCTGCCTTAACCATATCATGTTTTTTTTTAAAAATCTTCAGACTATACTAAGTTTTCCAAAATTTTA
Organism: Vandiemenella viatica; assembly: GCA_031002005.1. Taxonomy (NCBI): domain Eukaryota; kingdom Metazoa; phylum Arthropoda; class Insecta; order Orthoptera; family Morabidae; genus Vandiemenella; species Vandiemenella viatica. Next base: position 18,415,473 of record JARYHS010013631.1, on the reverse strand, counting down.
GTAGTTATTTCAGCAGAAATTACCTTACTTTCTACAAGTTGACTTTCTGTATACTTACTAACATCTGAATTTTCGAATTTCAAAGTGGAAAATTACCTGATAAATTTCTATACCGGCATTTCACTTTTAATGTTCTCATACGTCATAGTTAGATTCTCTAGCTACAAGATTTACTATCTTTTGACTGTTTATTATCATGGAGGAAGGAATTATATGGAGGAGAAGTGACGTGAAATCGGTGAAGCAAGCACTAAACTCTCCCGCATGGTGGCAGCACCGGCAGCGACCATATGGCGCTTCCCAACAATTAAGGTGTTCACATTGTGGTAGATGCAGTGATTATTTCATTTAGTATTGTGTATAAGTGTTTAAAATGCCAGCTTGTGTTGCGTACGGTTGCACAAATAGGCCAGACAGGAAAGAACCTGGAATATCATTTCATAAGTAAGTTGAATTGTAATTATCGTTGTTGAAGTGAGCGGTAGACACCGCAAACTTTGCAGCACGTCTATAAATATTTAGTCATAGCTCTCAATGGGATGACTTTGTTCTCAAATTTTTCTTGGTGTAGTGTAGAAAATCAGCAAACTTGCTATTTTGCACATAATAGACTAGCATTATTTTTTAACGAGTGTTTAAAATGAGATTTAAAGGGGCGTGTTTTACTTCGCGATTCAGTGAATTTACTATTACGATTTCTTTCGTCACGTTGCTGATTATATTGACAATGGATGATGAAATTAACTGTTATGTGGGAAGCTGTGAGTTTTATTAATTTTTTAAATAGCTATTTCAGGCCATTGACTTAGGTTATTTTTAAAGCTTCATATAAGACTTGTTTCTGTTTGTAAATACGTCTATACCTATTTTTACCGATTTTGAAATCTTTCTCATCTATTTATGTCGAAACAGGTTCATGCAGAAATAAAAATGGGCTTCATAAAAAAAGAAGTTATTGGCCTTTGAACAAAATCAATTTGGGGAATGTGTTTCTAATTTAGTCTCTTTGTTTTTGTACAACATTCTCCCCCCCCCCCCCCGTATCTAAATCTAACTGAGAGATAATTTTTTTACAATTGTCCTAATAAGTAGGGCTGTGAAATTAGACAACACATCTTGATCAAGAGAATGTTCATTAAGGTGACTGAATAAACATTTTATTTCTTGTACCAGCCTACAAAATGTTTGGGTTGCTCACCCTAGAGTGGGTCCTCTTACTTTTTTTCTGGTCTAGGACACATTTCAGACTAACAACAAGTGGTAGTAATAAAACTGAAATATCCATTCTGCATGTCAACCATGTAATCATTGTGGCTTTGACAGAATTAATTTTTGGTCCAGTCTGCATCCAAACCTAAACCCCTCAATTTGGATGTTGTATATCCCCCAAACTAAGCAAGATATCGAAAACATTTATTCCTTATTATCGAGTTTTTTCGTCGTGTTACATAAGAATCCATCATTAAATTTGACTTTTGCGAAATTTTTCTTCTCGATTTCAACTCAAGACACCTCACTTTTGAGACAGTATATCTCGAGAACTAGGTGAAATATCGAAAATTTTTACTCTTTAGTTTTTATTTGTCTCGTCTTTTTAAATAAAAATTCATCATAAAATTTGACTTTGAATAATTTTTTCTTCTGAATTTCAACCAAAACCATTTCAGATTTGAGACAGAATATCTCGAAAACTAAGCAGGATATCAAAAAATTTTATTCTTCATTTTTTATTTGTCTCATCGAGTTACATAATAATCCATCACCAGATTGCGGCGTCACGTTTATCCTAGAGTCCCCTTGAGGTGTTTGTACATATTCCCCGTGTTTGTTGGGAAGCGGCCATGCCCCCCCACTCCTCCGCCGGCCTGCTTCACTCCCATGCGTGGTAAAGGTCTCTTGCGTCGTCTCCATATTATTCCTTCCTCCATGTTTATTATCCCGTATATCTTTTAAAGTGAAAAAAATATCGATTTTATCGAAATTATATCGAAAACAAATATTGCATATACAGTTCTTAGTTAAGTTCTTTCACAGCTGTTTAGATAGATTTATAGCTTGGATCTACTGTTTAAAACTTGAATTCTTTCCTTCATTAGCTATATCATTTGAATTATTTCCTGAATTATCTCCAAGAATGACTGTAAAGCTGCGGTATCGTGTTACTCAAATAAGCTCGCTGTTCCGTAAACCAATTCCGTTATGCAAAAATACGAAATTCTAAGGTACGTTACAAATACTTCTTCTGAATCATCCAGTATACAACGAGCCATTTAAGAAACCTTTTAACCCTACCATGAACCTAACGAGCTTTCCTGAAATCCAGCCATACACTGTACTAGTCAGTCCATCACCAACATCCAAGGGCTCATCAAGTTTACTGAGACCTACGGGATCGTTCACACCTAGCAGCCACCATGGACTCACCGTTCAACACCAACTCGTAACAGGTACTACAGCTTATTTAATCCATTGTCTTTGCCTTTCTGATTGTATGTGAAACTGCAAGTTAGAAACTTAGCATAGTCTCCGAATAGTAACTAATTTCAAATAGGTACACAGTGCCTATCCCGGTAGTCTATCAGGAATGGTGTATTACTTTAGTTTTAGCCAATCCTCCAACCGCGCTACAGGTGGAGGTGTGGGAGATATGGTGGTTGAAAGTGGTCAACCTAGGGCAATTCGACCAAAGTTTTCTAAAATGTGTTCTTGAATGTACTAAAATGTTCTAGAATGTTCTTGAATAATGTTCTAGAATGCGACACATTTTTCAGTTATTGAAGCTTTTAATAAATGTAAATAATTTATCTGCAAAATGTTTAGTGTGTGAACTGATTTTGACGGGACCTCCACTCCGGGTTGCTTATTTGGCAGGGAGTAACATAGGATACTTTTTATCCTGGAAATATTTAAGATTCCATGCAAAAACGTAAAAACCTTAAAAAAATTGACAAACTCGAATGAAGTTGTGGGCACCAGATAGTCGTGTTTATAGTGAAGAATGAAAATAAAAATTTACGATACTGACTGTCAGCTGACTCAATAAGGCCATGTATTGAAGTTCAAGTGAACCTACGTCTAAGGACGATGCAAATATCTTCCACGTTCTGCTGTCTCCTAGCATAACCTACCCTCAGTTCGTTTCTCCTTGTCAGGCACAATACAAATTTATCCTTTGGAACTTTTTTTTGAAAATACACACTAATGCAGCTTGTAGACACGATATTGTACCGTAGTGCACACACAAAAATTATTGTTTCTGTAGAAACATCAAAGGAAAATAGGTCGTCATTCAAGCCGTTATTGTGGATACATATTACATTTTACGCGCATTTTGAATGATGAAACTAATACCGGTATGCTTAACTGGTCTGCTCTCTCTCTTTTTCATTTCTTGGTTCTTTCCTTTGTGCACGCTCAGTCGCTCTCAAATTCCGGGTGAGTAAAATACCCACCCGTAATTTTCAGTGTGGGTACTGCTACCCACCATACCTACATTATCTACCGGCCATGGACACGTAGCCGATTTTCAAACCACAGACGCGACTAAGACGCATTAAATGCATACCGGGTGAAGAGGTTGTTGAAGAACCAATAACTGATCCATAAAAAAAGTTTGAATCCAAGTTTTTTAATGTTCTTCTGGATACCGTGAGATGCAAGACTTTTCTATCACTTGGAATTTCTTGTTTAACACACATACACAAACAAATCATAATAATGCGACATTGTTCTGTACTGCAAGAAAAGTAGTCAGTCAACTTTAAATCTGATATTGATGGAGATTTGTTGTGCGATGAAATTCAACACTATCTCAGTCAGCACCTATAGAACATTATCAAAAAATCGCCTAGGCATTATAGGCAGATTTCGGAGGTAAACTCAGAAAATAATAATAATAATAATGTAGATCTGAAATTTAGTACAGAGATTCTTTAGTATCTCAGAAACAAATCCTGAAAAGTCCCCACCTCTGGGATTTCCCCATCACAGTTTTTTTTTTCAGGTCCAAAGGCTTAAAAAGGACATGACAGCCAAATCAGTGTTAACTCGTTGTAAGATTTAAAATGTCAGCTTTAGTAACATTTTATTGCACTGTAGGAATCGTAAAAGGCTAACTACTGCATTAAAGTGTATTATCAGGGATAATCTACTATATAATTTCCTATTGCTCACTCACTCACCTCGATAGCTATTGGTTGGAGAACGGTGACGCCGCGCGCCAGCCGTCGCTCGCGAATTAACAATCACCAGAGATATCGTTAGAAAAAAATCGAGGTTATGTCCACTATTTAATAGCTAAGCAAATGCTACAAAATTGATTACCATAATGCATTCTTTAAGTCTGCTTTTCGTAGCATTTCATTGTTAAAAAAACATCGATAAACTGTAGTGCAAAAAAAAATAAAAAAAAATGTTGAACTGATTTACAGTAACAAGTCGCTAATGAAAGTAATATAAAAAGATCTTTAAAAAACTTAAATTACACGTAGTGTCTGCTGTGATCACGAATGTGAATTGCCATTCCAACATAGGATAAATTTCGATTTAATTAAAACATTCGCTAATGTTGCTGCTCGACCGAAGTTTATACGTTATGTTTTATTTGATTTCTATGTATTTCATTGGCCACTTTCGTTAATGGTCTTCATTCACGTTCGTTGTACGTGAGTTAGTAGGTTTTTTTAAAGTGGAATCAGACCAAATATGTTACCGAACGGAGTATTCTGGCAATTCGTTAGTTTGGAATTGCTCAGCTGTTTAATAATCTGGAACCTGTTTTAGGGCCTCTGGCCATTACAGACACTGTGATCAAAGATTATATTATTAATATTTGCCTAGCCTCTAAAAAAATAAATAAATAAAAACAACATGATTCTTTCCTCCCTTTTCCCTTTAAACGGAAATTCTTCAAAATTTTCAGAGTGAACTTTTAGGGTTGAATAAAAAGTCAAGTTTGTATTTCAGCAAGTTCGAGTCTTCCAACCACGACCTTTGAAACAATAATACGAAAGCGCGATCGTTTCTGTCCCTGTTTTATACTTCTGTTAATTCTTATGAGTTCCTCAAGCTCAAGATATTTTGTTCACGCTAAGGATGAATTACAGGTCAAGTTCGTATATGGTCAGATCAGATCAACTTGGCATAATGTTGTTTGACCTTAAAAACTGGAACCATTCTACAACCAGTAACGGGCTTTCACTAGTTATTGTATAAAAGTAAAAGTACAGTCACATTTAATATGACGGTAGTGTCAATCATGATTAAAAAAAATGGTATATAATTTGTCTGTCTGTGATTAACGGTTCACGGGCGTAACCAGTGAGGGGCAGGGAAGAAAAATCAAGTTGCCTTCAGTACGCTTTGATGAGTGAAGAACTGGCTCAGGAGCATTTTGGGAGAGAAAAGATTGACTGGATTATGCCTGATGAGTGTGCATCGCAATTTCGTGAAAGAACACCGTGATATATTGACAAACAAACTTATTGAAACATTATCTGAGAATCGGAGATGGTTAATGTTTACTTAAAAAAAACCTATAACTGATTTACGATCTTAATTAACTACATAGTAGGTCCTTAGATTAAGTGGTTGGATTACTATATTAATCAATAATAAAAATAATTTCCTCAATAGGTTTGAGTTTCATTTTGTAAAAAATCGTCATGTTTTAGTCCCCCATCCCACTTCCTCGAAACCAATATAAGTTGCCTCCTCCCCCCCCCCCCCCTTTAGTTCAAATCTTGCCTCCCTCTAGTTCTGATCCTGGATACGCACTTGTAACGTTTGTCGAGATACGCACCGAAACAAGTACAAATGAATCAGCGCTGGGCCGAGAGCGCCGCGCGCATCTCCCTAGGCATTCATTATAGGTATGAACCTTTTTTTAAAAAAAATAAATAAATAATACTAATAAAAATGTAGAGCTGAAAATTGGCGCAGATGTTATTTAGTACCTGAGAAACAAGTCCTGAAAAGTCCCCATCTCTGAGGTGTCCACGTCATAGGTTTTTCACGTGAAAAAGGGTGTAAGTAAGGCTTAAATGCTACAATCAGTATAAACGTCTAGTAGCTCTTAAAATATTAGCCGTAGTATCATTTCATTGCACTCTAAGTAATTTGGAGAGCCTAACTATTGAAGGAACGTTTATTCTTGGACGTAGTAAATTTTTTAACATGTAGCAGGTACGAAATATGACTTATTTTATTATTAACCCTTATTTGCTGAAAAAATACCAAAGTTATTGATTCAAGACCAATTATCAAAGTTCTAGAACGTATTTCCAACGTTAAAATTGTATATCGGCCATGTGTTTGTGATAAACGGTTGGCGAGATACTCATCGAAACATTCAGAAACAACGCGCAGAGCTCAGCTTAAAGCACCGATACACTCCTCTTCCCCCCCCCCTCTCTATCTGCATCATTCTTCCCGCTTGGAACAATGGGCTAAGATTTTTGCTCTCGAAATTATATATATGATCTGACAGAAATGAACCTAGAAAATGACGAAACAATTTGCAGAACAATAAATTGGTGTCAAAATTCATGAAACAATAAACATTTATTATTACTGAACTCGTTGAACTAAATTTAATGTTCAGCTTCATCGTGGTCCCCATCATCTGAACCATTATACATGACATTAACACACCCAAAAAAATAAAAACCTGTTGAAGGAGAAGTCGAAATAACAGAAACAACTTTGACCCGGACGTAGACTATGTAGCGATGTAGACCTCGACGGGACAATCGAAGCACAAAGCGTGACTGTAAGATTCGATCCTACAGCAACTGAAATGATTCCCAGTAATAATGATCTAAAAAAATACGGAAAGATGTTAAACTACTGATAAAGTCTTTTATTTATGATCATTTCACACCAAAGTACGGGGAGCAGAAAGGGCTTTCCCGGACGCTGGCTATATATGTAATTCTTTGTAAATATAGTGATTGACTGTTTAGTACATATATCCGGCCCTCCACCAGCTTCAATCCGGCCCGCGAGAGATTCAGAAATTTCAAATAACGCGCAAAAAAAAATTGTATTTATTCAGGCTATAAAGACTAAAATAAATAAATAATATTATTAAGCGTACGCATTGGAACTCCACAGATTGAGTCGTAAATATAAATAAATGTGTGAATTTTTAACGCCTTTTTATTCACTACTACCCACTTATTTCTTACCTACGGCCTGTGACTTTACGAAAATTACGTCCTCTCCTAAGCAGAGGTTGCCCATACCTGGTTTAGTAAATAGACAGATTATTTCTCAAACTGACGTGATTTATTATGGTATCTAACGTGATCTAAAACTGAATTCTTACCGTAATTGACTGTTTACTTAACCAGAATTAGATTTAAGACAAAAGTGTAAAAGCGCAAACTATACTTACAAATCACTAGGAATTTGTAAATTAATATTATTGTAATAAATAAAATATTATTAACTGCTGATTCCTAAAATTTAAGATTAAAGTTGATTAATTAACTCATTAAATAGACTTTTATCATTTAATTTACTAACATTTAAGAAAAATTACTAATCCCATAATCCGCTAATGCAGGATTGAAAACACTGCGGGATTGCAATCCATAACCTCATAGGTACCTACAGTGAACTAAAATTTCCTGAAGCGATGTTTAAGCCGGGTAGAGGAGTGAATCCAGCTGAATTTATCAAGATGTATGCTAAGGAAGTGCCGGTAGAATGGTCAGATGTATATTTTTTTTTTAAAAAAAATTCGATACTTCGAGAAAAGACTTTTTCGTGGGGAAACGAAGTTGTTGAAAATTGTAACAATTATGAAAAAAATTTGTGAATGTTTCGTGACAAATATTGGTTACAGAAAATGCAGAGCAAGATTAAAAGTGATTATCTTTCAACAATCGGTTTTAGCCTATACGCCAACGTCACAGGAAGATGACTAAGAAACAGAGAAAATATTCGCTGAAATTGAAAAATTAATCCAATATGTGAAGGGGGAGGAAAATCTAATAATTATAGGCATGCGATAGTGCGAGAAGGATAAGAGGGGAATACTGTAGGACGTTTTGATCTTGGAGAAAGAAATGAGCGAGGAAGCAAGTTGTTAGAATTTTGTAAAATATATAAGCTAGTTGTGACGAACACACTGTTTAAGAACCATGCAAGACGGATATACACCTGGAAACGTCCAGGGGATACAGGCATATATCAGTTAGATTATATCATGGTCAAACAGAGATTCAGGAATCAAGTTCTTGACTGTAAAGCGTACCCACGAGCAGACATACCATAATTCGATAGTAATGAAGTGCAGGCTGAAGTCCAAGTTAATAATTAAGCAGTATAAGCAGAACAGACCTGAAGTGAATAAACTGAAACAATGTAGCACGAGAGAAAAATTTGCAGAAATGGTAGACTTTGGTCTAAGAAATAACTCTGAAAGAAGCTCAACCGAAGGCGAATGGAATGAATTAAAGACCGAAATAATGAAAGCTGGTAAAGAAACTTTAGGCCTTAGGCAACAAGCTGCCAGAAAAACTTGGATCACAGAAGAAATTTTGAAGCAGATGGATCAGAGGAGAAGGTACAAAAATGCTCAGGAAGAGAGCAATACAGGCAATTTAGAAATCAAAGAAATAGGAAATGCAAAAACGCAAAAGAAAAATGGCTGGAAGAAAAGTGTGAAGAAGTGGAAAAGCAAATGGTCGTAGGAAAAGTAGATGTTGCATACAGGAAGTTTAAGCAGAATTTTGGAGAAATGAAAAAAAGAGGTGTGAACATTAAAGCTGCCAATGGGAAACCTCTTTTAAGCTCAGATGATAGAGCTAACCGTTAAGGAATACATTGAGAATCTGTATGATGGGGACGACTTGAACAACAGCGTAATGGAAAAGGAAGGCGATGTCAACATTCATGAATTGGGAGATCCTGTTTTGAGGACAGAATTTAATAGAGCTCTGCTTGACTTGAAAGCAAATAAGGCAGTTGGAATTGATAAGATCCCTGCAGAACTTCCGAAATCCCTAGGAGAAGAAGGACTCGAAAGATTATTCAAGCTGATATCAAAAAGTTATGAAACAGGAGAAATTCCAACTGATTTTAATAAAAATATTATCTTCACACTTCCGAAGAAAGCACAAGCCGACAAATGTGAGAATTATGGCACCGTTAGTCTAACATCACAAGCTTCATAAATACTGACCAGAATTATACACAGAAGGATGGAAAGGGTAGTAGGTGAACTGTTTAGGAAAAATAGCGGTACAAGGGAAGCAATTCTGGCTTTAATATTAATACTTGAAGGGCGGATCAAGAAAACAAAGATATATTTATCGCATTTGCTGATTTAGAAAAAGCTTTTGATAATTTTAGGTGGTACAAGATGTTCAAAATTATAAAGATGTCAGGTCTAAAGTATCGATATAAAGAATACTTTATAAACCATTTAAGAATCAAGTGGCTATAATAAAAGTAGAGAACTATGAGGGACATGTATCAGTTAAAAAGGTTGTAGTCAATCCCCACTACTATATGTAGAAGAAGCAATAAAGGAAGTCAAAGAAAAATTTCCATGTGGCATAAGTTTTCAGGGAGAATAAATCAGTATGTTATGATTTGCTGATGCAATTGTCTTGTTAGCAGAAAGGGCTGAGGATATTGAGAATTTACTGAATGGCATGAACAAAATACCGAAGGAAGATTTTGGACTGAATATAAATAAATGTAAGACAAAAGTGATGAAATGTAGCAGAAATGATACCAATACTAGCAGATTAAATATAAAAATAGGATCAGATGCAATAGGAGAAGTGAGTGAGATCTATTACTTGGGAAGCAAAATTACAACCGATGTCCGAAGCAGGAATGAAGTTAAAAGCAGGATAGCACTAGCAAATAGAGCATTCATGAAAAAGAGGATTTTTTTTTTATTTTCAAATATTGATCTAGGAATTAGAAAGAACTTTTTAAAACTCTATATGTGGAGCAAAGCCCGCTGGTGGTCATATTTTGAGACATGCTGGATTGGTTAATTTGTTGGTGGAGGGAACAGTGTAAGGTAAGAAATGTAGAGGAAGACAGAGATTAGAATATATGAAGCAGATAATTGAGGACGTGGGTTGTAAGGGGTATGTAGAGAAGAAGAGGTTGGCACAAGATAGGAAAGGGATGGATGATTACATCAAACCAGTCAAAAGACTGACGACAGCAGAAAAAAAATCCAAAATATAATCCTGGTGCATGTTCCTTGGCGACAACTAAATGATCTAAATCCACAAAGTAGTACCTGGAAAATGATATATGAGCAGCATTTTACAAATGATATTTTAAATAATGTTTTGAGTATGTCCTACAAAATTAGAAGATGAAGAAGATTTTGAGAGAAATAGGTCAAGTAGAAGTAAATCAACCATATGACTGGATGAATGTAGCCACTGGACCAAATAATAATCAGTCCGAAGTGGACCTAGGTAGAAGAGAAATCGATATCAAATATGACTGGCATACTATTACAAATGGACAAGTATTGAATGTATTAGAACACTTTTATTGAAAATGAAAAATTAGCAGAACATCAAAGAAATGTTTACACTCAATATAACTTACCAATGAATATTGTTTTTTTTTTTAATGAACAATAAATATATTTGAAAAACAACCTAATTATCTAAAAGATTATGAAGAACTACTTACAATTAAAAGAATTGTTGTTCAAGGGGTAACTGGAACTGGAGAAGGTACATTAATTAATTAATTTGATATTCGATTGATTAAAAGAATGGGACCATCTTCTTATCTAATGCTTGTACCAACATGTTCTGCTGCTGTAAATATAAATGGTTAAAGAATAAATTCCAAACTTTTAATAGGAATAAATAAAGTAGATAGAGCGCTCAGTTTACATACACTTGCTCAATATCAAGAGGAAATTCATGAGTTTAAATTTCTGTTCATAGTTGAAATTAGTATGATTGGATGCAGTGTTTGAGGAAAATTGATTTACAATTACGATGAGCTATTCCTTCAAGATAAAATGAATCTTTTGGCTGATTGGTTATATATTTTTTGGGGATATCAAACAGTTACCGCCTGTTAATGACAGACCACTTTACAGTTATAAAATAGAAGGAAATAAATTCCTCGTAGAAAAGATAATTGTTATTCAAATCAAGTATTCAAAAATATCTTTTTTTTTTAAATCTGTATCATCCCGACGAAATGAATCTCAACAAATATTCCGAGATATATTTGATCGAATTGGGAATGGCAAGAGTACAAATTGAAGACTCTATAATAATTTTAATGGCACATTGTATACAAAATATTCCTTTACAAGAACGTAAGTATTTCAACAATGCTATCAGACTATTTGCAACAAATAAAGATCTAAAAGAATGTAATCATGAAAAATTAAAAGAATTGCGTCATTCTGTTGCTTATATTACAGCTGTTCATAATTGTTCTTCAGCAAAATAAGCATGTGCTAAATTATTAGGTGGACTGGAACCATTTATGCCTTAGTCTATTGGATCTAAATTTATGCTCTAATTAATGAACGAAAAAATGATTGGTAAATGGAGCTTTAGGTTATGTTCAGGAAATTATTTATAAAGAAAATCTAAGTCCGCCTAATCAAATGTCACGAGTGATAATGGTTCGTTCTGAAAATTATTTTCATGTAAATTAACAAACTAGTGGTTGTGTTCCAATTCTACCCACAACTAAATTTTGTAAATGAAGGAATATCACTATCTGAAGAAAATAATTCCCTTTACAATTAGCTTTTGCAATAACAATTCATAAAGCTCAATGTTTAACGTTGGATAAAGCTGTTGTAGATATAGGAGACAAAGAAACTTCTGTAGGTTTAACATATGTTGCGTTATCGAGAGAAAAAGCTTTATAAAGCCTAGCTTTAAATAGATTTTCTTATGACAGAGTTAGTAATAATAAAAATTCAAGTATGTTAACATGTAGAAAACAGGAGGAAACTCGAATGAGAAATTTTTTACTTGATTAAAACCAAATTAAATAAATTGTTTTTTTTTTATATTTAAAGATTGTATATTATTACAAATGTGCCTAATTATTTTTTGTCTACAAACTAAAATTACAGTTTTTGATGATAGTTCATTTAGTTTAAATATTAAAATTCTTATGATTATTTATTAATTTCTTTAGTGGTATGTAATATTTCTTATATCAAAACTTCGCGAGCCACAACAAAGTCATGCTTTTAGCCAGTTCACTTTTGTACTCTTCCTCATAGAATACGAATATCCCATGAATTTTAATTTGTTGAGAAGTTCATCTATCTGTATGACGGTTTTACAAAAGCCACAAAATTGGCCCTATTCTCCTAAAAAATTGATATTCTTCACGTTCGCACACCTAATACTCACAAACACGTTTCTTCATTTTGTCTTCACTTACGCGCGCCTGTTGGTGGGAAGATATGTGCACGGTATCGAGTGTACCCCATGGTTCTTCCCTCCAAAGTGTACCCACAGTCGTTCGTCTTGTAGTTTTCGCATACTATAATGTCATTGACCATCTTCCTGGATATATGTATCTTTCGAAATTTTTATTTACCTACAACTATCTTTGATAACTTTTGTAAACAAAACTTTGTAATGGGATGTGGTTGTGTAGCTGGTTCGAAAACCTAAACAAAACAAAAAATAACAAAAGCTTTATGTAACGTTATAATACGAAATGTATGTAGCCTGTCGGGTTGTTAACATTCGCTATGACTGAAGGTATGTTGATTATTAGATATTTGTATTTAAATTGCACATAACTTTTCCAACAGTGTCATAGTAAATCCTGGTACAAATACACACCGCGATATGTTAAACTATCAGTTGAAGTTATGAGTCGGTAATCTGGCGCTCATAAAACAATGTAAATTAAAAACAGAAAATCAAAAACCTTATTCTGTCCGCGGATTGTCATTGATGCATAGATTGTGATACTTGTGGAGTGGAGTCTAGGATATCCGAGCCACCGAAATTTGGTAAATTTTATGGTCGAGTCGAATGTATCTCGACGAGACAAATGGAAAGTAAAGAATTAAATTTTTTGATATCTTCTCGACATATCGTATGTCAAAATTGAGGTGGTTAGGTTGACATGCTGCTTGCAACTGGAAAAAATTCTCCAACGCCTTATTTGATGATGAATTCTTCTGTAACTCGAAAAGACAAATAGATAATAAAGAATACCATTTTTTGATACCTATCTTAATCCTCGAAATATCGTATCTCAAAAACTGAGCTGGTTAGGTTGACATGCTGCCTGGACCAGAAAAAGTGTTTTGTTTTCTTCCTTGGAGGGGGATTCTACGATAATCGTGGCGCTACAATTTGATGATGGATTCTTATATAAGTCGACGAGACATTGAAAGTAAAGAATAAAAATTTTTTATCTCACTTAGTGCTCATGATATAGTATCTAAGAATTGACGTGGTTAGGTTGAAATGGGGCCTGGACCACAAGAAAAATGTCTCCGTATTCAAATTTTATGATGAATTCGTATGTAACTTGACGAGACAAATCGAAAATAAACAATAAATATTTTTTATATCTCGTTTAGTTCTCGAGATATTGGATCTCAAATGTGTGGAGGTTAGAGTGAGATCTGGCCTGAACCAGTAAAAAAATTCACCAATACCGCTGTACCAACAAGGTGGAAATGCACTATAGGTGTTTTATTTTCTTCCGAGTGATTGTTGTTAGATTGAAATACGGCCTGAACCAAAAGAAATGTCACCAAAAACACACGCAACTAAACCTATAACTGGTTTTGAACATGCTATATCTCAAAAACCAAGCGAGATATCAAAAAAATTTATTCTTTATTTTCGATTTGTTTCGTCAAGTTCTACAAAAATTAATCATCGGATTGTGGTGCCATGGTAATGATAGAACTGCCTTCCTGGGTGTGGTGGTTAGGATGAAATACAGCCTGGACCAGAAGAAAAACGTCACCAAAAGAACAAGAAACTATACCTATAACTGATTTTTAACATTCGATATCTCGAAAATAAGTGTGATATCAAAAAAATTATTCTTTATTTTCACTTCGTCTTGTGGAGATGTATCAGAATGAACCATTAAATTCATCAAATTTCAGAGGCTCGTAGTATTAGCCTTGTGGAAATATTTCCAACACTTGAAGTGAAGTCAGGAAATGGATCTCCAGGAAAAAAAGTAAATTAAAAATAAATAGTGAAATCCTCTGTTTTACTTTGTAGCATGGGTTTTTTCTTTCTGTTTGGTGCAGGGGTCATTTCAATCTTACTTTAACCCCCTCCATTATTGCTAAGTGATGAGAAAAGAAATACATGCTTTACCACATACACAAAATTACATTCATGTATCATGATTTGAAATTCACCCTAAAATCAGGCATGGCACTTGCATATGAGGCATTCCCAGTGTTTTTTCAGGTGTAGGGTGGTCAGTTCCGGATTCAGTCGTTTAACATGGAGCATTCTTATAATTCATCACATACACAAAGCAAGGTTTTGCAAAAATGCAGTTTAATGATTTGTAAAAATTATGGCTGAAACTGAGTTTGAAGACAGGGAACTTAATGATCTTCAGTCAAATGTTTACCTTTCTAATTTTCTCACAAGAATACTTAATGAAATTGCAGTGCCACTGTTGTGATATTGCTGGCCCTTATTACTGACAATTCCTTTATACCATACTTATTTTTATGCCAAATCATCTATAACCTTCTCAGGTCTCTTTAGTGTCCAAATTCAAGGATAAAAATTATTTTAGAGAGGAAAATGAGTTGAGAAACGAAACTTCTTCACAGTTTTAGATTTCAGTTTTTGGGTAGACCATCTCCTCAACAACTTTGGACCTGCAGTTTCATGCAGACATTCCTTAGACTGTTTTACTCAAGAATAAGTCTAAAACAGAGCTGAATTTATTGTAGAAATAATGGCACACCAATGCTCAGTGAGTGGTGGTAGAGATATGGACATATCAGTGTGTGAACGATTGTTGCTGTTTTGAATGGGGTAGTAGTGCATCACTGGGACTAATCAAGGAATTGTGGTTTCTTTGGTGATATTATTTAATATATGTTGCTCTTAGAGCTGTACAATATATCCATCCTCGCAAACTTCACTTGAAAAGTGCCATAACGTAATGTGGCTAGTGACTGGGAGATAGCATATAGCCATGTATAATGATAACACTATCGTTCCTTCAATTATTTTATTTATTGATTTGTTTCTATTACACCCATAAAGATAGTATATAATGCACCAACTTCACGCAAAATAAAAATGGAAAAACTGCCGTAACAGTACACTCTAAACGATGAGAGGATGCCATTTGTTATCATATGCAACTTCCAGCAATATTATTACGTGCAAAAAAATGCATCAACGACCAACAGTGATGAAAATCAAACCAACTTTATTATAAAAACAAAATTTATAGTCCATTAAGCTACAACAGGAAGCGTCTATGTCCATTTTTGTCCAGGCTGCATTCCAACCTATCCACAGACGTGCTGCTAATGATTCTGCTTGAAAATCATGATAAATGTTTAATAAATCCAAATTTCTAGCGAATTATGCTTTAACAACAAAAACCAAACACCATTTTGGCACAGGCTGCATTTCAACTATAAAAACTAAATTCCTTCGACCTAATGCTGAAACAAGCATATTGCCGCACTTTCAACCTAAACATAAGCTACGTTAATATTACCGCAACCTACTTTGATAAATTTCGTAGAATATTAACAGCTTGGACTTAACATGCGGATATATTTCTTGACGACGTAATACCTATTATCGTTGGATGTCGAATATGTGTACGTAAATGAGGCAACCAACGTTCGCTTACGTTTCAAAGTTTTTTTTTTTTTAGTGTGTAATCCTTTCCATGTTTATACTTTTATAGCAACATATTCCCAAATAATAACATTCAAAGAACATGTGCATGGTCATTATACTTCGCTATAAGGCTTCTCCCAGTCGTTCGCGGTATAGCGTTACAGCACTTTTCGAGTAAAGTTTGTGAGGCATCTATACATTTTACACCTCAAAGAGCAACATATATTAAATAGTATCACCAAACGAACATGTGCAACTGTTTTCAGACCAAAACGACAATTCCTTGATAAGTCCCAGTGATGGCGCTATTGCTCTAAACAGTTTTTAAAAAAAGTGTACATAACAGTCATAAAACGGATTTAATCTAAACAAAGGTGTTTAAAATGTAGATATAATGCATAATGGTTATTCTACTACAAAAATATTTTGTTACCTGCTAATGTTTAATGTATACATGTTACTTACGTTGGTTAGATACCTGAACCAATACCCTGTTTATAATAATCTTGTGTATATATATATATATATATATATATAGATAGATAGATAGATTGTTTGGAAACAAAGGCGCTGAGAGCATATATATTAGACATTGGGATAGGAGAAAAACCACCGCTTACCAAAGATGAGGGCTCCAGCGGCGTCAAAACACGAAAAAACACACAAACACAAACATAATACAAATTTTCGAGCTTAGCTCTTCATCAGGTTGTAGGATGAGGTGGCTGCCCCGCGGAAGCTAGGGTTGCTAGCTTCCGCGGGGCAGCCACCTCATCCTACAACCTGATGAAGAGCTAAGCTCGAAAATTTGTATTATGTTTGTGTTTGTGTGTTTTTTCGTGTTTTGACGCCGCTGGAGCCCTCATCTTTGGTAAGCGGTGGTTTTTCTCCTATCCCAATGTCTAATATATATATATATATATATTGGTTCAGGTATATATATATATATATGTGTGTGTTTTCCTATATTTCACTTTTCAGCCACCACTACATAGCACAGATCACTGGTGTTTGTGTGTGGAAGTAGCGTGGAGTTTCCTGTGGTGCTCAACGCTGGCCGAATGCCGATAGCTGTGGGGATGTGGGAGATATGATGATTAAAGTTGGTCAATGCAGGGCGTTTTCGTATTTCGACCAAAAATTTGTGTCTCCGTATATTTCTCTTTCCTGCTGCAACTACATAGCATAGACCATTGGTGTTTGTGTGTGGTAGTAAAATTGTGTCTCCTGTCATGCACTATGATTGTTAGATGTGGGTAGCTATGGGGGTGTGGGAGATATGGGGGTTGAAAGTGGTCGACCTGCGGCAATTTCATATTTCTGCCAAAGACGCTTGTGTCTTGGTGTACCACTTTTCAGCTAAAAGTATCTATCGCAGATCACTGGCGTCTGTGTGTGGTAGTAATTAAGAGTCACCTTTCGATCACAACGTTGGCCGAATTTCAGTAACTGTGGAAGATATGGTGGTTGAAAGTGGCCGATCAAGGATATTTTCGTATTTCGACCAAAGACATGTGGCTCTGCATATGTCACTTTTCTGCCACAACTACATAGCATAGAGCATTGGTGTTAATGTGTGGTAGTAGAATCATGTCCCCTGGCTTACATTATAGTTGTTAGATGTTGGTAGCTATGAGGGTGTGGGAGATATGGGGGTTGAAAGTGGTCGACCTACGGCAGTTTCATATTTCTGCCAAAGACGCAAGTGTCTTGGTGTTTCACTTTTCAGCGAAAACTACCTAGAGCAGTTCACTGACATTTGTATGTGGTGGTAACACACATTCACCTTTCGATCACAACATTGGCCAAATTTCAGTAACTTTGGGAGTGTGGGAGATACGGTGGTTGAAAGTGGTCGATCAAGGATATTTTCGTATTTCTTCCAAATACATGTGAGTCCGTAAATTTTACTTTGCTGCCTGAACTACATAGCACAGATGACTGGCATTTGTGTGTGGTAATAGCATCGAGTCTCCCATCGTGCACTATTGTTGTTAGATGACGGTAGCTATCAATCCAAATTCTTTACAAACACGAACGAAGTCGTGGGAACCAGCTAGTTACCGAATAATATGAAATAGGCATTCCACATAGCATGCTGTGAACAGATCATCTGCCCTGTTTAGAAATAATATCAGCCTGAAATCACATTTCCTTCAAGGGATGCTGAGTGTAAACAGTTCCCGAGTACCTTTTATGAAAAAAGGTCATTATGTTCAATAAACTGAATTAGTTCGTTCCAGTTTTTATATACATATATGTTACTGGGGTACAGAGGGTAGAATTCCAGTTTATTATTCTATTAACAGTGTTGGTAATTATACATTTATATTGGCAACTCTGTAGGAATATATTATCTATGCATTCATTCCTTTGTATACTCTATGCTCTATTATACTATGGTTGACAGCAAGAAGACAAAAGATGTGTAAAAAAAAAGTTGATTTAATCTCTTTAATAAAAGTGGTTACTAAATATAAAAATGAGTATTATTCTTAATATTAAAATGGTAGCAGAGCGTGGTTTTTTAAAAGGACTAAAGTGAAAACAAGGATTTTTGTGTGCAAACAAGAAAAATATAAAAAGATCATCTACGTGAAAATGGCGGCGAAAAATAGTGATATTAACATTCCAATTTTCGATGGTTCAGACTATAGCAATTGGAAAATACGTATTCTCAAGTTCCTACAATTCAAAAGGTGTAAAGATGTAGTAATGCGACCTAAAACACCTGCCGACAATGCCACATGGGACGATCGTGATATTCAAGCTACCAACTATATTTACAGCGCAATAACGAACAGACAATTGGAATACATAAGTGAATTAGAGACGGCCTATGAAATCATTCAAAAGTTTGATGAAATGTATCTGAAAAAGTCGACGGCTTTGCAAATTGTAGGGGATTCTATCATTACCGTGGTGCCAAAATTTGATGACTGATTCTTATAGAACTCGACAAAACAAATCGAAAATAAAGAATAAAATTTTTTGATATCTCGCTTGGTTCTCGAGATATCGTATCTCAAAATTGACGTAGTTAGATTTAAATACGGCCTGGACCAGAAGAAAAATTTCGTTATAGTCAAATTTGATGATGAATTCGTATGTAACACTAAGAGATAAATGGAAAATAAAGAATAAAGTTTTTTGATATCTCGCTTAGTTCTCGAGATATTGTATCTCAAAAATGAGGAGGTTAGGGTGAGATCCGGCCTGGACCAGAAATTTTTTTTCACCGAAACCACCATATCCACACGGTGGAAATGCACTTTAGGTGTTTTATTTTCTTCCTAGTGATTGTTGCTAGGTTGAAATACGGCCTGGACCAGAAGAAAAAAACACCAAAAGCAGAAGGAACTAAACCTATCACTGATTTTTACCATGCTATATCTCGAAAACCAAGCGAGATATCAAAAATTTTTATTCTTTATTTTCGATTTATTTCGTCGAGTTCTACAAGAATTCATGATCAGATTTTGGCGCCACGGTAATGATAGAACTGCCAAATTGTATGCCGACATAACCTCGAAAATGTCAAATTGAAAAATTACGCAGAAGTGTCTTTGTTCTTCGACGACTTTGAAAAGTGTGTAAACGAACTGAAACAAGCCGGGGCGGTAATATCAGAACAAAAAAAACTGAATTATATGCTGAAATCTTTGCCGCAGAATTATAGTCATATTGGGGACTTGATTGACATGTTCCCTGAAAAGGACAGAACAGTAGATTATTTGAAAAGTAAAATAAAATTGAAAAGGACCAAAGAAGAAACAAATGAGACATCACGTGACAGCTCTAATGCTTTTTGAGCAGAAACTAAGACATCATCAGTGTCACACACAAACTGTTTTAAACCAGGTCAGTTTCAAAAAGAATGTCGTACTCGTACTGAATATACACAAAGAGGTCGAGGTCGTGGATATTCTATGAATAGAGGTCGCGGATATTTTGGAAGTAGAGGATGAGGTACATATAATGCAAGAAACTTTCATGGACGAGGACATTATAATAATGAGCGACCCAGAAATGATCATCATGAGCAATATGGGAATAGTTTTCATACAACTATCGCAAATAATACAACAACAAATGAAAAAAATGAGACAAAAAAAGGAGAAATAGAATGGTTACTTGACAGCGGCTGTACAGACCATATTATTAACACGGATGAATACTTTGAATCTTGTGAGACATTAAAGAAACCTGTAAAAGTTAAAATTGGTGATGGTAGAATACTACAAGCTGAAAAATTGGAAATATAAAGGTAAATTTTATGGTTTATGGAAAAAAATCAGAAGTGATGTTGAAAAATGTGTTCTATGTTAAAGAAATGAAAGCGAACTTATTAAGTTACTCAAGAATTCACAGACAAAAACTCAATTGTGTCAAAGCGGAGATTGGCAAAAATATACAACCCATATAGAAAGGTGATAGGGGTTGCAATTAAAGATGAAAGATTATATAAGATGAGAAGCTATGTGAATGAAAATACCTTGGAAGCAAATTTAAGTAAAAGTAAAATGACTGTGAAAGAGAAATTACACCATATGCTGGGACATGTAAACTTCAATAATTTAGAAATGATGTGCAAGAATGAAACATTGGAAGGATTGCCTAAAGAGACTGAACAAGAATATTTTAGGTGTGTGACATGCATAGAAAATAAAATGCATAACTTACCTTTTCATAATAACAGAAGAAAAGCAGATGATATACTACTAAATAGTTCATACAGATTTGAATGGTCCTCATCAAACAGTAGGAGACCATGGTGAAAAAATTACTTTTTAAGTTTTATAGATGACTACAGCAAACTGGTTAAAGTCTATTGTATCTGGACAAAAGATGAAGTATATGATTGCTTAGTGCAATATGTTAATGAAGTACAAAATCTCACTGATAAGACAATAAAAGAATTACGTTGTGACAATGGTACCTGAATATATAAATTCAAGAGTTTTTCAGTTTGCAAGAGAGAAAGGAATCGTTATAAAACCTTGTCCAGCATATGTTCACGAATTAAATGGAACTGCAGAGAGGTATAACCGGTCTCTAATGGATATGGCAAGATAGTCTCTTATCAGAAGCTAAAGTTGGAAGAAAATATTGGCCAGAAATAATTAAAACAGCTGCCTACCTCAAAAATAGAACCTTGACTAATACTATTGAAAAGAAAAGTCCGTATGAAATATTTTTCAAAAGGAAGCCTACAATGAAGTATCTGAAAATGTATGGCAGTAGAGTCTTTGTACGAATACCAGAAGAGAGAAGAAAATCTAAATGGGACAAGAAAGCAGAAACTGGAATTTTACTTGGCTATACAGACACTGGATATAGAGTATTAATTAACAACAAAGTAATAGTAGCCAGACATTGTGATATTGTAGAAGAAGACGTGACATTGTGTGGATTTCAAGATGAGAGAGATGAAAATTTGGAAGAAGGAAAAGGAATTAAAAAGGAAAATTTGGAAGAGGAAAAAGAAATTGAAAAGGATAATCCAGAATGTGTGGGAGGAAATGATACAGATACACCAAACAGTAACTAATGATGTAGAAATTGATGAAGACATGGACAGAAAGAAATCAAAAAGACAAGTTAAACCTCCAACGCGATTTGCTGATGAGTTTGGCTATTATTGTATCAGTGTAAACTACTGTGATGCTATGACACCAGAGAACTTTCAGGAGGCGGTGAACTGCGAATGATGCAAATGAATGGAAGGCAGCCATGGACCATGAGATGAACAGCCTAGTGAAAAACAATACATGGACACTCGTTGACAAGCCAACCAAGGACAAAAAGGTGATTGATGTGAAATGGGTATACAAAAAGAAGAGTGAAAGTGAGTATAAAGCCCGATTAGTAGTTAGAGGTTTTCAACAAACTGACTGTGTAGATGATACTTATTCTCCTGTAGCAAAAATGCCAACCTTAAAGCTTTTATTGTCATATTGTTGTCAAAATTCTATGGAAATCCATCAAATGGATGTAGAGACTGCATTTCTAAATAGTAAAGTTTTGTCAGAAGTTTATGTAAAGCAGCCAACAGGTTATGAAGATGGCTCTGATAAAGTTTATAAGCTAAACAAATCTTTGTATGGCCTAAAAGAGAGCCCACGCGCATGGTATGAATGTTTCAACATTTTTTGACTGAACTAGAGTTTGAACGATGCAAATATGATTACTGTTTATATTTCAAAAAAGAAGAAGATGTAACTGTTTATATCTTGTTATTTGTTGATGATTTGTTGATTTGCTGCAGAGACCAAAATGTTATTAACAATATTAAAAACAAGCTTTCAGATAAATTCAAAATGAAAAATTTAGGTAGAGTAAAAAATTACATTGGTATAGACATTGAGTATAACTATGAACAAAATAACATTTTAACTCTGAGTCAGGAACGTTACATTGAATCTTTAGCAAAACGCTATAATATTGAAAATGCTAAATTATACAAAACACCTATGGAAATAAATTTGAAATTAGAAAAATGTGAATTAAATGAAGACATCAAGTATAGAAATTTAATAGGAGCATTGTTGTATGTTAGTTATGGTACTAGACCAGATATATCATTCTCTGTAAACTATTTAAGTCGTTTTCAAAACTGTTGTAATGAGACACATTTTAAGTATGCTCTTAGGGTGTTGAAATATTTGTTTTTGACTAAGACATTAAAACTAAAATATTATAAAAACTACGATGCTGATATATTGGATTGCTATGTTGATTCTGATTGGGCAGGAGATGTGTTAGACCGAAAATCTACTACCGGATATGTAATTAGATTGTATGGAAATGTTATCTTGTGGAAATCTAAAAAACAAAACTGTGTGACAAAATCTTCTACCTTTGCAGAATATATTGCCCTGTCAGAAGCAGTAACTGAAATCAATTTCCTAAGAAGCCTAATTAATGATGTATTTATTAAAATTTGTAAACCAGTAAAAATGTATGAAGATAATTCAGGCGCTGTAGCAATAGCTAAATATGGAAATTTTACTAAGAACTCTAAACACATTGAGGTCCAATACCATTATATTCATGAAAATGTCAAAGAAAAGTTTATTGATGTTATTAAAATAGAGTCTGAAAATAATATTGCAGATGTATTAACTAAAGCTTTGGGAAGTGTCAAATTTCTTAAATTCAGAGAATCCTTAAACATTAAAAATTAGAGAATAGTATATTAGTAAGTTGTCTATATGAAACTATTAAGTTTTATGAACCTGTTCTTTAATCTAATTTTAAGATTCGGATTACTTGTGTTACCTATAGATTGCAATATAAATGTAAGGAGGCGTGTTGGTAATTATATATTTATATTGGCAACTCTGTAGGAATATATTATCTATGCATTCATTCGTTTGTATACTCTATGCTCTATTATACTATGGTTGACAGCAAGAAGACAAAAGATGTGTAAGCAAAAGTTGATTTAATTCTCTTTAATAAAAGTGGTTACTAAATATAAAAACGAGTATTATTCTTAATATTAAAAAACAGTGCAATTATATTTATTTTGATACCAGATGTTGGAAATATGCAAGTTGCATCTTGTTTTCAAGCCTGATAATGTTAGTACTAATGTTCGCACTTGATATTGCCTCTCTCTCTTTGGGGTGAAAAGTAGTCCAAATGAAAATATATTTTTGAAAATATTAAGTTTAATGCACTGATGAATTTACCAACAAAAGTAATTATTTGAAAGTAGATGACCCGTGCTTAACATTTCGTGAATACAGTGAATAGCAAGGTTGTGGTTTGTATTAGGATGAAAGAAAAACCGCCTCGTTTGTTTCAATTGTTTATTTGTTTAGTGTAATAGGTACATAGCAAAAGTCAACGCCAATGAAACAGTTTATTAACATCTCTGTGGTATGTGCTACTGCTGTCTAGCAGCTGGTATGTCTCATACTTGTGATTTTCACAGTTATTACTTTTCACCTTCAAGGGTCAAATTCTGAAAAATTTCATTCTTAAGAAATTATGTGACCAAAGCAGATGATCCTTAATCTTTAATATGATAGCTCATTTATCTGTTTCGGTTAGAATCAAGGGATATAAATGGCTCATGATAAAAAAATACATTATGGAAATAATGATAATTCTGCCCTTTAAGGGTAGAATTCTGAAAAATTCTTTTTTATAATCTAATTTCATCAAACCGAAGTCCTTAATCTCTACAATAATACCCCATTTCTCGATTTTGGTTAGATATCAAGGGAGATAAATATCTCGTGACAAAAACATACATTATGAAAATAATGATAATTTTGCTCTTTAAGGGTCAAATTAAAAAAAAAATCCTTTCCTAAAATATGATGTGACCCCGGTGGATACCTTACTCTTTAAAATGATACCTCATTTATGTATTGACACTTTTGACCTTAAGGGTCAAATTCTGAAAAATCCCTTTCTTAATATATGACTGTGATCAAAGTGGAGACCTTAAGCTTTAAAATTAATACATCATTCATACATTTCAGTTAGTTATCAAGGGAGATATTGGCTTGTGACAAAAAAACCTTATAGAAATAATATATATGATAAGAATTATAAAAGAAATTATTGCTTATGACGAAGAACAGTGGGATAGGTTCAGATACACTGGCAAACAAACGTCATTGAAATTCCTCTGATGTAAATCCTTTATTGTCAGAAGAACTGCATTGGGAGTGTATGTACGTTGTATAATAACTACTTACCTATAGCAAAATACAAATAGGAATGCTTAAGAACGAGCACAAATTACCTGATGAAATCTGTCAAATTGGCAAGGTCAACTGCCATGCTTCTTTTTTCTCCCCATGGGAAGAGTTAAAGAAAAGGTAGATCAAAGAATAGTTTCTCAGATGCATAGTTTGTAATGGAATCTTGAAGATTTTGTGATGGCCACATTACACTGTATTTTGAGTACTAAACCAAACAAGTTAAGTATGAAAAATTTTCAGCATTTGGAATAGTGTTTTTTAAAAAAGATAAATATACATATATCTTCAAAATGAGAAATTGTTAATGTACTGATGATAAGTATGTAAAATGAAGTAATTATTCTCTAACCATATTTAAACCTCAATTTTTTGTCGTTGGGGAAAGGGGGGGGGGGAAGGGAAAGGCCTCAAATACAGAGTACGCCAAGAAGTTATTTTTGGCTATGAATAACAGAATATCCTAAGCTCCCTTTCCCCCTCTACCCTTCTATTATCAATCCACAATAATAATGCACATAGCTGATCCATTAAATCTGGCTTCTGATTTCCATCATTAACCTTTTCTCATGAGCATTTTACTTTGGCAAACCCAGTATGCCACACCTCCAAGTATGTAAAAAATAAAATAAAAATAATAAAAAAGATTTTGCGTCTCCTGAAGACTATAACAGGTTTTACAAGAACTTGCAAAAGAAGAGGCTCTCGGAGCTGTCAAGAGTCCATCTGATTATCTATATATCAGAGTTGATTGAATATTCTGATCATCATAATAAATCAGAAATTGACATAGATATTCTTGAACCTCGTCAAGCATCCTCGTCACCTTGTGTTTGTCTGACCCAATGATTTTACCAATGTTGGAGATGGCGTCAGTGATTCAGGTAATGATGATGTTTTTGTAAAAATAATTTACACGGCAAGAAGGAAGGTTTTAAAAGAAATAAACAAAATTCACATATGGGAGAAAAGTCTCTTCATGAGCAAATTTGCAAGAATGCCTTGTGAAAATGTTTTGAAAACCATTCTTCCCTTTTCCAAAAAATTGTGATGTTATAACTAATGAACATTTTGCTTTCAAGCAGATTATACACAGTGATATGTTTGATGCTCCCGTAGACTATACAAACGTTTACCTTCAACGGAATAGGACTGCAGATGACCCCCAAAAAAATTCTAAGAGAAGCATAAGCATTAGGTATTTTATACTTATTGGATGTCAAAAAAATGTCTAAAATCAACGTTGATGAAATGTGGATGAAGGAAGGCACTGGAATTGAAATTTTGTAGGGGCTCATGGGTCTCAAACAATTCAGAAACTTGTGCTTTCCCATCAGATTCTACCATAAATATATAAGGGACATGCACAGAAAAACTGATAAGTTAGCTTCAGTGAGAGAATTTCTCAAATCTTTCAATAAAAACTGCCAAAAAGTTTATACACCCAGTGGCCAACTCATGATCGGCAAAAAATTATGAAAGATGAACATGTAGAAGACATAAAAAAACACACCCACAAACAAACTTCACAGTAATTCAGGTAGTAACCTAGTCATGTAGGAGATGATACATATGTCAGGGGCACAGCTGGGCACAAAACAGTTAATCCGTTAATCGTTAATTAACGAAGTTAAAAAAATTGCGAAAATTTAACTTTTAAGTTAACCTAAAAAATCGTTAACGGTCTTCTTAACTTCCAGTTAAATTGGACTTCCGTTAACTTTAGTCCGTTACATAGGTTGTTGACGTCTATTCGTTTGTTTGAACTGTGCGCCACGCCACCACTCGTATGCAGGACTGCCAGATTGTATAATTGGATACAAAACTTGTATAATTTGGTTACCTCTTGTATCCTGTTTGTATAACAGATTACCTTGTATAATTGGATACAAAAACGAGCACTTAAAAGTAAAGTACATTCCAGCACCTTTTTGAAAGTGTTTGCCCTTTGTTTCATTGAGTTGTCAACCCTTCCTGCATATCTATTTCCTTTTTGTTATTCAAAATTTATCAATGTATACATTGTTTACTTTTCGTGGACTTTTTTTGCTCCCAGCACGTTCACTCACGTATGTAATCATTGGATGACCCCTTTGTATAATTGGGTTTCATTCTGTATAATTTCAAAGAGACAGCGGTATAATATAAGTTGGCTGTACTGGCAGCGCTGCTCGTATGTTCGCCTGCTAAAATCTTGGCGGCGGTGGCGTGACTATTTTATATTGTGAATTCGGCAAACGTAAATAAACTAAAAAGCGTCATAACCTATCTTATTGACAAATGTGTGTCAATGTAAAAAGATGTCGCTGACTAACTTCCGTTCTATTTGTTCACGTAAAAACATGCAGGCCATGATTTAGTGAAACCAGGCCGGGTCGTCTAAAGGGGCCTTTAGGTCACAGGTAGGCCGTGGCACAAAGGTAACCGTAAAAGGCATTGGTCGTAGATTTTAGGTTGGCCGCAAATTTCACTGGTCGCAGTTTTCACATATCCAGGTGTCCCAGTCCAACTTGTTTTCTATAATATTGTTGCTTTTCATTCTGCATTCATGTTTTTTGTTTTTTTGTTTTTACTACTTTTTTTTTTATAAAGTCACGAGTACCTTAATTGTCTCTCGTAAGACAATTTGCAAGTGTTATGTTGATCACAGTCTCAACAAAGATAAAAACGGACAGGAATACCACTTCGTTGTTGTGGCGATAGCGTAACCACAATTTGTTAATTTTTATAAATAAATCCACACTTGCATCTTGGTACATAGCACCTTGAGATAGAGAGCAGTTATACCTACCGTACTATAATACTAATACATCAGTACAACTTTTGACTAGTTAACTTTTAACGAATAACTTTAACTTGCGTTAAATTTATAAACATTTAACGCTTTAACGATTATCGAAGTTAACTTTTTAAGTAGCGGAATAATGATTAACGAAGTTAACGTTTGGATTAACTGTGCCCACCTGTGGTCAGGGGGAAATATGTGACAAAATACCAGTCCCACTGCACACGATGATAAAATTTGCCAGGATATGATAAAACCCCACAGTCTTGGATTGTAACAAATATAAAGGAGGAGTTTACATAGTAGACCAATTTGGTGGTAACTTCAATGTTGCTTGAACAGGTGGACAGTTGTAGTTTTTTAGGCACTACTAAATGTGGCAGGTGTAAACTCACAAGTGTTCTTGAATTTCTCCAAACCTAATGCATCACCTAAGTTCAGAAGATATTTCTTGAAAAATCTAGTGACAGCCTTGATGAAATTGCAGCATTAAAACTTCAACAGCTGCAATTTCTCCCTACTCATTCTAACACTATTATCAGAAGACTGCTTCCAGAGGCAGAAGATGAACCACCTGAAGAGGACAATGAACCACCAGCGAAAAAGCTCAAAGCATTGAGTGTGGTAGAATGAAGAAAACGATTATACCACCATTATGTATTATGAGTGTTCTAATTTCACATGTAAAAATCTTCAACATTCTAATTTTGTCATGTAACTTTTCAGTTTTGCGAATTTCCTTTTTAAAGTTTGTTATAGATTAATTTTTTCTTATTTTTTGTTTTTCTTTAAATTCCCGTACTTAATTTCTTTCTAATGTGATTTCTAGAGAGATAAAAGTATCAAACTAGGAGAAATAGGTGGAAATCTGGAGCAGAGGATGTAAAAATAATCTGGTATACTCCATAAGCTGACCCTCCGAAATTGCACTAAATGCCAGCACTTCCAGTTGGGGGTTAAAGGATGATTTCATTTTTTGTAACAATGTACAATCTATAGGCATCAGTATGACTTGGATGCTACTACTGTTTTAAGTTTTGTTTTAAACAATGCTTTAAAATTTTATTCAGAACAGGCAATTTTAGTGAATAAAAAAGACCCTTGACGGAAGACCCCCAAAAGAAATAAATCCAAAATTTTAATAATTGATAAATACAGTGAAACTCAGTTATAGACAGCAAAAACTAAAACACAGTGATTCGTTATCATATAATTACACAGAGCTGCTAAATAAATTTACCACACAATGTTTGATATTCACAAGAGACTTTCAGTAATTGAAATCCATTGAGATTAAATTTTTCTGTGAGTTTGATTATTGTATTTGAGAGAAAGAAATAAAAAGCTGATTCTTGGGGAGGGGAGAAATGCTGGAAGTCAGATTGGGGGTCTATTATTACAAACCAAAAGTATACTTCAGAAACCATTCAACAGACTACTAATAATGAATAGATTAGTATTATAAATATCTAGTTTCCAATCATGAAGCACCTGTCAAAAATTTTATTTTTTCATTTATTCTGTTCATTGCTTGTAAACCTGGGATATGTTTTGAACAGATTTTCAGTTCAATCTAACACTGTAGTAAACAGTAAAGGATAGTGAAAATAACATGTCACCAAAGTTCGTGATTATACAACACACGAGATGAACATAGATGTACAATATTGTGCTTTAAATCCTTATTTATTGAGGAATGATTGGGCACTTTGGCAAGGGAAGTGTGCACACACTACCGTCTCTGAATGGCATTGGAGAACGGGGTGGGGGTGGTTGAGGTGGTGGGGGTAAACTACCACCTATCGATAACTGTCGCGAAAAGATTAAGAAAGTATTACATATATGCATTTCTTGCTGGCAGTGGCAGAGGAGATATGCATAAACATAAAAATGTACATTGAATTAATGGATAAAAGTGGCAATAAATAAATTTAAAAGAATTTCATTAAAGTTATTAGTAAATAAAATAAGAGATGGATTAATTGATAGGGATGTGTTGGTGACTCATGTCAGGAGGATATCTGGATATTTTGGCACGCAAGTTCCCATCTCCGAAGATCAGATGCAGTGGTTTCATGGAAAACTCTGACTGCTCTTGTTGTAAAGCAGTAGTTGAGATTGTTAGATTTGTGGGTATTGGCATGTTCATCTACTGCAAGGTAAAGGTTGTGGGTGTGGACTGTTTGTTTGTGGCCGTTGATTCTGATTGAGATTTGCTTTTAAGTTAGACCCATCTAAGAAATAGTGCAGTGGAGGCAGGTTAGTATATGAGGTGCATCGTGGAAAAAGTAGCATGTGCTATGATGGGAAAAGTTTCCTCTGCTGTATGCTTGGAATATATTTTAGTAGGTAGATGCATGCTGCAGATTTTGCAGCAAGCTGTGTTGCATGGAAAAAAAAAACCATGTTGTGGTTCAGAAGAATCTGAAGGAGAATATTTATAAATGAAGATGTTCTTCAGATTGTTGGTTTGCTATGTGTGGGGTATAGTGTGTAGAATTTTGGGGAGAAGGGTGGACATTTCTGGAGAGAAGTGAAGGAAGTCATGCCCATGCCACTAGATTTTATGGACCTGAGACTAGGAAAGAAATGGTTGACAAATAAATACAGGGCTATGGAAAGTTTTTGAAGGTGCAGAGCAAGAGAAGTTACCAATGTGGAGGGGTGGGGAAGATTTGAGTCCCTTGGATGGAAGTGATTATTGGAGTTCTAACAATGGAGTGGAGGATTCTTGTGGTTTAACTGAAGGAGGTGCAGGGGCTTTGGGGGCAGGTGGTAAAGGACTTGGGAGATTGAAAAGATAAGCAAGGCATAGAGTTTTGGCAACTACAGGCAGGGTTGGTGTGTGGTGTGTAGGAGTGGATTGTTGATAGGCGAAGGACAGGTGACCTAGAGCCAATTAGCTTTTAACAATTTCTGATTGCTTGCACAGGCATTTTTGTGCATGTTATTTATATTGCTTAAAAAGTGTTTCATTTTCCTTACTATCATTGACACTACAGTAAAGAATTCAGTGTTTTAATAACTTCAAATATGTATTTTGGTTCACTGAGCCTTGCTTTCTTAAAATAACTTTGAGTGCTTCAAATTGGAGCTTCAGTCATAATCTAAGATCTCATAAATATGAGGGTCAAGTTGTTCCCATTTAATAATAAAAATCAATGGCTAAAGATTTTTAAAGAAACTTTATGTCTTACATAAACATAACTTACAATACTTTCTACAAAATCACCATGTAAATTCAAACATTTGTCATTCTGTGCGAACCGTTTTTGGATCCCTGCTTCACAATCCTCTGTTACCAGTTTATTGGGAGAAGTAGTAACTCCTTTCAGGTTTTCTTCACTTTGAAAATGTTCCTCCCAGACAGTCTTTCCATTTTGTAAAATCAGGAGGAGCCAGATCTGGGCTGGTACGGAGGGTGGTTGGAAACTTCAAATTTAAGCTGCTTAGAAGTTGTGTTTTTCAAACAGTTTGAGATGGACAGCAGACCTTGCCACCAGTTTTTAGTTCCCACCACAATTTCTTGCAAGTTTCAAAGTACTGGTATGATTCATCATTAATGGCAGTTCCTTCAGGTGTGAAATAAATAAGCAAAACAGAATATTTGTTCTAGAAGAAACTGATGGTGAGTTGTCAAGTTTATGGTTCCTTAGGTGCACAAACTTCCACGGTCGTTGTCAATGTTATCTTGGCTGTCCAGTTTCGATAAATAGATGCGGTTCCACCCAGATAACCAAAATAACCTTGATGGTTCTTTCTTGAACTTTTTGGGTTTTATTGGTGAATGAAAGCGATGCCAATCATTGACTGACTGGCATTAAAAAGAACTCTGTAATTGTCTCTGGGTGGGGACTCTACTTCAAAACTTGTTAGGCGCACTGTATGGCGTCAGCAATTAAAACTACTACTTGATTTTATTCTATCAACATATTAACATTCTGCCTCGCACATGACACGTCTCAGAGGTTACAAGAACACAAAAAATGGGTTCACACAAAGAAATGAATTTATTCAGCAAACTAAATGACATCAAATTTGACATGTGAATAGCTTTGCACATGGCTAGCTCAGTTGGCTCTTCCAAACAAGTCTCTAGCTAATCAGGGTAGCTGCTCAGGGGTATTTTCCGGGCCATGATATGTTGCAACCTGTCGCACTGTTAGAATCACTTTACCATGTCCGCGCACTGCTGTCGACTCTGACGGTGACGGAATGCGCACCTCAGACACTCCGAGGATGGTGGTAGACCGGCCAGCCCGTCCACTCACCTCGACACACAGTCTACAAGTGGTTCCTCTCCACTCCTGCCTCGGAGAAGCATTCCATGAAACAAAATAAACGGAAATATCCCAGTGGTGTGTCTCTATTCTCATAGGCTTGCCCTGTGGTTATCAAAGGCGAAGAATCCTCCAAAAGCGGGGTTGCTTGTCACTTGTCGCCATATTTCTCAAAGCTTTTGTCCCTGCTGGAGGGCTGACACACTGCTCCATTCATACTGGGGACAGCGCAGCGGGCAGGTGACTTGACGCGCTCATAAGTGGCTGTAGCTTTTTGATAAACAGCTTTCGCTCACTTATCCCATACTGCCTAGCTTTGGGAACGCAACCTATTACAACTCCTTGTCCCAGTAATAATATGTTTGTGTAATGAGTCTGCTTCTTAGCAAGGCTCCAAAAAAAAAATGATCATAGTGTAGATATGGATGTGTACACATCTTTCCTCTTGCCATATGTACCAGCCTTATATGACTAGGATTTTTACGAAAATTTGTAAAGTGTGTTGATGTTTTTGTGCTCATCCAGGGCCCTCCTGCCTTCATCTGTGGTAAGTGCCAGGTTATTTTCCTTTTCTTCCTTGAGTTTAAAATTTTATTCCAGGGGAACAGGCCTTTTTGCCAAAGGAGCTGGACACACATCAAAGCTTACTACATTACTGGCTTGGTCTTGGAGAAAAGGGGAGAGGGGTGGGTGGTAGGAGTACACTAATGTGAAATGAAATATCAAAAACACTAGAAAAAAGAATATCATATCATAGACGGTAGCAGAATGCTCAGGAAAATATGCATCCACATAAAAATATAGAATTTAATAATTAGTACTCGTACTTCCCTTATCCAGTTCTCAAAGACCAAGCCAGTCACATGGTAAACCTCAATGTATGCACACTTCCCCTGCCAAATGCCAGCTCGCCTTCCCATGTATAAGATGCATAAGCCACTCGACTAGGGAGTTACGTACACACAATGACACCACACAACTTGGCTTTTCTGAAAAAAAAAGTGAGAATAGTGGAGATTTAGAGGATTGAATAAAACCGAGTAAACTATTGATAACAATGGACAAACATTTTCGAGGAAGCAAACATACGAATAGATGCAAATATATAAATTAAATAATATACAAATTCTAGAGAAATAATGGGAAAAAACCAGAAGGAATAAAAAAATAATAAATGAAGAATGAGTTATGGATTTACTGTAGGGTCTTATTAGAGATTGAGGCCACATGTATACCTGGTGTCCAGGATATGTTGGTAAGCTAGTTCAGCTCTTATTATAAAACAATTGTTGTAATTGAGAGAGATGTAGGAACTGGCATGGGCTGCCACTGGATGGTATCAGTTGGAGGTATAAGTTGGTGGTGAGGCATTTCATTTTGAAACCTTGTTCTTGCAGAGTGGAATGGTCCATTTGGCAGGGAAGGCATGTGCAGTCCCCTTGCTTACTGCATAACTGACTTAGCCTTGAAAAATAAGGTGGTGTAGTAAGGTTATCCATTATTAAATTTGATATGTATGCATATCATCTTGTGCATTCCACCACTATCTGTGAGATAATATTTTTTCCCTATAGTTATAGGTAGTTTATTTCACATTAGTTTACTTCTCCCATTTGCATTCTGTTCTCCAAGCCAGTCATGCAGTAAGCCTTGGTGTGTTGACACCTTCCTTGCCATATGGTCTGTTCAATTCTGTATGAGTAAGGTTTTAAACCAAAATATTTTAAAATTATTTTCATCTCGTGTTTTGTGTTTGTCACAGTCATCCTGCTTCAAGTTTCATTTGTGATGGGTTATTTTCCCTATTCTTTTTATTTTCTTGCCCAAAGGCTTTTCTCATTTAATTTTTATTTTTTAAATATATATTCAAACAGGGATAGATAAAATAAAACCATACTTAACAGAGGAAGAGCCAGAGGGTTGCAACAAAACAAGTTAGAAAATACACGTTTTTTGGTGAGAGGTTGAGGATACATACAGTGCATTACAAATTTATGGTCACAGATTGCAACTGCAATAGATATGGATTAGGAAAGCAACAATGGTTGAATGGTGCAGGTCTACTGAACAAGTACAAACACAGAATATACGAAGGTCGTTCAATAAGTAATACAGCACATTTTTTTTCTCGACCAATTTTGGTTGAAAAAACCGGATATTTTTTGTGGAACATTCAAACATTCCTGCTTCGTCTCACATAGTTTCATTGACTTCTGACACATGGCAGCCCTATACGGAGCTGTTAAAATGGTGTCTGTAAAGTCCAAAGAATGGGCAATGATTGAGTTTCTTTTGGCAGAAAATCAGCGCATCTCAGATATTCACAGGTGCTTACAGAATGTCTATGGTGATGTGGCAGTGGACATAAGCACGGTGAGTTGTTGGGCAAAGTGCATGTCATCATCGCCACAAGGTCTGGCCCGGCCCGCGTGCTGGCCGGCCCGGCCCGCGTGCTGGCCGGCCGTGCATAGCTGTGACTCCTGCAATGTCGGAGCGTGTGAAGACTCTCATTTGAGACAATCAACAGATCACTATCAAACAACTCAGTGCTCAACTTGACATCTCTGTTGGTAGTGTTATCACAATTGTTCACGAGTTGGGATTTCAAAGGTTTGTTCCCACTGGGTCCCTCGATGTCTAACCGAAGAGCATAAAGAACAAAGGAGAACCATCTGTGCCGAACTGCTTGCTCGCCATGAGGCTGAGGGTGACAATTTCTTGTCAAACATTGTTATAGGCGATAAAACATGGGTTCATCACTTCGAACCCGAAACAAATCAACAATCAATGGAGTGGCGCCACACCCACTCCCCTACCAAGAAAAAGTTTAAAGCCATACCCTCAGCCTGTAAAGTCATGGCTACAGTCTTCTGGGACACTGAAGGGGTTATTCTGGTCGATGTCCTTCTCCATGGTCAAACGATCAACTCTGAGGTGTATTGTGTTACTCTTCGAAAATTGAAGAAACGGCTTCAGCTTGTTTGTAGGCACAGAAATCAGAACAAACTTCTCCTTCTTCATGACAACGCAAGACCTCACACAAGTCTTCACACCCAAAAGGAGCTCAAAAAACTTCAGTGGACAGTGGACTGTTCTTCCTCATCCACTCTACAGTCCCGATCTCGCACCGTCAGATTTCTATGTTTGGCCCAATGAAGGACGCAATCCGTGGGATGCACTACGCGGATGATGAAGAAGTTATTGATGCAGTACAACATAGGCTCTGGCATCGACCAGTGGAATGGTACTGTGCAGGCATATAGGCCCTCATTTCAAGGTGGTGAAAAGCCATAGCATTGAATGGAGATTATGTTGAAAAATAGTGTTGTGTACCTAAAAGATTGGGAAGTAACATGGTGTATTTGAATGCTGAATAAAACAACCCCTGTTTCAGAAAAAAAATGTGTAGCATTACTTATTGAACGACCCTCATCAGAGGATGAAGCATTGAGATTCACATGATTAATTGCAAAGGAAAGAGAAGAGTTGGTGCTAAATATAAATTAGAGTATGCCTAAACAATACAAAAAATTAAGAAATAAACTAAATTAATGTAAAAATGTCAAATATTAAAATATGTTAAGAACCTTAACCATGGTTATGGTGACTCACAATGAAACTGAGGACAGGAAAATAGAATGTGGAAAGTATATATAGGCAAAGGTTTTATTCAAGAGCCAAAATGAAGGAGTATTATTTCAGTTTGGGACCAGTGGGGGGAAGAAGCCTAGTATCCAGTTTCTACTGAGTACTAGTTCCAACACCTAAGTTCAAAGGAACTGCTATTTGCATGGATAGTGAAGCAATAACTGAAGTTATTTATTATTACTTTGAATGGTAAGAACAGTAACAGTGTGGTCAGAATGTTGGGTCACCACCATTTAACTGTGGTCATTCATCATGAGTGATGTTGGATTTGACCTATGTATGCAGCAGGGCCGTTATTGCAAAATGTATTGGTAAATTCATCAGTAGCATTTCCTGTAGTTGTAAACTCTTCTCACTCTGAGGTTGGGTGATGTGCAGAACCATGTTATGAAACAGTAATGGAGAATATTATGAAGGAGTAATCTCATTTCAGCAAATATAGGAGTAGCTCTTTGTAGAAAATGATTGATAAACATGATGTGCTACTTGAAATGGTGACAGGTCTTGATTGACAAAGCTTTGAGTTTCTTTACTGTGTTTGATCAGTTACCCAAGACATAAGAGTTTCTATCACACCATGACTTGACTATTGGCAACTAATATAAAATGGGCAACCATACAAATCTAGGACTATAAACAAATTAACCAATAAAAGTAAAAGAGTCATTTTATTGATCACCGTAGTGAGTTTTGCTTCAGTTCACAACTTGTTTTATTGATTGTCTCCTACATTTATATATAACAGTTATCAGAACTGAATTAGTTATTCAAATAAAAATTAAAATGCA
The DNA here is from genome assembly GCA_031002005.1 of Vandiemenella viatica. NCBI lineage: Eukaryota > Metazoa > Arthropoda > Insecta > Orthoptera > Morabidae > Vandiemenella > Vandiemenella viatica. Next base: position 18,379,401 of record JARYHS010013631.1, on the reverse strand, counting down.
TAACTGACATATTTTTCTCTGTTTCAGACCGAGCTGCAGAAATTTCTGATGACTTAATGCCAGGAGACAAGGTACTTGCCAAAATTCGAGGATACTCTCCATGGCCGGCTAGAATTGAAAGTATTGTCCACGAAACCAACAGAAAAAAATATCAGGTGCTGTTCTATGGTACTTATCAGACATGCATCTGTGTTAAGGGAGATCTGGTGTTATATGAAGATAATAAAACTAAAGTAAAAAGAAATAGTAGAGTTAAAAGTTACGTCGATGCTCTTACTCAAATAGAAGATCCGTCCTTCAGCTTCCCTTCTCAGGATTCATCACATCATGCGTTCGATTCTAGACATGTGAATGGAAACAAAGATGGAGACCATTTGCAGCCAAGAACAAATGCTAAGGCTAAAAAACAAAAACTGTTGAAGCGTAAGAGCGGCAGTAGTTCTGACACTGACCAGAAAAGGAATAGAGTGGAACATGCAGTAGCAGTTGAGTCCTTTCAAAAGATTACTGAAGATAATAAAGAAAAACACAAATCCTGCATTACACTACCAAAGAGGGTAAAACATGTATATAAAGTGAATAAGAAGAAAAAGGAAGTTAAATACTCTTGTACCAGGTTAAGAGCAAAGAATAAAATACAAGAATTGAAAAAAAATAAAGTTAAAAAAAAGGGTAAAAAAATCAAGACAGAGAATGAAACAGTTGCATCTCCTCCTACGCATTTTAATGAAATAGTTCCAGAGAAAGTACGTAAGCTCCAGCGTGTTGTTGAGTCAGGAGAACTGGTGCCTGCTAGTTTACAAGGTTTGTTGAATGATTATGGGGCTAACAAATATGGAACTGAAGAAGTAGTGGCTCTTATTAATGAAGACAAGCGTAAATGGCAAGAGGTAGAAAAACGTGTCCTTTTTCTTGAACGTTGTATCAGAAGTGAACTTTCACTGCTCAAAGCAAATCCTGAGAAATGCTTACCTCTTCTTGATGAATTGTTAGGTGCAAATATAGATGCTCTTATGCTAAAGAAAAATCCAAAACTAGTTCATACAGTTCAAAGGTTATGCCGATATGTTGGTAATGGGAAACATTGGAATCTCAGTAAGGAAGAGGAGGCAAAATTTACTGAAGATGCGTCAGAAATAAGAAACAGGGCCACAATTTTATTCAAGAAATTTGAACAACTGTTCGAAATTTCGACAGGTCAAACATTTTGGCAGGTGTATACTCAGAAAGTGAAAGAATATAAAGAGGTGAAAGGAAACAGATTTTTGTTACAGTTGTGTGGGAAAATTAGTAAAGTATTAAGGAATGGAGAAGTACTAGGTAAACAAAAAGAAAAACCACAAAAAAAATCTGTGACAGTATAATTCAATTTCTAAATTATTTAAATTGGGACTAATGGAGTCAAATATTGGAATATTTGCTCCAAATAGAGCAGTTAACTATTTTATAGCATGTACCTTCTTCCTTTTACACTGAAAGTTGTTTCCGAATAGATACTTAAAGTTTTAATTCATGAATTTGAGTGACTATAACTTAAGTTTTGTTATTATTTTTTAATCTATGTTTATCAATTAAGTATTTGTTTGTTGTTAGTTCTTACTGAAAATGTAATGAATGAGCTTGTTGTAATGAGATTTTTATGATGATTTCAAAATAATGGAATGTAAGTCCATCACGAACTTGTGTTGGAGACATGATCATATTATTCAGCTCCAGTGGGAAGAACCTTGAAATAAATCTCAAGTTAAATTAAAATACGCCAGAAAATATGAGTTTCAAAAGTTGATACTGTATATTTTTTTAAATGCTAAGATAACTTGGTTGGTTGCCAGATACGTGTTTGAGAACATCTCTGATTCTTACTGAGTGGTAAATGACTTGTTCTTCAATACAACTGAAAATGAGTTGTAAGAGATCGTCAATTTCTTCTGAAAATTAATAAATAATAATTCTCTCTCATCCATTGAAAAATAGATTCTCTCTCTCTCTCTGTGTCCCTCAAATATACTTACTATCTCCTTTAATTGACTTCCATTATTTGTTTGTTTCTCGCTGTGTATTATTTATCAAGTAGTGTTTAGTGGTGGAGTGCTTTTCATGTGGTTATTGCATCTGCAGAGCATGCTTTTTGTGGTCATGTGGTAATGTGCTTTTAAAAAAGTATTTTAGTATTTTTCATGTGTGATGAATTCCATTTTCTTCTACTTTTTTCTAATTTTAATTCTTAATACGTCCAACAGTTTATGGTTATTATGTGACCTCCATGAGCCATGCCTAATAGTTTTTATTGATGTGCTTGTTAAAAATGTAAAAGGTCCTGTTCTCCATAATTAATTATGATAAATCAATTTATTTTTCACTTAATTTCATCATCTGTTATTTAAAAACCTTTTCAATTTGTTATTCATCTACAAGGTTGACTATACAATTTCTTTCTCCTGTTGGTATGATTTGTATAATTTGTTAACTGTGATGTTCATTTCCTTCTACATTGCTTGAAATTTCAATTTCTCGTATTAGCCATTTTTTGTTGGCGCCAACGATCATTATAATGATTAGGATTTTCATTCCCCCCCCCTTTTCTTTTTGGAACTATTGGGATAATGTGTTAAATGTTTTTTTTTTTTTTTAATTTTATTATCTCTTTTTTTTCTTCTGTCGCTATGCCCAACTGAGGAGCTCAAATGAATTTATTTAGCAGAGGTGTTTTGATACATTCCTGCATGATGTTCTCAGTCCCCCAGAATCTGATGTTTGAAAAAACCTAGTATATTTACTAGGGCCTGGGGTAGTTGCTGTGATAGCAGATGTTACCATCATGCTTTAGGTTGAAAGTATGGGGAGATCACACTCTGTTGATATCAGTATTACAACTATGGTAATGAGCCATAGAGGTTGTCTCAAGATGTTTTCTGGCCTAATATTTTACAGTTCTTAGCCCATCCCTCTTCCTTTATCCATGCTTGGGACAGGCAACAGCACCTACTAAGTTTCTCAGTCCACCCAGTAGCTGCTGCAGGTGAAGTTATTCTCTTTTTATAGTGCTTTAAAATATATATTGCCATAATCTATATGTACCTCTCTTGTTGTATGGCTCTTACGTCTCTACATGAATGCAGTGTCAAGCCGAAATAATATTTCTCACGTTGCCTATGGGAAACCTTTTCTTTATCTCAGAAGAGAGGGCTAACCAATGGAAGAAATACATATACCCTGAGAAATTGTATCATGAAAATGACCTGAACAATCATGTAATGGAAAAGAGAGGCAGTGTTGACATTGATGACTTCCTGTTTGTAGAACAGAATTTGGTATAGCTGGGAATGACTTGAAATCAAATAAGGCAGTTGGAATGGATGAGATTCCTGCAGAACTTCTGAAATCCCTTGGAGAAGAAGGAATCAAAGGATGTTAAAGATGATATCAAAAAGTTATAAAATATGAGACATTTCAACTGATTTTAATAAAAGTATCATCTTCACAATTCCAGATATATCACAATAACATTACATGATTCAAAATTACTGACCATTATAATATACAGAAGAATGGAAAGCTTAGGTAGAAGAAATAGTAGGTGAAGATCAGCTTGGGTTTAGGTAAACCGCGGTACAGTGGAAGCAGTATTTGGCTTTAAGATTACTACTTGAATGGAGGATCAAGAAAAACAAAGATACTTTTATAACATTTGTTGATTTACAAAAGTTTTTTATAATGTTAGGTGGGATAAGAGGTTCAAAATATCGAGATCGAAGAATACTTTATAAATTATGTAAGAATCAAGTGGCTATAATAAAAGTGGAGAATCACGAGAGAGATGCATCAGCTTAAAACTTTGTGAGACAAGGTGGTAGTCTACTCCCATTAGTATTTAATTTTTATGTAGAGGAAGCAATAAAGTAACTGAAACAAAAAATTGAATGTGGCATAAGTGTTCAAGGAGAAAAAAATTAGTATGCTATGATTTGATGATGATATTGTCTTGTTAACAGATCAGGCTGAGGATATTGAGAAGTTTATGAATGGCGTGAGCAAAATACTGTAGGAAGATTTTGAACTAATTAGAAGCCAAAGAAAGACAAAGGTGATGAATGTAGCAGAAATGAAACCAATAATAGTAGGTCCTAGATTAAATATAAAAATAGGATTGGATGTGGTATGAGAAGCAAGTGAATTCTGTAAAATTACAACTGAAGGCTGAAGCAGGAATGATGTTAAAAGCAGAATGGCTCCAGCAAAAAAGATACTTCATGAAAATGAGGAATCTTTTAGTTTCAAATATTGATCTGGGACTTAGAAATAACTTTTTGAAACTCTATGTGTGGTGCACATCACTGTAGTGAAGCATGGACTTTATGAATACCAGAAAGAAAGAAAATATGATGTAGAAGGATGCTGAAAATTAAGTGTAAATAAAGTACAAAATGAACAAGTTTTGGAAATGATGGGTGAGGAAAGAAGTTTGTGGAAGAGCCTTACAGAAAGAAGAGACAGGTTGGTAGGCCATATTTTGAGACTACAGGATTAGTTAATTTGTTATTGGAGGGAACAGTCAAATTTAAGAACAGTAGGGGTAAACAAAGATTAGAAAATATAAAGCAGATAATTGAGGATGTGAGTCGTAAGAGATATGTTTAGATAATGAGGTTACCGCGGGATAGGAAGGGATGGGAGATTACATCAGACCATCTGAGAAACTGAAGACAAAGAAAAATTGCCTAATGGCAGTTTCTTTTTTTTTTTTTTTTTTTTTGTAACAGTTTAACGTCCCTTTTTAACAACGTGGTCTTTAGAGACGGGAAAGGATGGGGGCAAGGAATGGGAAGGAATTCGGCCATGGCCTTTTGAAGGAAGCATCCCGGCATTCACCTGGAGTGATTTGGGGAAACCATGGAAAACCCAAATCTGGATGCCCGGACGGGGATTCGAACCGCCGTCCTCCCGAATGCGAGGCCAGAACGCTATCCGTTACACCACCACGCTCGGTAATGGCAGTTTCATTGTCACTATTATCCAATAAACATATATAATAAAGACCAGGAAAAAACTTTAAGGTAATGAAATTAAGGAAATATGGGTAAATAAAATCCAACACTTGCCATAGATAGGGCAGCTGGAAATGACAATTACACGTAATACAATATTTTGCAAGTAGATGAGACATTTGCAGGGTATACTGGCCTCTGTCTAGCATCAAGGATTTGATGGCATGATAGTTCAGAGGAAGTTGTGGTATCAGAGAAAACTCTGACACCCATTATTGTAAAACAGTTGTTGACACTGTTCATTTTGTGGATACCAGCATGTTTTTCCACTTTTTGGGAAAAGTCACTGGTGTACAGTTTGCCTGTGGCCTTTCATTCTAATGAGGAGTGAGTTGGGGAGAGGAATATATATGAAGACATTTGAGTTGATATATGAGCTGTGTTGTGGTGCATGTAGCATATCCAATGATCCCTGTGGTCGGCTTGGAGCAGGTGCTGATAGCTGGGTGCATGTTTTGCATTTTGTGGGTGGATCTGTTGTACGGAATGAGCTGTGTGTTCATTTGGGGGAATGAAAAGGTGAGTGTGAACTAAGAGTAAGGTTGAGTAGACTGCTACAGAATGTGTGTGGGGCACGGGCAAGATTTCATGAAGAAAGAAGCACATCCCAGAGAAGGAATGTAGGAAGTCATGTCCATGACGATGGATTATTTTAAAGTACTCAAGACCAGAAAATAACTGGGTGATGAAAGTGGTCCTGTGGTTAGTTTTAAGAGGTACAGCATTGGGCTAGTTGTGTGGAGGATGGATTGTAGCATGAGAGATTTTGTTTTTGTGCCAGGTTAGTTAGGTAGCTAAGGGAGGTGAGAGCTGGTGTATCTACATAGAGATTCTTCAATGAAACAGATGTATATATTTATAAGACATACAACACGCCTCCAACACATTCACCAACCCTATCGCAGGTGAGAGCTTCCCTGTCATAAGACACTTCACCTGTGAAAACTCCCATTTAATATACAACATGCATGAGACCTATGTATAGCTACAGTAAAGACGCGAGTACACACGTACAGCAGCTGTCTACTTTCACGCCAGTAACTCGCACTTGTGTAACCGGGCAAGACGAGTCGAGCTACTGTCATGCGAGTACACACGTGCAGTAACTGTCCACTGTCAGGTCAGAAACTCGTATTGTTAATTTTAATTATTGTTTCACGGTCCGTGCTATCAGAGTTCTCCCAAACAGCAGCAGCTCCTCTGAACTCAAAAAGTGGGAGCTTGCCTACCAATACAAACTGGGCACAAGGCAACCTTCTGGTCTCAGTTTGAGATAATACCCAGTCAGCACTTTTCTTTCCCTCTATCCTCTCCTTGCCTCCATCCCCACTGTCTAAATTGAACCACCACATACCAGAGGTGATGTTTAACTGAACAGATTTTTTTATTTTTTATTTTATTTACTTATTTATTTTTGCTTACTCAGATTTATGGTGTGAATATTTTAATGTATTATTCTGTTCTTTTTGCAACATCTTGCATTGTTAGGGTACTCTTCCCCTCTCTCTGTCCTCTGTTTGAATTTACCCCCACCATATTCTTACAAACAGTCATTCTGTGAGAGGGTCTCCTACAGTACCCATCCTTCATAATGTTCTCCTGTAGACAAAGGGCCAAGACCCAAAACATACAATGTTATTTCTGTTCTTATTTTTATTTTTTTTTGTTTTTTGTGTTCATGTCATGCAACCAACATCTAAGGTAGTGGTGGTTCATTTTGGTATCCTATTTTGTAATTCCTTTTCACTACTTAGCACCCTTTACACATAAATATCACCTTGCAGCAGTTTATTCATTCCATTGTTACTGATTACATTTATAGGAAATAAATTAGTATAGGGAAATGAGCCACCACTTACCTTTGGATGATGGATGTGGGGCGTGTAAACACAGAATAGACAAAAATACAAATGATACAGAAATTTTCGGTACGAGCCCTTTGTCAACAGGAGAACATTATGGGAGGTGGGTAATGTGGCAAACTGCCTCACAGAAAGACTGTTAGCCTTGTTTCCTGGCCAACAGTCTTTATGTGAGGCAATCTCCTACATCACCCACGTCCCATAACGTTCTCCTGTTGACAAAAGGCTCGTCCCGAAAATTTGTGTATCATTTGTATTTTTGCTCCACATCCATCATCAAAAGGTAGTGGTGGCTCATTTCCCCCTCCTATTTTAATTCCTTTTCACTACTTAGTGCCTTTGATTTCATTGTTTACCTGATTTTATATATATATATACATTGAACATTGGATAGGATAAAAAACCACCGCTTACCAAAGAAGGGGATTCCAGCGGCGTTGGTACACGAAAAAAACACGAACACACAAAGAATAAAATTTTCGAGCATGGCTCTTCCTCAGTAGAAGTGAGATGGCTGCACGCAAGCGCTGCTGGCAGCCAACTGCGTGAGCCACAATTTCGGTGGCTCATGGTGGGGGAAATACATCATGGCAGGAAGTGAGGGAGGGGCTAGAAGAGTACAGGCCGGAAAACGGAGATGAATGGCAAGTATAAAGCAAAACTGTACAAGGTCCTGACGCGGAAGGGTAGTATACCTCAGTTAATCAAGTAATGGACACAAGTGGGGCAAAAAAAAAAAAAAAAAAAAAAAAAAAAAAAAAAAAAAAAAAAAAAAAAATTAGTTGAAACTAAAACTAAAATTCGAAATCACAATCTATAAAGATAGGCTCTGGTGAGCGGTGGTTCTGTGAGGGAAGGTGGAAGTGAGGGGGATGGGTGGGAGGAAAATTGGTGCTATCTTAAATTTAGACCTGGAGATTGTCTGGTCTCCAGTTGGTACTGATAGGCCAGTTCCCACCTTCTAAGTTCTGAAATACTGCTTTTATCTGGGAGGACTCTGATGGCACGGACCGAGAAACAGGTATTAAAATTGTTGGTGCCATGTATAGTGGCATGATGAGATACAGGGTGGTCAGGGTTCTTGGTATGTACTGATTGTCGGTGTCCATTCATTCTGATGGCTAGTGGATTGGTTGTGAGTCCGATGTAGGAGGCTGGGCAATGGTTACAAGTGAGTTGGTATATGAGGTGGGAGGATGTACAAGTGGCAAATCCTGTGATGGGAAAGCTTTCCCCAGTTACGGGGTTGGTAAAGGTGGTGAAAGGCGGGTGCATACTGCATAATTTGCAACGGGATCTGTTGCAAGGAAATGAACCTTGAGGCTGTCTTGCAGGCTGGGGGACCCTGTGCTTATGGACCAAGAGTTGGTTGAGGTTTGGAGGTCTGCTGAAGCAGGCTCTGGGTGGGTGAGGGAGGATTTTAGGAAGGAGGTTTCTCATCTCAGGGCAGGGTCGAAGGAAGTCGTAACCTTGTCTCAAGACTCGGTTAACGGATTCCAAGCCTGGGAAGTAACGGGTGATCAAAACAGGGCTATGGTGGGTTTTAGAGGATTGTGGATTGTTGATAGGTTGTGATGTGGCACGAGAAACCTGTTTGTCAACTAAAATTGGCGGTTAATTGCGGGAAATCAGGGCTTCAGAGATATTGCTGGCATATTGTTGAAGGGCTTGTTGATTGGAACAAATGTGACTGCCTCGAATGCCTAGGCTGTAGGGGAGGAAACGTTTGATGTGATGAGGATGGCAGCTGTCATAATGAAGGTACTGTTGTAGGTTAGGTTGGTGGGTTTGATATGGACAGCTGTGTGTATATAGCCATTTGTGAGGGAAAGGTCGACATCCAGGAAAGTGGCCTGTGTATGGGAGTAAGTCCATGTAAATTTCAAGGAGCTGACAGTGTTAAGTTTATTGAGGAAACTGAGTAGGTTGTCTTCTCCGTGGGTCCAGATTATGAAAATATCATCAATGAATTTGACCCACAAGAGGGGTTTCAGATGGGCTGAAGTTATGAATGATTCTTCTAGGTGGCCTAGGTAGAGGTTAGCGTATGAGGGAGCCAATATATATATAATAACAATGCGCAGGAAAATGCTTTAAGGCAATAAAACTAAGGAAGGATAGGGAAATATGACCCAACACTTACCACAGGATTAAGATAGCTGGGAACGACGGACACAAAAAAAGTACAAACACAAGAAAAGTGCAATATTTTGATGTACTGCCTTTTCTTGCAGAAGTGAGACACCACGACATGTACATGAAGACAGTCATCTGGTGAATGGTGCCACCGGCACGGATGGTAGTGTAGGAGGGGGAGGGGGGAAGCTCGAATGTTGGATCGATAATTGATACTGTTGACGTTATATTATTGTAACTGAGTGAGGATACATAAATAAATCAAATTTTGAAAAACTGTAAGTGAAACATAAAATATAAGAAATATGAATAGTGCTGGGTCAGGTGGGAAAAATTTATTGGATACTGAGCCCAGGAGGATTTCTAGCTAGTTCCCATCTACGTAGTTCAGAGGAGGTTGTGTGATCAGGGAAAACTCGGATTGCCCTAACTGAGAAACAGAAGTTAAAATTATTCAGTTTGTGGGAACTGGCATATTTTGCAACAGGATGGGCCTCATTGTTAGTATATACTGTCTGCCTGTGGCCATTCATTCTGATAGAAAGTGGGTTAGTACTGAGGCCTATATATGAGATGGAGCAATGGAGCCATGTAAGTTGATAGATGTGTTGTCATGCAAGTAGTATGGTCCATGATGGGAAATGTTTTACCTGTGGTAGGATTGGAGTAAGTGGTAGTAGCTGGATGCATGCTGCATGTTTTACAGCGGAGTCTGTTGCATGGGAGCGATCCCTGTTGTAGTTTGGGGAATTACTGGGTGAGTACTTGTGAACCAAGATATTTTATAGATTTGGTGGACTGCTAAAACGTGGGTGTGGCAGTGTGTAGGATTTTATGGAGCATCCCAGGGAAGGAACGTAGGAAGTCATGCTCTGGCCAAGGATTTGGTTAATAGACTCGAGACCAGGGAAGAACTGAGTGATGAAAGAGGGGCTGCAGTAGTTTATAGGGGTACAGCCTTGGAGTGGCTAAAACACAGGAAGGGCTATAGTATGAGAGATTTGTTTTTGTACTAAGTCAGGAGGGTACCTGTGTGAGATGAAAGCTTCAGACAGGTTTTGTGAATATCAGGAAAGAGATTCTTAATCAGAGCAGATGCGCTTTCCACGGACAGCCAGATTGTACAGTAACGTTTGATGTGGGAGGGATGACAACTGTTAAAATGAAGATACTGTTCTAGATTTTTAGGTTTGAAATGAACAGAGGTATGCAGGCGCCCATTATGTAAGGAAACGTCAACATCAAGAAAGGTAACATGGCTGTGGGAGTTTGTCCAGGTAAAGTTGATGGAGAGGGTGTTTAGGGAGCTGAGGAAGTCTGTTAGATGATTCTTTTTGTGGGCCCAGATCATAAAAATGTTATCTCTATATCTGAACCACACAGGAGGTTTAATGGAAAGATTGTTTAGGAATTGTTGTTCCAGATGGACCAGGAAAAGGTTTGCATAGGATGGTGCCCATTGCAATGCCGCATATCTGGTGGTAAATTTGAGTTTTGAAGGGAAAGTAGTTGTTAGACAGGATAAGGTTTGCTAAGGAAAAGAGAAAGTATGGCTTAGGAAGCTGTCGGGAGGTCGCATTTCCTGATCGTGAGGGATGTTGGTGTAAAGAGAAGAGACATCTATTGAGACAAGGAAGAAGTCAGGTGGTAGAGGAATGGGGACTGTGGAAAGTCTTTCGAGGAAGTGTGGGGTGTCTTTTATGAATGCAGGGAGGTCCTGTACAAAAGACTTGAGGTGCTGATACACAAAACCTGAAATCCGTTCAATAGGCGACCCATATGCTGCAACTATAGGTCGCCCCAGATTTTTGTGGATTTTGGGAAGAAGGTACAATGTAGGGTTTCGGGGGTTCTGGAAGTAAGGAAGGACAAAGTGTTGGGAGAGAGTCCTTGTAAGGGGCGTTAGAGGTCAAGGAGAGCGTGTACTTCTTGGCATATGGAAGCTCTAGGATCTGTAGGATGTGGAAGGTATGTGGTGGTGTCAGAGAGCTGTCTCAGAGATTCGACCTTGTAGTCACTGCGGTCCATGACTACAGTCATTGAGCCTTTGTCTACTGGTAGAATAATGATGTTCCTATTCTTAGACGGTTCTCTCATGGCACGGATTTCAATATTACTGAGGTTGTTGGAGTGGGAAATGAAGTTGGGGAAAGATTTTGAGGACAGGTTAGAAGTGAGAAATTCCTGGAACATAAGGAGAGGATGGTGTTGGGGAAGGAGAGGTGGATCTATTTTTTATGGAGGCTTGAAACACTAGGCAGGGCTGAGTCCCATCATGCCAAAATCACCTGGCAAAGTGGTAACGCCACTGGATGGTGCGGCAGAACGCTAAAAAGTCCCAGACCAAAGCGGCAGGATCAAACTTTGGGATTGGGGAAAATGACAATCGCTTAGAGAGAAAAGAGAGTTGAGGTACTGATAAAGGAGAATATGAAAGGTTAACACAGAATGATGAGGTTTAGCAGGAGGTAGGTTGGAGTGGGTGGTAGAGGGGCTGGGTGGGGAACATTGAAAATGTGGGCAAGACAAGTGGTTTTGGAAATCGAGGGAGCTGTAGAAGTGTGTTAAGTATAATTGGGATGTTGGTGAGGTAGGGGTAGATCCATAGGCAGATAACTTTTTGCAAGTGCAGAAAGCTTGTACAGATGTTTTTGCACTTGTTTTGCTTGGATCTTTATACAATCTGTTAGAATCTGCTGTAACTGATTAATTGCATTTGGGACAGGCATGCAAATAATTTTGTGTAGGAAGATAAGCTGGGCAGAATGCCAGTCTGATTTGATCAAGAGCTGTTGAAGGACAAGATTAGTGAAGTTGAGTGATTGGGTAAAACGAAAGGTGTTGAGTGGTGGGTCAATTTGTGGATGGCAGCCAGAGACAGGGAGTTTAATGGTTAATCCATTTGGAGGAATATTTAGAGAAAGGCAGTATTGAAGGAACAGAGTGTGTGGAGACAGTTTGGCGAGGCGGAAGGTGTGAAACTTGTAGGAACAGATGTATGAATCTATGGCTGACATGTTAGGGGAAATTGATTAAAACGAGTGATGAGGCCTAAAACTGTCCTAACAACTGTTGAGACGAAAGGCTAAGTGTGACAAAGGGAATCCCTAAACATGCTAAAAAGGACACTGTGCTGCAGAAAAATTCAGAAACAAAGATAAAATGCAAACAAAAATATTAATAATTTAGTGCTGTATGAAGAAACAGTGGAAATATCATTCAAAAATGATAATTCACAAAAATCATAAATCGCGAAACAGAAAAAAACAAAGAAATGCCGATTGCAGGAGGAAAAAAGTGCAACAAAACCAATTATAAATTACAACACATCAGAAAAATACAGAAACAGAGCTAAAAGGTGAAAAATATTGATATTATAATATTCCATGCTGTATGGAGAAACGGGGAATATTGTGCAAAAATGATTAATAATATTCAGAAAGATCGCAAAGCGTGAAGAGGAATAAAGATAGAAAGAAATGAAATCGCGAAAGCAAAAATGTACATCAAAATCAACAACTATATATTTTGATAGAAAATAAATAGTAATTAAACTGCAGAGCAGGCACAGGAAAGCAATCAAAATCATCGTATAGAAATTAGAAAATGGAAAAGTAGAGTGAAGAAACAACAGGACCCTTTTAGCAACAATCCAGGTTGCAAGTAAGATTAAAATAGACGAATCTTAAATTTAATGTGGTGGTTGAAATAAATAAGAGCAATGAAGGCAAAGAATAGAGATATTACACAGGGTGTGTGTTAACTGCGAAAACCTAAAGCATTCATAGCAAAATACTGTAGTAAAAATCGTCTGCACATGAAGGGCGGAATTTCACCGAGAATATTGTGGCCACAGACAAAACAGATGTAGAAACCTAAGTGTGATGATATTCGCGCAGATGAAAGCAGAATGAGTAAGTACCACATGGATGCAATAAACAATGAAAAACAAAAACAAAAAATGGCGAGAAAACAAGGAATAGGAAACAAAATACTGGGATCCTTAATAACAAGACAAGGATGAAAAAGATGGAAAGACAAAGGCATAACAACAACAAGATACGAACTAACAAGACAACGCAGAACGAGGCCGCGGGGTCGTTATAATAACAATGAACAGGAAAATGCTATAAGGCAATAAAACTAAGGAAGGTTAGGGAAATATGACCCAACATTTACCACAGATGAAGGCGGCTGGGAACGACAAACACAAAAAAGTACAAACACCTGAAAATCGCAATATTTTGGTGTACAGCCCTTTTCTTGCAGAAGAGAGACACCAGGCAGAGTAAGACGGGTACCTGAAGACTGCCGTCTGGTGAATGGCATGGTCGGCACAAATGGTAGTTTAGGAGGTGGAGGCTCAAATATTGGATCTATAATCAATACTGTTGATGTTATATTATCATTGAAAGTAGTAGGTCAACACCCAAAGTACCAGGGATCATGCAACAGACCCCGCTGTAAAACATGCAGCATGCATCCATCTACTACCACTTACTCCAATCCTACCACAAGTGAAACATTCCCCATCATGGGTCATACTACTTACATGACAACACATCTAATATATCAACTTACATGCCTCCATTGCTCCAGCTCATATATAGGCCTCACTACTAACCCACTTTCTATTAGAATGAATGGCCACAGGCAGGCAGTATATACTAACAATGAGGCCCATCCAGTTGTAAAACATGCCAGTTCCCACGAACTGAATAATTTTAACATCAGCAGGGCGATCTGAGTTTTCCCTGATAACACAACCTCCTCTGAACTATATAGCTAGGAACTAGCCTAGCAGAATATCCTGGAAACCAGACATCCTCCAGCCCTCAACCACCAATAAATTCCTCCCACCAGACCCAGCACTTATTATCGCTACTACTTATACTTCTTATATCTCTTATATTTTATTTTTCACTTATAGTTTTTCAAAATTTGATTTATATGTGTATCCTCACTCAGTTATGATAATATAATATCAACAGTAATGATTATCAATCCAATATTTGAGTTCCCCCCTCCCCCTCCTCCTACACTACCATCTGTGCCATTCACCAGACGGCTGTCTTCATGTACATGTCTGACTCCGCCTGGTGTCTCACATCTGCAAGAATAAGGCTATACGCCAAAATATTGTTCTTTTATTGTGTTTTTTTTTTTGTGTTTGTCGTTCCCAGCCGCCTTCATCTGTGGTAAGTGTTGGGTCATATTTCCCTATCTATCCTTAGTTTTATTGACCTAAAGCATTTTCCATATTAGGGAACGACGAACACAAAAAAACAAAACAAACACAAGAGAAGCACAATATTTCGGAATACAGCCTCATGCATGAGTGAGACACCAGGTGGAGTCAGATGTGTACACAGTGACAGCTGTCTGGTGAATGGCGTTACTGGTGCAGATGGTAGTATAGGAGGGGGGGAAGCTCAACTATTGGATTGATAATCGATACTGTTGATGGTATATTATCATTGAAAGTAGTAGATCAACATAACAACTGAGGGTAAATTTATAAATCAAATTTTGAAAATCTGTAAGTAAAAACCTGGCCTGGAGGATGTCTGGTGTACAGGATATTCTGATAGGCTAGTTCCCATCTATGTAGTTCAAAGGAGGTTGTGTTGTCAGGGAAAACTCTGATTGCCTTAACTAAGAAACAGATGTTAAAATTATTCAGTTTGAGGGAACTGGTATGTTTTGCAACTGGATGGGCCTCATTTTTAGCATATACTGTCTGCTTGTGGCCATTCATTCTTATAGAAATTGGTTTAGTAGTAAGGTCTACATATGAGCTGTAGTAATGGAGGCATGTAAGTTTATATATGAGTTGTGTTGTCATGCAAGTGGCATGACCAATTATGGTGAATGTTTCACCTTTGGTGGGATTGGAGTAAGTGGTGACGGCTGGATGCATGCTGCATGTTTTACAACGGGTTCCCTGTGGTATGGTACTTAAAATCAGTGCCTATTAAAAATTTGGGTGAGAGAATGAACAACATTTACCACAGTTGAAAACAGGACAGCTTTGAAACATGTATAGACACTTAGGCACATTAAGCATTTAAATTTTCTAATCTATGGCCCATCAACAACAATAGAATGAGGCAGGCAGAAAGAGTTGGCAGTGGAAGTATAAGCATAATGAATATATAAAAAAAAAACCTTGAAACAAATGTACAGAAACTCAAAGATATTAATTACCCACTAATTTAGCTCTGATATATATAAGGAAGGAGAGGGAGAATAACTTTTTACCTTCAACAGATGAAGGAAGGAGAGCTAGGATGAACTAAAAAATTTGAACACATTTCACAATATTTCGGTAAAATTTTTTAATCATTTGAATATTGAGTCAGACATGTGGCAAGGTGAAAGATATATACCCATGCAAACCTACCACATGACTGTATTGTTGCCTATTGAATTATGTTGGATCTCAGTCCCATTTTTATTTTCTTGAAAAAGGACGAAATATTGTTATTTTGTGTTTGCAGAGTGGTGGCCATACATTTTCTCTCCTCTCCATTATATGTATAAATGCATATCTGTGTTTTTAAACAGGACAGTAGTATTGTAGCTAACAATTGTTAAATTTTTCATTAGGGCAAATTAAAAATTCCAGTTTTAACCAAAAAAATCATAATTTACACTAAAACTACCGGAATTGCATAGAATTCTCTTTTGTAACATTGTATTTCAGTGTAGTACAATGAGCATATGTCTGTAATTTTTTTCGGTGGGAAAATTGTTGTATAATATGTAAATATTAATAATTAATGTGGCATCCTGTCATATTGGACTGAACTTATGTGCTATCGATGTCTGGTTAAGCATATGAAGAATTTATTATACAAGTATATAGTAATTGTTGATAATAGTAAAATAGATAATTTTTTTATTATGGTTGTTACATCTTTTTATTTTCAAAATCATTTGCTTCAGTAATATAGTTTAGCGCATTACAATACTACCATGGTTATAAAAAATAAAAAAGATTAACAAATTAATATTGCAATGCAGTAGATGGAAATCTTGTTCATCATCAAGCAATTAAGAATTAAAAAACAAACAGAATGATATTATTTTTTTCATGGAAATGCGCTAATATCTCATTTGTCTGTTTAAATATGAGCCCCATGTTTCTGATTGTGACAGAAGTCATGGTAAGCAGTTGGCAAAATGTTTTTCTGACAATGCAACATAAAATCTGATTATTTATTATCTGAAATTGGCAGTGGTAATGTTGCTATGTAATGTTCTGTACTAGGCTTGCAATCTCCAAACTTAATCATCGAATCGGCTGTTTCGTAGTCTGTGTCATATTCATATTTGAATTAAATGGTCCATGGTTCTTCCTTGTTCACCATCAATCTCTGATCTCAGACCATTTAACCACTGTCAGCTTTTGTCCAGTTCTTAACTTTTGAGGAAGCTTCTTTGAAGCCAATGAAATTATTCTTTATCATCTTCCATACATAGTACCATTTTCCATTTTGTTTTACCATGGCTGCCAGTTTGTACTACTGTTGTGGTATAATAATGTTCACGTCTTTTTAACTCTTTAACACTATGCATAGTATCCTCTTTTTTGAGAAACTTGCATGTGATTGTATTAATTGGTAATGTGCCCACACTCACCAGATACTTGAAAAATACATATCAATTTCTATTTTGCCAACTGCAAATATTGTAAAAGCAAGAAAAATTTTGATAGCCATTCATACATTCCACCTTGAAGAATCTATAGATACTGGTGGTTATTCCTATGCTGCCTCTATGCTTAGTGCCCTCATGCCACATGATATGATCTGTTTCACTCTCTTAAAATGTAGATTATCAGATTATAGGTGCTGAATTTTTACAGTATAATTTTGATTTTTGCAGGATGTGACGTAAGTAAGA
Source organism: Vandiemenella viatica (assembly GCA_031002005.1). NCBI lineage: Eukaryota > Metazoa > Arthropoda > Insecta > Orthoptera > Morabidae > Vandiemenella > Vandiemenella viatica. The sequence goes on along the minus strand of JARYHS010013631.1, from coordinate 18,362,450 downwards.
ACACTTATGATGTTAAGCGATGCAAGCCTCAGACAATATAGGTGCTAGATTGTTGTAACATTACTTATGGAAAGTTGATTGACTTTGTAGTTATGATATTTGATCACCAATATTTGCAAGCCATTCCAGTAGGGGTGATGTTTTCCTACAGAAAATCAACTTAACTTCATTTTCAGCAGTTAGTATAGTATTGTTCTGAACCAAGGATATATTTGATATTATGCTGAGTGGATTTTGAGACCTTGCTTGCCCCGTTAGTTCAAAAGCTTATATGAAAGTAATATTTAAAGTAGGCTAATACTTTCTAAATTAATTTTGATTTTCAGGAAACAATTAATTTTATAAGTTTGCATTTTAGGCACAATTATAACTTTTAGAAAGAGATATAGAAGTACCAAATAATATTATGAATGGGAGCAAGCAGAGGATAAAAAAACACTTGAATAATACTGAGTATATACAACAGGAAATTTTTCTGAAGAAATTATTTCATCATCTGAATGAAAATGAAAGACACCATTTTGTATTTCTCTCACAGATAAAAAAGCAATTCTTTTAAGGCAACTGTCTAATTTACATATCTATGTAGATATGAGGAAATTATACCCAACACTTATAAGTTAAAGACGGAATGACTAGGATGACAAAAAACATAAATATAATGTATATTATTTAAAAGAACCCTTATTTAGGTAGAAGTAATGCATAGCATGTGCATGGGTGTGTATGCACCAAAGTTTACGATGCTCCACTTTGTATTTTTTATCTCACGTGCCAAATATTATTACTCATTGTTTGATAATACAATGCATTGAGGAGACTTTTCGATCTTGTAAATGGTTATTTGAATTATCTCATTCAGTTGAATTAAATAGTTTTATTAATGTTTTAAATGTCTTATGAGTAGTATTAACTTAAATTAATAAAGATTTTCTTCATCCTGGAAAATTGTTCTTTACACCTCATCAGCATCAAAGTTGTTACAGAAGATTGTTCTGTCTAGTTAGCAGTTCTTTGCTGTCTTCAAACATTTGTTTTCATATCTACTGTTCATAAATAGCCTTTGCCAGTAAAATATTTACTAATCAATGTAAAATTTATGTTATTGAGCTTTATTTCCCAACGAAATGTGTTCTGATTATAGTTACCTGCGATAAACACAGCTGTTTCTGGCAGAAAATATAATTAAAATTTTGTAATGATACTAAAATATAATGCTTTCTGTTGCTGATAGGAAATGAAATAACACTGCTCTAATGACAATAAAATATAATGCTTTTAAACTTTGTGTAGTGAAAAAGTTTAAAAACTGAACTATAATTTACTAACATGTTTTCTTTTACTAAGTTTAATGTATTTGCTTCTTTTAAGAAATGGCAGTAGTTGAATATACATTATGATATAAAGTCTCTGTAAATTATGGAAAACCTAGTGTTTTATTTTTTAAAAGGAATGAAAATAATGCTAAAATATGCTGGGAAAGTCTTCACACAGAAAATGGTGTAATATTAATTGCCTATTGATACCTTTCACTTGTTTTTTTTTTTTTTTAATTTATTTTAAAATAAAAAATTACTCATTTATAAGCTGTCCAATTGGGAAATAATATAATTGAGCCCTTTTAAATTAAATAAAGAGAGAGTTTTAAAAATCTACAAGTAAGCAACTGTAGCAGAATATGAGTAAAATTCAGTAGTAATAAAGGAAACACTACTACAATTCCTTATTTTGGAGAATGTGTTCAGTTTAAGAAATTTGTGGTTGTAGTATAGATATGTTTGTTTATATGTGGATGCAAGCTGTATTAAGAAAAATAAGACTCTCCATAAATTGTAAGAAGATTAGTGCAACTACCCTTGTGGTTAATGAAAAATCGAAATATTAATAAAATTGTAGGAATTTAGATTTAATGTTATTTACCTCTGGATAATTGAATGAACTTAAGTGTTTACTGGTATAGTTTTTAAAAAGGTTACAGCGTCTGAAGTTGTGAAACAGTAGATAAATAAACAACAAGTGTATAAGAATATCAGTGAATGATTAAAACAGCAACATTTGACAACTGATTTACGTGGATTTTCAGTGTATTTTTCTGCAAATAATTTTTTGTAGATGAAGATGCTGTCTCTTGCCTATTTTATTCTACGTATACATTAATGATTCAAATTTAATAAAACTGTAGAAACTTGGTTTGTTGAAGAATTCATGCAGTTCAGAAGTTATTTTTACTGATATCTGTAACTTTCTGGAAAAATAATAGTTCAATGACTTAATCAAACAAAATAATTTAAAATATCCAGGTATAGAACATTTATCTCATGGAAAATAAAAACCATAAAAAACTGCTGTATAATGATTAAAAATAAAAAATTGCTATATTATTAACTGCAAAATGGACGTTAATAGAATCTTGCAATATAAGTGTTGTCAACCTGATCGTAGAAGACAAATATTATCACCATCAGTGAACATTTTCACTTTTTTCCTCGTGAGTTGTCCACTACATCCTCTTCAAGGCTGCTCTTTGAAAGCAAGTTTCCTGGCTTGCCGGTCTTGTCATAGTTTTGATCGAGTACAGATGTGTCATTTGTAAATTAAAACATGTAACTTGTGCTCTGTGTGATAAATATAGTTTTGTTTGTGAAAACTGTGGTTTATGAGGGAGATGATACGGAGTACCTCAGTGTTAACTGCTGATTGCAGAAAACTGCAATCAGGACGGTTGCTACACTGTACTTGGAATTTGAAACTAGATCTGTTATAGCTCCCCATCTTAATGCATGCAGTCACGTTGGCAGATCTAAGAATCAGTAATGAACCTAATAACATGATAAATGGAAAATAGTATACTTCATTATAATTAGATATGATGGTCTTATAAAATGATTACAAATGCTGTTTTCTTTTCTTTTTTTAAAAAAAATGAAACATACAAGTCTCTGAAGAAACAGGGGTAAGTTAAAGAAATGGTTACAGATAGGGGCGTATACTCCTAAGGGCTTAGTGGTCAATCGCCCAGGGTCATCTCATGACTTTTTATTTATTTGTTTTAGCTACGCTATGGTCAGGTGGTGGTGGGGAAGTGACAATGGAAGGGCAATGTTTTTTCCCCAGATCGAAAAATTCCTAGATCTCCACTACTGCTGGGGGGAGGGGGAGATTACATTCGCCCAGGACGCAAAATTTAGAAATACTTGTTTCTATCAAAATAGACAAACCATTAATTTGACTAACTGCCTAACCAGGAGGGTTCGTCGAGATTGAGGTTACTTTCGGTAAAGGAATCAATAGTTCACTCTCGTTTTGTCAAACCGGACTTTCGGTATACATTCACCCCGCCTGTCCTCTCCTTCACCTACAGTCAAGGTCCTCTACTGATATTACCAATATTATTTAATACAGCAGAATCCCACTAATCCGAACGTTCGGTTAATCTGAACATGGTAAAAAAATTAGTCTTAAGTATGAAAAATGTTAAAAGAATTAAAACACAGTTCATGAAAATACAGTTAATATTGTATTTAATTGCACGGTTAACTGCTGTACATACATACAATTTTAATTTACATAGAACAGTAAACAGGTATTATAAAAATTAGCAAGAAAACATTAAGTTTAAACAGTGCATAACAATGAAAGAAAAACTGTCAAACTTATGATAATAGTTACAATGATTACAAACGCCCATTTTACTATTACGCTTTAGAAGACAAATACTAAGTCATTGTTTTTTTAGCGTAATGAAGACAGTATGTTATATTAGCGATCGATAGCTAACATTAACTGAGCGGTTTGCGAGCCAGCTGACAGTGCACTAACCTCAAAAAATTCTAACATCTCAACAACAAAGGGAGGAGGCGAGAGTGAGCCATTGTCCCCCCACTTGTTTCCAATTGTTACTATGGTGTACCTACTTATAAGCTTGGTATACTTCATTCTAGAAACTGGTCACCATAATTCCAGCTAATCCGACCAAATTGGTAATCCAAACAAGGCCCAGTCCCAATTAGTTCGGATTAGCGGGACTCTACTATACTAACTTCCCAGTCCGTGTAGTACAATGTGTGGTGGAAGAATAAACCAGTTATTCACACCTCTCTTTCTCAGTCTGCAAGGCAGCACCCACAACCTACTAGTTATATCTTTAGTTGTGATCGAATCAGGGCCACCCGACATTCAAACAGCGGAAGAGGAGGACAAGAAAGCTGGTGAACTGCACGGCTGCTAATCATTACAGCATCACCGGCGGGGCCTTGTAGTATCACTGCAAGTAACCACTGCAGGACTCTTCCCCGTCAAATTCAGCTATCCACCTGACCACGGGTCAGTCATGATTATACGCCCGAGGGGGCAGTGACAAAGCTGGTATCAGAAGAGTATTTTGAGCGCAGCAAACGTACGATGACAGACGATACGGCTGTCGGTCGATCGTTGCTGTAAAACTGGAGTTAGCCGGCTACATGGCAACAGCGTGGGCTTTGCGACAGTGGCTGCTGGTTGCAGCTGATGGATTACCAATCATTTTGGACAGAGCGCAGACCTTGTGCCGGCGTCGGTGGTGGCATCGAGAGCCGAAAGAAGCATCGGCGGTGGCATACCAGAGGACGGCATTTCTGGTGAGTTCAGTTCGGTTGCATTATGGCTAGTAAGCAAACCACTCCGGTGGTAATGCTGCAAGATGCTGTTTCTGATCTTGAACAGAGAGTGACTGATTTATCAGCTGAAACCAATGTTGCTTAAGATGGAGCTAGTAATTTGAAAGAAGCAGTTACTGAACTTGATCATAGAGTGCCTGGCTTAACGGCTGAAACTAGCGTCATAAAAGATGGGAGTAGGAATTTTAAAGAGGCAGTTTCTGAGCTTCATCAAAAAGCAGCTAATTTAACAATTGAAACAAATGTTGTAAAGAGTACAATTTTTAAGCACCTTGCAGGCGCAGGGTGTAACTTTTAGCGGGAAGACTGGTGAGAACATCCATTAATTTTCCTGAACCTACAAAACATGTTATCATTAGTATATCTGTCATATAAAAAAAGTCATATAATGAGAAATTCTGAATCTTAGGCAGTCGGTTGGAAGAAGAAGCATTCTGATATCTGGTGTATAGTGAAGAGTGTAGAATAGCTCTCACCTTTGAAGTGTTTAAGTATGAATTGGTTCAGCGTTTTGAATCAAAAGCGAGTGCAAGAAATTATTGCGAGAGGTTAATGACTTTTAGACAGCGTCCGGGGGAGGTGATTAAAAAATTGTAGACCTCATTCAGATGTATGTACTAATAGGAGAACTAAATTACGATTTCTTGATAAAGTTCGAAAGGGATCAGCGAAATTTGGATACGTTCCTGTGCGGAGTGGGTAGCGAATCTTAGAGACCTAAAACATTTGCAGTGGCAGTGGATTGCTCCATTTTCTTTGATAAGGTGGAAATTAAAACAGTCACGGAAGGTAAGCCTAGGGTGCAACATGTTATTAAGGCTCAAAAGGTGGTGAAGTGTTTCTGCTGTGGCAGAATTGGGCACCTGCAAAGAGATTGTTTTCACAATCCGAAGAGTAAAGGTAAGAGTGGTTATGCTAGTGGGTCTCAAAGTTCAGGACGTTTTGGGGGAAGGGATGCTGTAGACTGTGTCATCAATTAAATGAGAGGAGAACACAATTCAATGGTGGAGGTAAGAGCTATTATTGCAAAAATGGTGGGAAATGTCCAATGAGGCAGTTTGAGGGGACTAAAGGCCCAGGCGGACAGAGAATGGGCGTAAGGAAAATGATATTGAGATGACACGAAATGTGGGTTCTTTTAAGCCTAGTGTTATGAGTAATGATGATTTAAACTGACCCCGAGTAGCAGGGACCCCGCCGAGCTAGCCTTGGTAATGCATGTGCCTGCTAATTATAAACAGGACAATCTTGGAGTACGTACTTTAGAATTAGTAGTCTTGAATAGGTTGAAGGGTAAATTATGTCACTTGCTCGTGGATTCAAGCGAGTGGGTTTGTTGGTCAATGGTAGACATTTGTGGAATCGAAGGTTTAAATCTGACTGACTGTAGAATTACGGGGTTGGACTCCAATACTCGAATCCGGGTTCTGGTGGATAAAATGGCAGAGATAAGATAATAGAGACCAGCATAAACTTTTGCGAAGTAAACACTAGCGCTCGAAGAGTTAGTTCACAGAGTCATGCCACATAAATGCAGGATTTTGAAACGTTTGTTTTATATATATATAAGGCTTTTTATTTACTTTTCACTTTGTTTCTATCATTAACTTTTTTTACTATGCAGCTGGAGAATTGGAAATAAACGCAGAGAAATTAAATTAAAATGAAAAACGTTAATTTTCTTCCTATTTAAGTTTTTATTAATTCCATTAAAAAGAAACAGTTGTAATAACAAATATTAACAATCAGAAACACAAAAATTGTACAGGATATTTAGAGCCAAATTTATTAAAATACAATGCATACATTACATTTTAGGTCTATGTTTATAAAATTCATGAAAATATAAAAATTACTAACGATGTATTTATTCTGTCATTCCATATGAGATCGAATAGCAGAATTAAAAATTCCTATTCCTTTTTATTCAGGTTTAAGTCATGGAGGAAAGAAATATATGGAGAAGAAATACCGCTTATTCTGTGACGCCACCTCTAAACTCTTGGCTGATACTGCGCAGAGGCGGCGGCAGTCATATTACGTATCCATACAATTGCTATTTGGAGACAGTATATCCAGAAAATTAAGCAAGATATCAAAATTTTTAGTGTTTATTTTCGATTTTTTTAGTCGTGTTGCATAAGAATCCATTATCAAATTTGACTTTTTGTGAATTTTTGCTTCTGCATTTCAATTCACTTCTGAGACAGTATATTTCGAGAACTAGGCAAGATATCGAAAATTTTTATTCATTATTTTTTAGTTGTATCGTCTTTTTAAACAAGAATCCATCATCAAATTTGACTTTAACCAATTTTTTCTTCTGAATTTCAACCAAAAAATCTCACATTTGAGACAGAATATCTCTAAAACTAAGCAGGATATCAAAAAAATTTATTCTTCATTTTTTATTTGTCTCATCGAGTTACATGATAATCCATCATCAGATTACGGCGTCATGTTTATCCCAGAGTCCCCTTGAGGTTTTGTACATATTCCCCGTGTCTGTGTGGATAGGTAATATGGCGGCCATGCCTCCCCACTCCTCTCCGTCCGGCGTCACTTCAATGTGTTGTGAAGGTCCCTTGCGTCGTCTCCATATATTTATTTCCTCCATGGTTTAAGTGGCACAGTAAGCATCAGTATCTTTTTTGAAAAGCAATATTAGCTGAAGTGACTGCTTCTGGAAAATAAGGTTCCCTTTTCATGCCTACATCTGGAACTGCATTCATATTTACCAAAACAAATATTTTTCAAACTAGATTTGTTTGTGTAAATTACCAAAGAATACAATCATCATTATCTGATACGGTATGTAGAATATATTACGAAGGAAAATTCTGAGGTCTTTACCACAAACGCAAAGTATTTAAAATTAAATATGTCAAAGACAGTAAAAATTGTGTGATGAAAATGCAAGCAAATAATTTGAGAGAGAGAAAAAAAAAAAAAAAAAAAAAAAATGAAAATGGATGTGTAGAAAAATGTGATTTTTGTAAATCATTCTTACAACACTTGCAACAAATACGCCTTTAAAAAATTCTTTTCAGAACTACTTTTCTGACTTTTTACTTGAACTATTCCAAAATTCCAATTAACAAACTCAATAAGAACAAAAATTTAAATTTTTATCGGAAAGCAGCAATCATTGCAGCATTATATTTTGTAATACTTGAGAAGAGGATACCAATGAAACTAAAAACTTATTTCTGAATTTCACACAGCAATAATTTCCTGTATTAAAAGAAATTGCTCATAATTTTGAGGCGAAAGAGGAACCAAACTTTTATGAGAATGTAATCTAGAATATTGGCACTCATATGTAATTACGAACAACGTTATACTATTGTCATGTACTTTAGCAAATTCTTAAACCGCAGTAAACAAAGGCATTTACCTACCTTTTAATGGAACATCTAATGCCATAAGATGTTTGCTTTTGGAATTCGCAACTCTTGAAATGTAGAGTGCATAGAAACTTCCTGTTCACATTCACATTTTGCTGCGCGGATTTCAAAAACAATACATGTCACAAGTCAGGATGGCAATCTAAAAACGAAAGTAACTTGATGACTTCTTTATTCATAGCAATAAAAATACTATAATAATATTCAACATGAGCAGTAAAGTATTAAGGCTTAAGATACTTGATTGCAATCCACGTAAAAGTAAATTATTCATGCAAAACACAAAATGTATGCCAAAACAATGTGACATTTGATTCTCTATTTGATAGACGATGTATTTTAAATCAGAGTTAACATTAATGGAAAGAAGAACAAACTTCCATCTGGTGTTAGAAAGTATAACTGCTTGGAGATCTATCGCCAACGCCAGCGCTCTCAGAGTTAGTTCTTCGGACTACTACCGCACTGAAACTTACTGGTCCAACTCGTTTATATGATATGTGCACCCCACTGTTAAAAGGGTGCCGATTTATATTCTAAGACAGGTTGCAGCAGTTATTGATCTTGCGAAACTCAGGAGACTCCTTCCGGGGATCGTTTCCAAATTACGCTTGAAGACAAAAATATGTATTTGAAGGCAGATGACCTGGAGACCGTAAAATGAATACAGCAGTTAATCGCAACACTAGATGCTGTGTGTATCATCCTGGGTGGCACTAGTGCCCTTAATTGCGGAAACGGTAAACTATCCTGGCAATTGTAAATTCTTTTTTACCTTATAGCTTACATTCCGGTTATCACCAGGTCCGAATAGCACTGGTAGACATCCCAAAGCCAGCTTTCAAATGGCCTAAGGAGCGTTATGAGTTTTGGAAAATGCCGTTTGGACTAAAAGAAATCCTCTGCGACGTTTCAGTGATTAATGGACTCTGTTCTCAGAGGCATAATGACGCACTGAGCGTTGGTCTATTTATACGAGGTTATAGTGTTCTTTAAGATGTTCGACGAGCACGTCTAACATCTTAGGAAAGTCTCTAAGAGGCTGTTGTAGGTCAGTCTAACATTTACATCTAAAAATGCCATTTTGGCCTGCCAGAACTAGAATATTTCGGTCACTTAATCTCTCAGGTCGTAAAACTGCACCCATGGCTCATCTTCGCCCTAAGGGACTTCCCAAAACCCATAAATGTGAAAGAGTTGGAGTCTTTCCTGGGTTTATTCAGTGGCGGCTCTAGGCGTAGTGACAGTGTGACTTGTCACCACCTCTAATCAAGAATAAATAAATTAAAAAATAAATGTAGTGAAAGAAAAACAAATATTTATAAATGCGGCATTCTCTACTCTATGTTAACTTATGACAGCAAGGAAAACATAGAACTCCATCTGTTGGCCACATCAGTGAAGTATTTCACTGTTGTGGAGACACACTCCCAGTGTCACCAATCGTGCATGCGCACTTGCATTTTCGTGGAAATATTCGGGGGTTGGGGTTCGCTTTGTTAGTGGCGAATGGAGACAACTTTGTTCTGTCACACGCAGCTCGATAAAGTTAGTAACACTGCCGGTAGAGTGCAGCATCTGCTGGAACAGTGCTTCTCAACCTGTGGTTCACTGATTACTGGTGGTCCGCGAACAAAGTTTAGGAGTTCCACAGGCATAATATCATAAACTTTGATACCATATTTGTATGCCCAATTTTTTAAAAAACCTTGAATATTTCAATGAACTGGCATCAGAAAGAGATTAAGGTTTACTAAGAGTTTTAAATGGGTATGAGGAACCGCGGTAGGTGGTATGATTGTTAAGGCGAGTAGTGAAGTAAACAAAAATAAAAGCGTCTTTTATTTTATTTTATGCATGTAGGCTGGTGGTATACTGTAGTCCAGACTGTAGTAACATCATTTATCTGGTTGGTTCTGATTAACATGAAATTAACTTTTGATAGTTCACAAAGTATAATATCTGCCTTTTTATAGGAATTCAAAACATGGTTTTAGATTTATTATGTTATAATGTCCGAGATGTTAATAATAACAATATGGAAAATAAAATTAGGCCTAGGGTGGAAGACATTAAAGACGGGGAACTATTCAGAGGAAAAATTGTGGAGGTAACTGGCGACGTAGAAAGGAAACTCAGAAGAGGAATCGAAGTAGCGTAATCCTCGGCTGAAACAAAAGGGGAAAAAAAAATAGCTCTTGTGAGTTAGAGGTCCGCAGCATTCCTTTTGAAATTTTACTGCTCCTTGGGTTGAAAAAAGTTTGGATACGATGGCTTGGAAAATTTGTAAATGCGAGCAGGCAATATTCCTTGTGTATCTTAGATTCTCAGGAGAATTACGTGAGTTTATGAATGCACGTAACAGGAAAAGATTCTGAAGTGAAATGTATTTCATTGTCGTCGTGGTCATCAAAGGCAGTGCTGGATAAGAAAGTATGAGGCACTAGGCACTATAAAAATTTTGAAAATAATTATCTGTATTTTATAAGTACAAAGAAAAGGTTTTATAGATAAATAATAGATTTTATCATATTTTTTATTGTTAACAAACGAATTTTACAATTTATGGTATTTTGAAACTTACTCTTTTTATCGTACACTACAATGAAACAAATAATAATAATTTTCATGCCTTTCATATTACTTTGATAGTTTTATTTTGGATGATTTTCTTTTTCATTATTTTTATTTAGAGAAAAAAGTGAACTTTCAGGGGGTCTTCAAAACTCAGGGGCTCCAGGCTATTGCCAAGTCGTGTCTAGTCCTGCCTATTGGGTAATCCAGCACCGCTTATAGATCAACTTGTCGCTTTTTGGCAAATCACTAAATGTTTGGTCAATTTCAAAACATTTGCCTTTGATTTATTTCGAAATCATTTCTTTAATCTGACAGTAATTGCAGATAAAGACTTTCACAGGTTACAAATCTTTATGTCGCTCCAAGCTGTTTTTCCAGGCACCTTTCACTTTAATAACCAGTAAACTGTCGAAACATTTTATTGTTGTCACTACCTGATCAAATCACTTCGGCCGCCACTGGGTTTATTCATTATTATACTGCAAGGTCAAGACTATGCGGAGAAGGCAAAACCTCTGACTTTTCTGTTGCACAAGAATGCCATGTTTGAGTCGCCAGATAGTACACACAGGCCTTGGAAAATCTCAAGGAAATAGTAACCACCAAACTCTTTCTGACCCACCATGATTTTACAAAGCCTTTCCTGTTGACCGCAGAAGCGTGAAACACAGCTTTGGGCGTGGTTCTGTCGCAGATAGTAGACAGGAAAGAAAAGCCTATTTAATACATGCCATGGAAGTTAAGTCCAGAATTATTGGCTGTTACCTAGGGAGTTAAATATTTTCGTTGCTACCTCCTTGGTAACAAGTTTGAGATCATCACAAACCACTCAGCCTTATGTTGATTGTTAACAATTAAAGACCCAACAAGTCAGCTGACGCGCTGGGCGGTACAACTGTCGGAGTACAATTATATGGTTCAGCATAGACCCGAAAGCTACCACGGTAATGTTGACCAGCTGAATCGCAAATTGGGGTAGTGACCGCGATAAAAATGCCCACAATGGTCCAATTAGCTATAGAGCAGTCGTAAGATCTGGACTGTGATAGTTGGCGGAGGAGGAAGCAGTTCATCGTTAAGGGTGATTTACTATGCTCGGTCATGAAACGCGGGGAACGCAAAGTCGTGCCACAGTCCCTCCAGGATTCTGTTATGAAACTTCACCATGACAGCCTTTTCGGTGGCCACACGAGCTGGAAGAGTGCGAATCACAGTATATTTTGGACTCCCATTTGAAGGAAAGACATTAAAAAGTATCCACAAAGCTGTTTAAATTCCAGTGAGCGTATAAATGGGCCATGGAGTAGAGGGGAACTTCAAATCTTGTCAGAGACAAAGGCCCCATTTGAACGTGTCCAATTGGATATAATAGCGCCCTTTATCCGAGGTGAGTCAGCACATTGCTACATCTAAACGATTTTTGATACTTTCTCCAGGTACATGGTCATGGTACCTGTGCCCAACCAACTTTTTGAGACAGTGGCTAATGCCTTCGTTATCCACCATGGTTTCTGATTTCCGACTGGGGAAACAATTTCATGTCAGCATAATTTTCATAACTATGTAAACTCCTGGGTATTGAAAAGCTGCGAAGCACAACAATGAACCCATAAGGCAATCATAAATGGGAACGGGTACATAGAACTATAACTAGATCACTCAGCTGCTACATTAATAAGTCACATAGCAATTGGTCGGCCATGTTTCCCTACATGGCCTCTACATGTAATGGTAGAGTGCACTCTTCAGTGAACCGGATGTTCAGCATAGTATATGGTAGGGGAATGAACTCGCCCTTCACCATATTCCCCCTCAGTAAAAAGATTAACAGTCCGGAAGTCTGCAGCTTGGCGCACAATCTCCAACAGATCTGGAATAGTGTGAAGAAAAATAATGCCAAGGCCTTTGAAATGCAGAGGCAATATGACAAGAAGGCAAAGCCTCAAAATCTAGCTGCTGGGTGATTTGTGATTCTAAACTACCCCCATAGAAAATGGGAAGCTGCTCTAATTTTAAAATCTTGAGAGCAGGGCCGTTTGAAATCCTTTCCTCTCATATCACTTGGAAGCACAGATTAACCTGATCATGAAGTAGGGGTACATGGGAACAGGGTGAAACCACATTTCTGGTGGAAAAACCCGGTAACACAACCTGATTAAAGAGACGAGGGGGACAACGCTAGCGTCTAATAGAGTAGCATAGTATTACTTAAGAGCAGACCTGTTTTATTTTGTAGTGGAACTGTTAATTAAGGGATAACATGGATCTTAAACCCTGAGAATTAATTCTACTACATGCTCAGTGATGAGATAACATTTGCAACAGTCACAGGCTTCCATTAAGTTCAGTCACATTACTGCTGCCATGGGGACACAAATCTAGGCTCAAACAAAACACCAAGTCATCATAGCAACTATAAGTTTTACCTGCATTGTAGGAATTTCCGTGATATTTATTTTTGTACTCTATGTGTACAGACAATATTCGACCAAATTAGCACAAACTTACCATATAAATTTTGTCATCACATTTTCCAAAAATTTCTCACCATTAAAATTAAGTTTAGTGAGTTGTATTAATTTTTTGTATTATTTTTTCTTATTTTTAACAGAATAGAGAAGGTTATAATGCATTAGCATATGGGCATAACATATATTTTTGAGCTAGGCAGGGACACAATGATAAGTACAATGGGTATTCTAGGGCTATAGTTTGTCCTGTGGGTCTACAAAAAACTATCATACAATAACTAGTATAACATTTAACCTTGGATCAGCAAAAGTTCTCAATCTCTTTGGTTGCTGTAGATGTAGGGTTCGAGCACAACACCGCTTTGAAACTGTTAAACCCTCAGCATATATTTTGAAGATTACTTAACACTAAACTCTTCTACTTTGTGATCAGTGGTTTGTCTTCCATACACGTAAATTTCAAAATGGTTCCTTGCAGGAGGTTCGGGACAGTGGTCTGCAGGTGGAATGGGACAAGTCAATGTTATTTGCTTATCCTAATATTGTAGATATGGGTCTCACAAGAAGAAATGATATCATTTTGAAGATGCCTGCTCCTGTCATTGGTGGAACTAAAAGAACCAGCAAGATTTTTCATTTCGGAATCAATTTAAGAGTTAAATTTCCTACACTCTGATAAAGAATTTTTATGCTCTAGCAGTATTTATTTCTGAGATCACAATTTTTTCAGTTGCTTAACCCTTTCCTACCGGATATTGGAAACAAATGGAAATTTATAATTTCAATTATATATTTGTATAAAGGTACTTGAAATTAAACACACATATTTTTTTCAATTTTTTTTTTTTTTTTTTGAACTCTAAGTGCTAATTACTGAGCCGGTACTTATAAGTACCGTCAGGGACTTTGTGTATCAGAGGATGTACAGAAATAGCAATTGAAATCAATTATGTTCACATTGGTATGAAATGTTTGCCTCATGATATTCAAAAAAACCAATTCTTTTTACTCATTCAGACACAAAAGACATTGCAGTGCAACATTTGGAATGATGTTTTGACTGTATTTTCTTCATACTTCACATATTCATCCGATTTTTACAATTTAGGGACACTGTATACCTCAGTTTCCCAATGTTACATCTCTCATTGTGGAATAGTATGACTTGTGTTGTTTGAATGGATGAGGGCTTGGTAAAATATATATAGATGACCTTTTCTTACCGATATCCTTCATAGTCATCATACCTTGTGCAAAGGATATTCTAAAAAAATTTACAGACTTTTTTTTCAAATATCGGACCATTTATGTTATAGGCATTGACAAATACAACATCCAGAATTCCCAAAAACAATCTTTACCATGATTTCGGTAATCTTCAGTCAGCATTGCACAAAGTCATCAGCTGATCAGCAGTATCAACCCCACACATGAAGGTATTGTAGTCCCTGACGACTCCTGAGCATGAAATTGTCGACTTCAATCCATCTTTTTCTTTGAATATAACTAGTGGTGTAACAACAGGGTGGCAGGATGGGCAAAATGCCACGGGACCTACTGCCAGAGGTGGCCCCCGATGACCGGCCAGAGAGGCCCTCTGGTCCAAGATCCACCAGGTCACCAATCCAACCCGAGAGAGGGCCCATATGTTGAAGTTGCCATTGACCCCAACCAGTGTAGTGGAGTTTCACCGCTGCCATGAAAATTTGATACTAAATGTATGACCTTTTTATCCTTCCATTTCCAGTAGCAAATACCTAGGTTTGTAAATTCATTGTCACAATCTCCTCTTTTTAGTTTTCCATCAGCAGATTGTTAGAAAGTCCCTTGAAGTAGGGTCTGATTCTCCCACAAACAACAGTTGTTTCAGTTTTTCAATAATAAAACTGATGAAAAATAATGATAATACTAGATAACATCGCCATTGCTCCATTTTTCAGTCAATTCTAAGACCACTCTTTGACCTAATGAGTAATCTGAGAACAATCCAGTCATTTCTTCATTTTTGCCTTGATAAATTATAAACTTCTAAGAGAAGAGCTTCAATCAGAGCGTATTTCATAAAAATATGCATTTAAAAATATATAAAACAATGATAAAACCAATTGTATACTTGCTAAATCTATTGACCAATAATCTGTATAAAACTACCCAGAACTCCCTGACGGTACTTATAAGTCCACATTGGTTTTTATAGATTATTTAGTAAAGAAACTAGAAAAATATATTTTATAGGTAAAAAATTTATGGTTAAATGTTCAAACTAAAAAAGTAATAACAGAAATTGACACTTACCAAGTAAATTATCATCAAAAAATTCATTGTAATGTACCACTTGTTACTCTGGTCAGTATGCTGTCAAGCCCCAACTTAGAAAATTAATATCTCGGCAATTTCATGCAGAATTTAAAAATAAATGTTGTCATTGTCTGACTTAATCATACAACAATACATCAACAGGCTTAACAATGCAGTGGACACTGGTATTGTTGAATTATATGGTGGTAAATACAGTGGTACTTATAAGTACCGTCAGGGAGGAAAGGGTTAACCTATCTTTTTTCATGTTCAACTAGTCCAAGAGTAACATTGTTAGTCATTTTATTTAAAAATTCAGTTAGTGTCCCATTCCTCCTGCATGAAGGAGGAATAGGACAATGTCACTTTTTTCAAAAATCGAAGATTCCCTTGCTGTTATTGCGGATTTTGAAAAAATAGTTATACAGTATATAGTCAGTTATATGTTCTAAATACACCCATAGTTCATCTACTTCCAATGTTACCACAACTCCCTGACAAAAATCTCGAACACAATTTGTCCCATTCCTACCCAATCTCCCTATATAACAGATTCTTACACAACATCGTCACCCTTTATAATGATGAAGGGCATCAAGAGAGCAATGGATTGGCGAGGGGAAATATGTAAAGGTAATTTTCTTAAACCATATTTAGTGTCCACAGTTTGATACAGTAACTTTGCCAAAGTATGACCTCGCAGTGAAAATTCGAATGGTGGATGAGGAGGACAAGACAGCTGTCGAACTGCACAGCTGCTAATCATTATGGCATCACCGACGAGGCTCAGTAATATCGCTGTAAGTAAGTGTTTCGCCCAGGACCCTTCCCACACAACTTTGGCATACACCTGATTACCGGTTAGTCCTGATTATATACCAGAGAGACTATGACACTAGTCTTGCGAACAGAGAGATATTAGCAAATTATAGGCAGCAGTGACGAGATTTTTGAAAAGGATAAAGAATGTCACAAGAAAGGATAAAGTCAGAAATGAAAGCATCATGCAGAGATGAAAAGTTGTACCTATGAAAGGAATGTTAACGAAGAAAAGACTGCAGTGGTTTGAGCATGTCATTAGGATTGAGGAAGGGAGAATTCCAAAGTTAGCACTCTTGGATAAAGGAAACAAAGAAACTGCTGCGAGACACTGAAAATAAGATAGGATAGGGAAAATAAACAGTTACCCGTCACTTACCACAGATGAAGGCAGGAGGGCGAGACACGTAAAAACACAAAAACAAACAAATTGCACAATATTTCGACTTCAGTCATGTGGGAGGCGAGACATATGGTAGGGGGAAATATGTGGTCACATCCCAACCCGCCACATGAATCATTCCTGCCTTCATCTGTGGTAAGTGATGGTTTCCCTATCCTATCTTATTTTAAAGTTAGCACTCTTGAATAATGGGATGGAGACCAATTGAAAGATTGATGAACCAAGTGAAGAAAGATATAGAAGTGAAGGGAGCTGACTGGAAACAAGTGGTGGAGGAAAAACCTAATGCGACTGTCGGAGAGCATGTGCTGAATGACCCACAGAAGTGGAAATGTCTACAATAATGATGATCATCAGTCATATAAACTACCCATCTGACAAATGAAAGAACTTCAAGTTTAGCCAAACACAAGCTCTCTGCTTAAACTCCTCATATTGATAATACCTTTAGGATCTAGTTTTCCAGCTTGTGAAAAGATGAGAGGAGGCAGCATAGAAAGATGTTTTCCCATTTGTAGACTGAAGTCTAGCCCAACTAGCAGGGGTCAACACTCCAAAAGGTATCCAAGAAAAAGAGACTTACGAGTACAGTGAATGTACAGGAACTATCATGTAACACTTCATATGGAGACAACTGAACCAGAAAGCCATCACCTGCTGCTGATATCATTCATATCTGTCACTTCTAGGAACAGCTATCAATAGTAGCAGTTAAGTATGTCAGGACTACTCATACTAGCAACTGATCCACAGAAGCAGGTACCACATACATGCCCTTGAGATTGAAATCTCCTATGAACATCAATATTCACAAACAAAATTTATTTGTATTAATAAACTAGAAAGCATGTTTCCTTTTGTCTATTATAACTTATTCACCAAATTATTTCAAACAATCATTTCCCATGTGTCATAAATAAATCATTATCATAATGAATCCCCTTATACAAGATGATTGTTCATTACAATTTGATTACCATCATTTTTCAAAACTAAATTTTTAGCAAACTGATCTGAGACTGATATGCATTAATTACCAAATTTATATTAGTTACTTTTGCTGATCCAAGGTTAAACGTCATACCATTTGTATGTTATTGTATAAGCAGGATAATTTTTTCTGGAGGGTGTGTTGCAACCATTAAGAAATTCTATGTGTGAGAAGATTACCAAAGTATACTGAAGGATGAATTGTTAATACTCTCGTCTGATATTCAGGAGCAAGCAGGTTTGATCCATAGTCATGTCATTCAGTTTTCTATAGCTTCACAAAAATACTTCGGACAAATCCTGGGATGCAACTAAAGGCTTCCGTGACTGGTTTACATGCTTTACGGGTGGTGTGGTGCCACTTATACTGCGTGGAAACTAATTCCAGGATATTTCTTTCAAAACCCCATGACCAAATTTCTTCCCGTTCCTTGCCTTCCTCTCTCCAATCTTCTCCTGGCTCTAATGAACCTGATCTTGAAAAGTCAAAAGACCAGGGAAAAAAATACTGCACATACAACATTTTGTTCCATTACAAAGTATAATTACCATCTCCCAGAGTTTGTCACAATCACAATATTTTTATTCACACTCCTATTGTTGTGGAAAGTAATTAAAGATAACTCATGGCCTGATAAAATGCAGGCAGGAAAGATTATTTTTGTGTATGGAGTGAGATGAATTACTGGAGTTAAACACCCTACCTACTTGGCAGTTAGGAAAATGGAAACTTTTAGAAGTAATTAAACTCTCCAGGAAACAGCACAGACAAAGCATTTGCAAATTCTTATTCATGAATCATATATTTTGAAGCAACAATCTTTAATGTTGAGCAGAGTGATGAGCCAACAATGTCCAAGTCTTGATACTTTTTGAGAATGTTTGCCTGAAGAGAAAGCAGGAGCAAAATCTGCAGAGAATGAACTAATAAAATGATTCAACAGATTTTATGGACTTAGATGTATTGGAGGTACAATTAGAAAAGGTCAGCTCTGTGAGTTAAATTATAAAATATAAACAGCTAGGTCAAACTAAGAAGCAAATCCTACAACAGTAGTGACAGAACAAGATGATTTCTGAGGACCAGGAAAATCTACACAAAGCTCAAGGCAGTATTCAGTTAAGTGTTTTCATTCATTAAGTTTGTAGCATTTGAAAACATCTCTTCAACAAGGAATATCTTGGAACCTGAAAACTTAAAATATCATTAAAAATATTCACCAAACCTTCTCAAGATGATGCTAACTCAGCAAACATTTAACTGACAAGAGAGGAGATAATACAATGTTTCTTTAACTCTTGATCCCACAAGTAAAGTATTTAAGGAAATGATTTTGAAGACGTTCTGGGGTAGACCAGCTCACCCTATGTGCAGACTACAAGTATATCAAAGCCATTAATTACTGACTGGAGTGGTATCACTATACCTGGCATTTGGGAACGGGAGGGTTTAAATCCCCGTCCAGATATTAAGATTTTGGTTTTACATGGTTACTCCAGGTGAATGCCAGGACGATTCCTTTAAAAGGCTAAGGCCCAATTATTTCCCATTCCTTGCCCCAGTCATCTTCTGCCTCTAACAACCTCGATATTGATGAGGTGTAAAGTCATAAGAATGACACTATAATCTCAGATATAACAACACAATTTTATCATTGGACTTGGTTAATGCCCTTGAGATTGTAATTTCTCATGAATTTAGTGCCAAATACATTTGCCTGTTCGTTTATAATATTTCTTTACAATCTGTAAGGTATTTTTTATATTAAAAACCATTCTCTACATTATTTCAAACAACCATCCTAAACCTTTACTTTGTAAAGTATGTAAATAAATAACAAATGTAAAATAAGTATTGAAGGAAAAGGAGAAACTAACCCATCACATACCAAAGTTGACGGATGTGGTGAGAGAACATGAAGGTGGACAAACAAATACACTATATTTCGGCAACTGCCTTCTTCAGTAGTAGATAAACGGGCCATTAGGCTCCATACATGTGCATACATGGAATGTTACCCAATTACTAGCTAGGTACTGGGGGAATGGTGGGGGTACAGCTAAGGAGTAGACTATCGATACATCGGCAATGTCTGAGATAATATATTGGAGGCGATGGTAAAATGAATATATGTAGCAAGGCTACCTAGTATTGATGCGAAAAGTTATATCTAGTTAAAAAAAAGTGATGGGTTATTGGTTGGATTTTGACGGTGGTTAAGGACAGGTGGGTGCCTGGTAACCAGGATATTCTGGTATGCTAATTCCCATCTCCGGAGTTCTGCTGCAGTGGTACTATTGGGGAAAACTCTGACTGCTCTCACAGTAAAACAGTTGTTGAGATTGTTGGAATCATGGCTATTGGCATGTTCTGGTACCTATCTTCAACACCTCACATCATATACCAACAAACTTGGTGCTACTGCACTAGTTCCTACACAGGCCTCACCACACAGCAACTCTCAGTTACTTGTAGAATGAATGACCACAGACAAACAGTCCACATCCGCAACTTATACCTTCCATATACCAGAACGCGCCAATAGCCATTTATCAGGAAATGAACATGGTGTACACAGGTTGGGAGTCAAGGACAAAATTCAACACCTTGTTCTTCTCAGGTCTATAAGTTTTTTTTTTTTTTTTTTTGTTTTTTTTTTAACTGCTTAGCGTCTCTTTAACAGCGAGGTCTATAGAGACGTGAGAAGGATGGGGGGCAAGGAATGGGAATGAATTCGGCCATGGCCTTTTGAAGGAGGCATCTCAGCATTTGCCTGGAGTGATTTGGGAAACCATGGAAAACCCAAATCTGAATGTCTGGATGGGGATTCAAACCGGCATCCTCCCGAATTTGAGGCGAGAACGCTAACCGTTACACCACCATGCTCGGTCCCATAAGTTTCAGTGGTAAGGGTGTGTATCTATCAGTTACAGGTGTTGAGGGTATCTTGCCACCATCTTTAGGAAGCATAGCTCCTTGTAAGGTAACCTAAAAATTTGTAACTGTGTAACAAAATTTGTTCTCAGAATAACGAGTTAAATTGAATAGTATTGCATATCATTTTTAAAGTCGGTTACTAAGTTAATAAAAGCTAGAAATCAGGTTTTTATAGTTTTGAGAAAGTATCAGAACAAGATAGTATTTTCCATTGCATCACCCTCAAGCATTCATCTGGAACAATATTTCAAAAATAAATTAATAATAAATTAGGGAAAGCAGTTAACGACTTCAAAATCACTCAGTAGACTATTTGAACACAAAGAATTGTTTAAAGTCACTTTCAGATTGATAGATTTAATAAATTAGGAAATATAAAGTAGTTAGATTCCATTTTGGTTGACGAATTTTATTTCACCCTTTTGAAAATAGTAAACATGTTTTGCTTGATAGCAAATGAAAGTGCAGACAATCAGATGTAAAATGAGAATTATTTCCAGTTCGTAACTGCAAAAAATTAACAGGTTTTAGAATGGCAGAAAATATTTATTTTTTTATGCCCAAACTATTGAAGCTATGAAAATTTTTGTAAGGATCAAAATACACACTTTTAAAGGATCTAGCTGCTGTCAAAATTTCAGAGCAATAGCTATATTTTAAGTCGTCAAGGTCAAAAAATGATGAAACTTACAAGCATGAGATCAGACTACTTTTGTGGGAACTCGGAAGTCTTTGTATTACCAAGGGAGTTTCTAAAAATAGCAGTCCTGGATTTTCCTCGCCCCAGTCTTCCAGATTCAGAGCGCTACTATGCTACTGTGTGGCGTGATGTAGAAGCGGCCAGTCTATAACAAACAGTTAGGACATGACTATTTAGCTCTGAGGCTCTGTAGCTTACGCCATGTGGTGCAACAGCATAATGTACATATTGGTCGTTGGCAAACAAGCTACACTTTAGGGGCATGTGATAAAATTTGATCTGCTTTCATGTATCAGTTAGTTCTAATTTGAACAGTGAAGTTTGGTCTGGCTCAATTGGTTAATCGAAACTGCAATTTTTTATCTTTGGAGACATTGTCTGATGTCAATTTAGCTTTGTCACTATGCATAAGATTGAAGAATATAGTGACCATCTACCAGCATTGACCAGTGACATTTATTATCTATTAACCTTTTCTAGTTTTTGGGTATAATCAAGGTAGGTGGCAACCAAGTGGATATTGTAAAGCATGAACTAAAGTTATCCAAGGCAGGATAACGGTTAAAGGTGAGACAGAAGGTTTTGCAACAACCCCAGCAGCAATTTTCTATCTTTATTTTTATTGTAATTCGCTAGACAGAACCTTTTGTTTCCATTAAATCTAAATAAGTAATTTAAAGTGCCTCTACATCTAAGTAATAGTTGTAGGTCTTTTCACTCACAATGGCATCATGTATCTAGCTGGTCAACATGACACAACAGAATAATATGGCTTGTTAAGAATAGTTATATTGAATACATTCATAATTTCCAAGCCATTTTTTTTACAGTAGAAGTCCATAATACCTATTAAGTCGAATGTCTGATTTTTTTTTTTTGTTCTTTTCTCGACCTTTTTCCATCCAGTGATGTGTTTAAAAACTATTAGGCAAATGCCAGCGACATCATGTTGGTGTTGCATTCATAGTTATCAGTCAACTGCCAGTGACATGTAAAGTCATCAAACAAGTACCTGTAGTATACAATTTGTGTCATGTATAATGCTACAATTAAATAATCCTTTGTTATTTATATTGCCTAAAAGCCATTTCCTTTTTCCTAGTATCATCAATAATGCTACAATTTGTCAGAGAATGTACAGTGGTCATATTAGATTTTCCAGTTTAAGAATTTATAATAAAACAAAAAAAAATTGATACCCATGATAATGGCAGACTAAGAAGAAGGTATGTTTACACGAGATTAATGAGTCGAAAAGCTTATCCAACTTTCAAAATAAATTTATTAATTCTGAAGAAAAAGAAGACTTTACATGTCCAATAAAGAATCAAGTATTGGCAGTCTTTGGATGACTCTTTTAAAAAATGTGGTACAAACTCAATAAACTATCATTGAAAAATGATATAGAAGAATCTGATGATGATAGTATTTTGATTTACTGAAGAATAGTAATAAAAAATAATAGATTAAAAGGGTCTCTGAAACCCAAAGTATTCCTATGAGACAAAAATAATTATCACAGATTACACAGATTTGGTTTGGTGACATGTGGAAGGATCTATGTAAAAGCTTCTAGCATCAGAGAGAAGAATCGTTGTAAAATATTTGGGCATCAAAGTCTTAACAAAACAACTTGGCTTTTCAGTGAAACTACATCAGTTACTTAAATTATTAAGATATGAGATCAAAAAACTTTTCTCTAGAAGTGATTGGGAAAGCTAATATTTAATGTTAATAAGGAAGGTTAGAGATAGTAAAATCATAATTAATAGAGATGAAGGCAGGAATTCATGTAAAGAATTGGGGTATCCGACAAAGGGATCAGAAACATGCCAAGACTATCAAATGTGCACATGCGAAATTGACCTGAAAAAAAGGATGGGATATACACAAACAGATTCAAATGTAACATTTAATGTTCACTGACTAGAATCACAGAGCCAAACAGCTGATATTTTACTCATTAACAAGCATCATGCTCATAAATAAGCATAACATTAGAGATTAATCTTTCACTGTAGCACCAGTGCATAAAGCCTTTACATTACATTGGATTTAACACCTTTCTAATGATTTCATGTTATTAAAATTCTTTTTAATTTATCTGTTTGATTTTTTATTTTTAGATTTTCTATATTTCACATTTAGAGAATTTTTTTTTTAAAGAATGTGTTGAGATGTCCCATTCTGTAGATCTCATTTTTTTATCAGTAACAAGAAATGTTGTCAGGGTTCTTACTCTTTTAGCAAAAGAAAAATTAAGGCCTTTTAAAGGCCTTTTTAAGGCAATTTTTCATATTTTTTAAGGCTATATTTAACGTATATTAAAACGTTATGAAAAAAATAATATGCAACTTACAGCAAAGAAATTAAAATATTCATGTTAAGATTATGATGAAATAATATTTGAGTTTATAAATTAATAAACAATAAATTTCTAATAAATTTACTTTTGTTTTCACACAATACAGTGAATATTGAAACTTTTTTCCTTTTCATATAATAAACATAAAATATAAAAACTACTATACCCCCCAAAAACTGACACAAGGGCAAAAAGAAATAGTACCACCTTAGTAATAAGAATTACTAACATATAAATACATAATTTAACTTAATTTGTTTTTATACATTATAGCACATTAGCAGTTACATCAGAGAAAGGACTGCCAAATTGTCAGCTCAATTACTTATCAGATTTCAGGTATAATGTTGAATGAGGAAGACTCACCCCCCCTTTTTTTTTTTTTGAAAGCTACATGTAAAAGAACCTTTAAAGATGAAAAATTTTCCATAGGTTTAAGAAACAGGTTTAATACAACTTTTTCAACATCTTTTGAGTTACAGCATATTTAATCAAATATTTTCTTATATGAGTAAAGTTTACTTTCCAGATGAGCTACAAGATGTTATAAGGATAAACATAAAACATACTGGTAAGAGTCATTAAAATGTATGCAGGTTAAATAAAAAAAATATACACTTTTTTAATGATATTTTTTTTATTTTCACATTGTTTAAAAACAAAGGTCAATTCTCTTTTAAATCTTTCAATAGAGCCTTAATTTTACTTTCAACATCCTCAAATTCAGCTTTTTTAACTTTAGCGGTTTGTCGAAAACTATTGGACTGTGTGATGTACTTAACATCCCCTATAACCTCAGCTTTATCTGTTAGTTTATCAGCATTATCTTCAAGATCTTTAATTGCAGTTACTAGGTGTGCCTTTTTACACTTCAAATCTTCCAAATCATCTAAAATAGATTTGCGTTTCACTCCCTGAATCCCTGTATTCTTTGCATTTTTTTCTCTTCCAGGTACGCAATATATTTTTGACAAGCCATAGCTGCCTATATCCTTAACTCCTTAGTTATTAACAACTTATTTTTGCTGTTTTTGAAATGTTGACTGACTAATCTTTGAGCCACTAAAGACTATTCTTTTAAATTTTCAACTTCCAACTGCTTGTTCACAGAGAAGCCTAGTTCAACATCAGCTTGTCCATGTGATAACAGCAACAATATTTTTATTACTTTGTGTACTCTGTTATAATCTTCTTTGCCTAGATACTTCTGTAAAAATATATCTAATCCTGGATTCTCATCATGTGGATTAAATGAGCTGAAGTGGTTTGAAGCAATAAAACAATATATACATAAGAAACTTGTTAGAAATTGCCAAGAAATGTAAGACGCAGGCATGTACGAAGCAGAACTACATAAGAGAGGATCTGTGCAAAGACTACTACTTGCTTGAAATATAAGCACTTTGACTCGCACTTAGTCAAGGTCGAGCCAAAGAGAAATCTGCAGATCGGCGCGTCGCCGGGATAGTGAAATTTATTACGCCGTATCTCGGTGTTAAAAAAATCAGGCTTTTTCAAAGATTTTAAGGCTTTTCAGCAAATTTTAGGGCCTTTTAAGGGCCCTTAAAAATTAAAATGAAAATTAAGGCCTTCTTAAGGCTTTTTAAGGCCCGTAAGAACCCTGGTTGTTGTTAGATTCAGTCATTTTATTGCCATACTGTATTTAATTTCCATAAGTTCGTTTGATTTGATCTGAATGTGGTTCTCAACCGACAAGGTTATTGCAAGGAATATTTAATGTGAGCAGCAAGGATAATGGTTGTAATCTAGTGGACAGGTTAGTGAATAATAAAGAATGTACTTTATCGAGGTCTGGTTGACGTTCAAAAGAACAGACTTCCCTTGTGTTACCGAATGTTTTGGGTCATTAATTTACTGAAATGATGGAGAGGCCCTCGAATATAGTGCGGGTTTGTTTAAAACTATCGACACATTGTGAGCTTGCCTGTTTGGATGTTCAACGAATGAAAGACTTATTTCAAAACCCCAATAATAAAGTGTTCCAGCACTGAGCTGTCAGACAGTTTGCAGACGCCGCTGGCAAAGAAACATTCATTAACAATAAACTGTTTGTATGTAAGAATTACAGCCAATGAAAAGAGCCAAAAGGGGACAGTCTGGAGGGGATACCCTCCCAAGGAAGTGCCGAAGGTGGTGATACAGATACCAGCCAATGGAATTCATTCCCGCTGGTTGCTAATAAATGTTTAGCCAATTGGGAGCGAGAAGGGGAACGAGCTCCACCCAAGGTGAGTCAACGAGGGAGGTACAATGGACGGAGATGGACACTCGATATAAGACCGGCGGACGGACACTTGGTTTTCGGTGCGGCAAGACGGAGCGAGGCACCATCGCTCGCGCAGTGCTGAGGGCCTCCAGGGACACCAACAACGGGGCTGTTTGACATGAGAGACATCATACGCTTGGCTCAGCTGACGAGACTACCTGGCACCTGCCGAAAACACACCCGATTGACTCGACACAGCTCTCCTCGCGGGTCACCGACATGACTCTTCGCATGGCCTGTGCTGCTCAACATTACGGTAACGCAATCGTCTACAGAGTGACCACAACGAGCTCCAAGTTTACAGAACCTATGAACTGTAAAGTCCATTGCCTGAATGGGAACAACCATTTATCCATTAAAATAACTATTTCGTCAAATAAATTTTGCTTTTCCATGTATAAAGATTAATAAAGTCAAGATGTTCTTTTTGAATATATGTTTGTCTTGTACTAATGTGAAGGACCATTTCGGAAGAGAACCCCACCCATAATCATTTACAGGGTGCGGCAGCATAACTTCCTTTTTTCAAAACTTAATAAAATCCATTGTATGAATCAGAACATTTTTATTTGTTTTTTATAATGTAGGCACATACATAAAGTTTTGTTTTACTTAGTTTTGAACAGCAAATCAGGTTGGTGTCGTCCCCCATTCTGCACAAACTGAGTGAACCGATTTCTGGTGTTTGTCATGACTCCCGCCAACATAGCAGGCATTATGTTGGCAATTTCTTCCTGAATGTTTGTCTTCAAATCTTGTAGAGTCCTTGGACCATGCACATAAACACGGGATTTAAAAAAAACGCATAGAAAAAAATCACAAGGGGTTAAATCAGAAGAGCGGGCCGCCCACTCCAAATCGCCCCTAACTGAGATGAGGCGCTTTGGGAAGTGTTCCCTCAAAACAGTCATTGGTGCTCTTGAAGTGTGTGCCGTTGCACCGTTTTGTTGGAACCAAGTGTCCCGTAAGTCCAACTCATCTAGCCGTGGGAGAAAATTCCTGTAACATGTTTACATACTGGTCCGAATTCACTATCACTGTGACTTCATTTTCCTCAAAGAACCAGGGACCAATAATTCCACCTGAGGAAAATGCACACCACACTGTGACTTTAGGTGAATGCAAAGGCCTTTGACGCAATTGTCGAGGAGTGGTGTCAGCCCAGTAGCGCATGTTTTGTTTGTTGACAGATCCACACAAATGAAAATGGGCTTCATCACTAAAAAAACAATAGCGTCCTCAGGAACATCTGCCAGAAGAACCTCACACGCGTTCCTCCGAGAATTGAAGTCACGTTCAGAAAGTTCCTGCACAATCGCCATCTTGTATGGATGGAAATAAAGATTATCATGAAGAATTCTCCTCACAGAACGATCGGAAATTCCAAGGGCAGACGAATGTTTGCGCGCAGATCGTCGTGGTGATTGCAACATTGAAGCTCTCACTGCCTCAATGTTCTCAGGTGATCTAATGGGCCATGGGCCTCCAGTTCTTCATCTTGTTGCACTTGCAGTTTGTCTGAACGTAGTGACCCACGTAACAATTGATTTCTGGTCTGACACTGGGACCAATGGGGCTAAATTAAAGCGATTCCAAAAAGCGCGCTGGGTTGCCGTCACTGAACATCCGTTCGAAAAGTAGGCCTCAACGGCAAACGCACGTTCCTCACTGTTCCAACGCATGATGGTGACTGAACTGTGTCGGGACAAAACTTTACAGGCACGCCTCTCGAATGAGACCACTAGCGCTGCGCTACGATATCAATTGACTGAATGGCGCGTATTTTAAAAAAGGAAATTATGCTGCCGCACCCTGTATTTTGTGATTATTAATAAAACTGTTTATAAAGCACTACAGTGTCAATCGTCTGGGTCAAAACACTCCCATGACAGATAATGTAGCACTATTTTGCACTGCAGCAATGAATATAGGAACACAATAGATACCGACTCTTAAAACACATGCACATTTTCTGCATCAGTTGTGGAAAAAATTTGTGCTAATATACTTTATTTAGAATCTGAAGAACAATAGAAAAACTTTTTCTGTTTTTGTTTTTTGTAACGAAATGATTCATTTTCATACTCATTAATGTAACTAAAAACTGTCATCACTGTTCTCTCCAGTCTTCTTGCTAACTTTGATAACACTTTTAAATTATTCATCCTTCCTTTATATATTTTATACCCCAAGATTAAATTCTTATTATTTGCTGTTTGATGTCACATCAGCAGGTATAATTTATTATGACTGCAATTGTTTGGAAATCATGAGAATGCACCAACTTCATACATACTTACAACAATTGATGTACACTATAGTTGAAATCAGTTTGTATCAAGAGTGGTAATGAAATGAATAACTCGGTAAAAAATAAAAAAAAGGCCGAGTACAAAAAATTACAAGTATAAACACCAGATAATTAAGAAAACAGGAACTGAAATACTAGGAATCTGCATAATTACAGTAAAAGTTGTAAAAATGCAAATATATGTTCTACAATTTAATTCTGAAAAAAAGGGAAAACAATTGGATTTCAGAAATTTAATGTTGTTAAGTGTAATTACATCTCATTATGTATTTTGTGACACGTTGCCAGATAGTAAGATTTTGTGCCTGCACACCAGGCAACATTGCCATATATTTTATTTTTCTCTTATAAGCAACATTATGTTCATCTTGTGATGGGTTTATTATTTTTTATGATATTATCTTACTTGTTCAGATTTAAAATAAGCCAGTGGTACACAATACAAAACTGATGAATTTTATTTTAAAGAAATGCAAATAAAACCAGTAAAATTTTATTTTTATTGCTTTGAGTACATTGATATAAAATATGTGCATATAAAATGTATTGCAAGTAACAAAAGTAACACTTATCACACATGACATATAGAAGTAAGGCACATTGTAATACAATCCGACTGTAAAACAACTTAATTTTATAAAAATAGTATTATAGGCATAATTTTATTTTAAAGCAAAAAAAATCAAATATTGTCAAAACAAAACATATTAACACTATAAACCTACTGTTGAAAGACCTAAAAGTCAGGCACAACATATATCACATCTTGGCAAGATCAATATTTAATACGGGGGATAGTTTTCAACATCTTCACTGACTCCAAGGTTGCTTGGAACAGAGTTAACAATCACAATACTATCCATATTCTTTATGGTACACTGAGTTCTTACTTCAGTCTCTTTCACAACTTCAATAGGAGACAATTTCACATTTTCTCTGGAGAGAGATAATTTCTTCTTCCTACTAGGCCCACGACGTGAAACACTTGCAGAGTCAGATTTGTTTCTCTGTCCTAATTTTAAATCTCTGCTCGTAGGTTTTAATCCTTCATTTTGGTCTCTGGAAAAAATGCTTTCTTTAGATTCATGAAATTTGCTGATGTGGTCAGAATATACCGGCAGCAGCATTTCCTTATCAGGTACAGTAAACAGTAACTTATACTTATTGTATAGTTGTTGAGATTTACATCGAATTAAAAATGTCTTTTCTTTCATATCTTCCCTTTCAGTCTCAGAGAAACAGAATGAATTTGCTCTACCGACATATTTAGATAGCCTTTTTATAGTATCCACAATCTGTGGGTATTTTTGCAATGTGCTGCAGTCTACAGGAAGATTGGACAATTCTGCTAAATATACAAGACATTTATCAAGTTTGGCATGAAAGGAGCAAAGAGATGCTTTTATTAAAGCATCTAAACGAAGCAGTTGAGATTCCAGTTCAATGCCTCTCAATTCCACTGCCTTGGTTGGAGTTCCAGGTAAAATTTGATTTACTGGCAATCCTAAAAATTGTATTTGTGTCTCAGGCCTTAAATTGTGAGTACCTGTATTAAAAGAAATGTTATCTTTCCTTCTTTGGTCAGAAATTGATCTCACTTTTCTTCGTGCACCACTACTCACAAATGATGTGTCAGACTCCGTGATTTCATCTCTATCTTCTTCACTAGCTGAAAAAGAATCCTCTGTGAGACTGCAAGATGATACACTCTTATTAATTTGGTTTGTGCTGGTTGAATTCCGATGGGAGTGGTCATTGCTTTCGATGCTGTTACTGGATACTGGTATTTCCTCGTCAGCAAATTTCTTAGGCTTTATTTTGCGACCCGATCGACTGACCCTCTGTATTCTCTTCTGTGAAGTAGGAGATGCAGTATCATTAGAACATTTTGAATTATTCAGTCTGTCTGCAGATTTTGAATGTGCTCCATGATTTCTACTGTTATGTTCATCTGATACTGTCTGGTGGTTCAGATAACTACATTCTTTAGGACTTGAAAGCTTTCCCAGTCTATTAGCCATCTCACCATAGGTGTTTTTACAGTCTTCATCATTTACACCAAGACTAGTTACAAATTCCCGGTGTAAAGTACCACTCTCTATCTGTGCTAATGCTTCTTTAAATCCTTTTCTCCTTAATGGTTTCCCAAATTTACTCTTGTTTTCTTCATAAGGATAAATATCATCTGATTTACAAACAGCTATTTCATAAGTGCCATAAAAAGTAACATGGTATTTCACTCTGTTTGGAGTTGAATAATCAACACCTTGAACTTGTGCAGGCCATGGTGGATGCCCACGTACTTTGGCAAAAACTTTTTCACCAAGTTTAAATTCTTTTGCCATTTTATGAGGTTAACAGCTATTTTTTTTTTTTTTCAAAAATATAGTACCATAAAAGACAATGCTTGAAAATCTTTTGTTCTACCTTACAGTTGCTAACAGTGTTAGGTATTCAAAGCATATTAACATTTTATAGTTAAATACAAAGTGATTCACAATCTTGAATTCCACTTTAGATCAATATTATTTTTAGCATGCATTGTAATACATAAATAAATACATTATTACAATGAAACTTTTGTATGTAACTCTAAACAACATCATATGATCATTTTTAAGTAAAACCTTAGCACTTCAATCTTGATGTAGTACTATTTCAAGAATTAATTCGAAAATGTGAGAGAAAAATGAAGTGTGAACTGCTTTAAATTATTGACACAGTAAAATAAAATGGCTATGTACGTAACTATGTCCAGTCAATTCATCCTGAATTAAATACTAAATGTCAAATCCATATTCTCCCAATAATCTTCAAAACACCTTGTAATGGAGCTGTCTGACCTAAAACAAAAGATGTGTTATAAAAGCAAAATATATAATATATACAGTGATCAATTTAAAAGAAAAAAAATACTTTAGACAAATGTTAGGTTATGTCAGATATATTTTTTTAACAAAGTGATGCCTAACACCATGAAAAAGCATTAGAGAACACATTTGTCACAGAGTTTCATGTTCAAAACAATGACGAAGATTTACAACATGCCAATTTTAACAATGAATTACTGGAATCATTTAGTAAGCCAATATAATATCAAAGGCTGGTGGAAAAATGGGTAGCAGTACCCACCCCGGAAATTCCGGAGAGGTATTTTCCTGGTCCAGAATTTGAGAGCTTTCAAGAGTGCAACGTGCATCATGAGAAAGAACTGAGGGAAAAAGAGAGGGGGAGATTAGACCAGTTTAGCATGGATTTACATATAATAGACAGCTCGTTTTCTCATAATCCAGGGCACCAGATAGAAGATGGAACCATAGCCACTGGAACTCTCATACCATTTGTTATTAAGAAAGAAACTGATAAGCCTGGCTCTACCTGCATTTTGAAATTTTTTCTAGTCAATTAGACATGGTCTATTATGTATACCTATGGTACAAACACATGCATTCATCGTGTGAACAAAAATTCTGCATATGCATATTATGCTGCAGTTATTTGAAGCCTCAACACATAATGCAGAATGTCTTAAATCCATGACAGCAAGAGAGAGAGTTAGCGGAACAGGTCTCTCTCTCTCTCTCTTGACTACTTGTCATGATTCCTGGGTCATTCTGTTTGAATCAATAAAGTTTTTGTTCATTCACCGACTCAAAAGAGTTGGAAGATTAAATCAATAATATTCCAATATTATATGCTTATTCTAAATTCACTGATCAATTTGATTTTGAAAATTGTTGAATCAGTTAATTTCCAAAATGCAAAGTGGAGTACAGATTTGCATTGCACAGTTAATGCTGAGTAATAATAACTTTAAATAATAATAGTGAATTTTTGTACACATCTAAAATGAGTAAATCATATGACAAAAAAAAAGTAAAATGTATTTTGCAGTTGTCACCCTGAAGAATTTCTCATAAATTTGCATAATTATTACTATTATTATATTTCTTTTTAAGTAAGATACCAAATAACATCCATCTAATTACCCACTCAGGTCTAACACAATCTGCTCGAACTGATAATATTTACCATCAGTTCCTTTAAAAACTTATGGGAGCTAATTACCTCACTGTCGACACACCCTACAGCAACAACTTAAAAATTTACATTTAAAGACTAGGGGAAAGCAGATGCTTCAAAACAGGAGAAAAGAACTGCTATGTACAATTTAATTGTTTATTTATTTAAATTTGGTTAAATATAATACAGTCATCTCAGAAACATACATTCTCACAACCTCACATTCCGATACAAACAAATTACAATAAAACATTTCATTTAAAATTTTAACACAGGTCAATAATAAATTTAAATAGTTTTATTACTGTTATATACACTTTGGAAAATAAGAGTAGCTCACTTTGGTAGCTGGAGCTTTCACTAAAAAGGATAGAAAACTTTGTTTATGTGTCTAGAATTATACACTGTAATAAAGAGGTGATTTAGATTTCCTACAACTGATTCATCAC
The DNA here is from genome assembly GCA_031002005.1 of Vandiemenella viatica. Classification (NCBI taxonomy): domain Eukaryota; kingdom Metazoa; phylum Arthropoda; class Insecta; order Orthoptera; family Morabidae; genus Vandiemenella; species Vandiemenella viatica. Next base: position 18,329,757 of record JARYHS010013631.1, on the reverse strand, counting down.
AGTCACACAATGGTGTTTTAACCATACAAATGGCCATGAGATGTAGTGTGCCCACATTGCATCCATATTACTCTTTCGATGTACTTCCTGCTCATAAGTACTTCGTTAAACCATGGTTTAAAAGGGCTGAAATATGGCTTATATTCCCCCTCTCCAAAACTGCTTTCCAATCTTCTTCCCATTGTTGCATTCCCTCCTGCGTAATTATCAAGATGTCTGACATCAGTAACAACAATTCAACTTCCATAACCAATTCTATTATATCTTTCCTGTATTCTTACCCAGCTAACTTTATTTTGAATGCTGCTGATTCACTCTTCTGAATTTTCAACACAGTGTGTCAATGGATTACAGAAAACATCATGAGTCGCTGAGAATGAAAAGTCTGTAACTTCTAGAAATCTCGTTTTTTTTTATAGCCTCTCATATTGCAAACACTTTGGCTGTAAAGACGGAAGCTCTTCTTCTTGTCATATATCTATAACCTCGCCAAAACCGTTTAGAAGGGGGCCTATCACATACAATTAGTATAGTACTTTTATAATCATTTTGTTACGAATAAGGCACTTTGCAACTTAGGAAATAATCATTTCTGTAAGAAGACAGGTTTCAGAAAGTTGAAATTCTAACATAAATGGATTTTGCCACATCTGTTTCCACTAACCGAGCTTAAAATTACAATTATTTTGAGGGTTTGTTTGTTGCAGATTACTCTCAGAATAAGACTGGTACAGTAATGTAACATACACCAAAAGGTAGGGAAAATTTCAATAAAGAATAGGCATCTTAAAATATATTAGTAGAAAACAGATCTAGAACTTCTTGTGGGCTTAGCTGGAAAACTATGTGGTTTTAGGAAAAAGTAGTCATAAATAAAAAGAAGCAGATAAATCAGGCGTTTAACATATAAAAATTTCAGATACATAGGAGCAAATTGGGAGACTGAGAAAATTTCCTTGCTTTATTTTCCCCATAAAAAGTTAGCCATCTTGAGCACTAGGAGCCAGTTTTCAGCAGTACTTGGTTGCGGGCAATCATGTGTCTCATGCTTCTGTAAGAACTTAAAATTATCATCATGCAGGTGGCAGGAGTTTTCAGGCCTTATAAAATGTTTATACAGTATAATATCGTCATCAAATATTTAGCAGTCAGTAGTGAGCTACATCAAATATTGCCATGAACTGAAGGGTTTTACTAAGGTTTCTCTAACTTGTGGGAGAGTTGTGAAAGCTTCATCAGAGGAGTGGACTTAAGTGAGTAAGTTGAAGCTACCCGTCTTCTTTGTCAATGGATGTGTTTGTCTCATGCCTTTCCTTAGGCTTACGACTGATACCAGTTCATCTGCAAAAACTTTTCAGAATATACTGTTTTAGATAACATTACTTTTTTCATTTGGATGTCAGTTAGCTATTACAGGTTAAATTAATAGCTTGACAATCAATTTTCAAGAAACCATGCATCTCACGAATCTGATTCCCATAGTATAAACTTTATCAGTAACAGGCAGAGTTAATAAGTAATATGCACTCCTCCCCCAATGCACATAATGTCAATAAATGGCTCTTTACAGTTGTGTTGAAAATATAAGCACTTACAACATTATTGTGACAGTCCTGCTTAGGTCTGACAGAATAAGACAGCATCCTCTTGCTTCTTTGTAGGCGACACGCTCCACATAAAAAAAATTCCTATCTTCATCAGGTATACCTTTGAAGCCACAACAAGGCTTAGGAAAAGATTTGTAAAGAAGACTAAATTCGTATTGTTTTCAGAGGAATTGGATAAATTCAGCAACAGTATTCCACTTCATTAGTAAAAAAGAATAAATTGTACATATTCCGACACATTGCATCCTCTCCAAGCAACACAACACTCTTAGCTTCTTAATTAAATGATGCATTATTTACTAGCCCTTTTGAGGAGGACTATCTCAGCTAATATTTTGATTTGAAGGCATGAGGAAGTTTCACTGCTTCCAACAGCAGTGTATTTGTCAGTGATGATTGAATTGCTTCAAGACATGTACAAATGCAATGGTACTATAGTTTATATAGTTTTGCGAGTATATCACATGAGTATGTGACATCACTGAGACCTTCGCAGTGATCACTCCATTTCTGATGCTGCTCACACAAGGCCAGGGGGGGCCTGAAAAAAAAAGCATTAAACACGAATAACACTAATGCACTCTGCTGGCTGCTCTACCTGTCACAGAGAATTGCATTGCTAATCATTTACATATCCGCTGATGGTGAATAGATGTACAAAATTACATTGACTTCCAACCATGTCAATGTTTTTGTCAGCAAGGTTAAAAGGTGTCTATGCTATAGAGAGAAGTGAGAATCATCAGAAGTCTGCAAAATGATTAAACTTTGTAATACAGTAGATTTCTTGTCATAAATTTGATGAAAGTTGAGCACACATCACTAATGCCTCTTCAAGTTTAGTTGGAAGAATCTCAAAACTCACGATCAAAATGCTGTTTTTATAGAAAATCACTTTTCTTTGTGTGATACTCTTACTAAGACATCTAGACAACAACATATGCTTACAACATTAGGCATCCATTCACCCATCTGTTATGATATTCCATGTGCTTGTAAATTCATTAATGGGTAGTTGTGTGATTATGACATAACATGCTTTCTTAAAATTCAAGCATACTCTGGATAAATAACTTTAATCACAATGTGAAAGAACAATAATTTCTTCACCTTGAAATTTCTGAAAGATTAGCTACCCTGTCATTTATAGGCAGTAATAAATAACACTGTGTTCACGTGTGTGGAAGAGCTATTACTACACATAAGAATATTTCAAACCATTGTGGATTTGTTTTTAAAATGATTTATCATTGGAAATAAGCTAGGAAATGGAAGGTGACAGAAACTATTACCTGTTAGAAGAATCTATCTTTGTGACTTGCTACTTAGTACCTCATTTGCTTCTAAATTGAACAAATGATCTCTCCAAGATGCAATAAAATAAGATAAGGACATATTGTGTCATTGGAATGTTGTGGTGCGGATCAGATCCTGAAAACAAAAAATATAATTAAAATGTCAGTTTAGTAAAATCAAAGAACTATTAAAATATTTTTCAAAAAATCTGGAAGATACGAAATTTATATTAAAGAAAGATAATGTTTAGCAATTATGTTTTCTTAGTGAATTTCTAAGTTTCATTTCACATCCAGTTAGATGTTAATTTTCTGGAATATAATTAGCTGCGTCCAAATCTGTCACTGGTCATCTGCATTCACTGTTTGCATGGAAAGGTTCCTCCTGTCTGTCAAGGGGTTTTGAATGTTTAGTGCAAAGTTACCTATTTATCTCTAGTGACACATGATTTTGTTCATATATCTTTTGATTAAAGTTTAATATTAGGTTTTAGAATCATCTGATTATATAGTGCAACATAGCATGGTATTAACTTTTAAAAATGTTACATTTCCATTCAGCATGTCCAAATTTAAGATACACTTCCAAATACTTGATGCTTCAGATCACCCTCTAAACAATGAATCTTTTAGTGATCAATATTCCTGACCTAATTTTCCAGATGATGCAAACACTAAATCAGAAGAAGCCTAAAACTTTTCTTTCACGTATGTGTCCAGTGTATCACGTTTCAGCGAAAACTTCCTAGCACAGATCACTGGTGGAACCAGTCTACAGAAAAAAATGTCCTTAAGAAATTTGAATCTATGGGATCAGCAGTGTCCACAGAAACTGTCAGATGATAGAAATAATTCTAAAAGTAATAGAGACAGAGAGAAACATATCTGCATGAAGTAACAACAGAGATGAAAACAGAGCATCAATCGGCAAAACAATAAAAGTGGAAACACACACTCTGTTAGTTTTTTGATTGTTTTTCACAATATTCAGAGGGTGAAAAGAAAAGAAGAGTGGAATGTAATATAAGGAACTCATCTTAGTCAAATGGTCACTGTTATGAAAGATCTTCTACAATGTGACTTGGTTGTGAACACTATTCAAGCCACTCTGGAATTAGCCTTCACTATAAATGTATATACTAAACATCAATGACAGTTGTTTTGTCCAAGACAGAAGTTTTGTAAGAATTGAAATGTGATTTTATAGTAACAAGATCAATTAGTACATCAAACCTATCACCCAACTGACTCATATGTCACCTTATGCCATATTTATCTTTTTAATTTATATATCTACTAGCTGATGCCCATGACGTCATTCGGAATTGTAAAGAATTTTGATTGACAGCTGCCGACATGTAACCACCATAGTGCACGATGGGAGACTCGAGGCTAATACCACAAACAAACATCAGTTATCTGTGCATGGTATATTTATGGCTGCAAAGTGAAATATAGGGACACATATGTCATTGGCCAAAATATGAAATTGCCTTCCGTCAACCAACTTTCAACCGCCATATCTCCCACACCCTGATAGCTACCAACATGAAACCACCATGGTGCACAGTGGGAGACTTGAGATTAATACCACACACAATCACCAGTGGACTGCGCTAGGTAGATTTGGCTGTGGAGTGAAATATAGGGACACACAGTCTATTTTTTATCAGCTCCAGCACTTTCAACCACCATATTTCCCACATCCCCATAGCTACCGGCATCTAACCACCATAGTGCACAATGGGAGAGTTGAGGTCAATATCACACACCATCACCAGTGGTATGCTCTATGTAGTTGTGGAAACAAAGTGAAATATATGGACACTCATGTCTTTGGTCGAAATACTAAAATATCCTTGATTGGCCATTTTCAAACATCATATCTCCCACACCCCCACAGCTACAGAAATTCAGCCAAAGTTGTGACTGATGGGTGACTCTGTTCTACTACCCCACACAAACACCAGTGATTTGCGCTAGATAGTTTTGGCTGAAAAGTGATACATCGGGATACATACATCTTTGATAGAAATATGAAAGTGCCGCAGGTTGACCATTTTCAACCACCATATCTCCCACACCCCCATAGCTACCGACATCTAACCACCATAGTGCACGATAGGAGACACAGTACTACCACAACACACAAACACCAATGGTCTATGCTATGCAGTTGTGGCAACAAAGTGACATATATGGAGACACATGTCTATGGTCGAAATACAAAAATATCCTTGAACGGCCGATTTCAAGCATCATATCTCCCATACACCCACAGTTACCAAAATTCGGCCAACGTTGTGATCGATGGGTGACTCTGTGCTACTACCAGACACAAACACCAGTGATCTGCGCTAGATAGTTTTGGTTGAAAAGTGATACACCATGACACATACATCTTTGGTAGAAATATGAAAGTGCCATAGGTCGACCATTTACAACCACCATATCTCCTACACCCCCATAGATACCAACATCTAACCACTATAGTGCATGATAGGAGACATGATACTATTACTACACACAAACACCAATGGTCTATGCTATGTAGTTGTGGCAGCAAAGTGACATATACGGAGACACATTTCTATGGTCAAAATATGAAAATATCCTTGAGCAAACACTTTCAACCACCATACCTCCCACACTCCCATAGTTATAGAAATTTTTCCAACGTTGTGATCGATGGGTGACTCTGTGCAAACACCAGTGATGTGCACTAGATAGTTTTGGCTGAAAAATGATACACCATGACACATATGACTTTGGTAGAAATATGAAAGTGCCACTGGTTGACCACTTTTGATTTGACCACCATCTCTCTCACCTCCATAGCTACCAACATCTAACCACCATAATGCATGATGGGAGATTTGATGCTGCTACCACACACAAACACCAATGGTCTATCCTATGTAGTTGTGGCAGGAAAGAGAAGTATAAGGATACACAAGTCTTTGGTCGAAATATGAAAATGCCCTGAATCGACCACTTTTAACCATCATATCTCCCACACCCCCACAGCTATTGGCATTCAGCCAATATTGTGCATGACAGGAAACTCCATGCTAGTTCCACACATAAACACCAGTGATCTGTGCTAGGTAGTGGTGGCTGAAAAGTGAAATACAGGGAAACACACGTCTATATATGTATAAGATTTTTGGGTAAGAGAATAACCACCACTTACAAAAGCTGAATATTGCTGCAGCGTCAAAACGGAAAAACACACACACACATAGAGCACTTAAATTTTCGGCTTATATTATTTCTCCAACAATTGAGTGAGGTTACTGCCTGATGGAAGATGACAGCTAATTGAAGGTGTAGAACACTGGGTATGGCATAGGGGCCCACAAAGCCTAAATGCGGCTCTGCTATATAGGTAGTTTTTCTTATTTTTTTAATAAATTTTGTTTCCTTCATTTACAATTTAATTATGCTCAAAATGAGGTATACAACTTTGGGTTGGTAAAATCGATTAAGAAGATATTGAAAACTTAGTGATTCAAAAGCGTGTGGGAAAGATTTCATCAGAACCATTAAAAAAAAATTTAACAACTTTAATTATCAATTCACAGCAAAGCTTTACAGCTTAATAGATTCAGAAGAAAATAGTACACGTAATACAGGAAAACAGAGTTGATAGCTAAAAGGGAAATAGGTTTTTAAATGAAAAACAGACTTTTGGTTGATTATCATGTTTCAAAGAATTGTGCGGAATTAAGCTACTCACAGTAAAGAAAGTATATTTAAGTTAAAGGGGAATTTTTCTAAGCACAGTGAAAGCATCCACTTTTTTGGGTCAATTTGTAATAGACATAGAAACTCATAAAGAATGAAAATAAGAAAGATGGTGGCTAAGCGTCTATTTGACGTTACGAAATCACAAAAGCAGATTTTATGCTGGCACAACACAAAATAAGAAATTTGAAAGAGTTGAGATGACACTTAAAAAAAAACACCGCCACCTGATAGGTAGTTAAATTTGAATAAGTTTACAACAAGTTTCAACTTAAAAGTCCTGGAGTTTAAAAGATATTCAAAGTCTAAGATTTACTAATTGGACAACATGATCTAAAAGTTGTTTTCAATTTCAAATACTAGTAAAATAGGATTATATCATATACCATGAGTTGGAGAATTTTTCATAGAACATTATGATAGCACAACCGGCTTACAGATGCAAGAACTGTAGGAACAATGACAGATTTATGCTTTCACAACTTAAGGAATTTTATCTCAGGAACTATCATACCTAGGAGGAACACTTAAATATCAAAATTTAACATTTAAATTATGCTCTACAACATGTAAAATTTTCAGAGCGATGAAAAATAAAATAAGGATGAGCTTTGCACATTGCTCCATGAAATTTCACAATAGGCTACACTGTCTATAAGAGGAGAGGATCCGCCATGTTTGGGGAGGCAATATTTTGCCAGACATGGAAGTGACAGGCCAGGTATAATGTAAGCTGCTCCTCTGTCTGGGCATTCGGTAGTGAACACCGGCGAATTATGATGTAACCTTTTAGGAGTTACCTAACCTTGACAACGGGTCTGTTCTAATGTTTAGCTTACAAAGAATGTATACGTTTTCTATCTTTTGGGGTATATTGGAAGCTGCTTATGGTGCTTTTGAATGGTTCAGTCTACAATCAACCTTATATTTGGATTGGAGTCTGATGTCTTATCTTAACTGGTACCGAACAATGTAACAAACTTTTGAAGAATATAACAGTTTTAAAATTTCAAACAAAGTCTACAGTGCATCTTATTTATGAACAAAACCTTTATCTCTTGTGGTATCACAAGGGATTGGCATCCGAGAAGAAGAACCTGTTAAGGTACTAATTCACAGTTACAGTTTGACATGTTCTGAAGCAAATCCCTCTTCAGGCAAGTTGTCTAACAGATGGCAGCTCTTGGTGGGGGAAAATCAACATGGCAGTTAGAATGGATGGAAGTTGAAAGGCATAATCACTGAAATTTCTGAACCATGTCACAGGAACAAATTATGGACATGCAGAAGAAGTCAGCAGAAAATACTGACCAATAATATTTTCTTTATATGAAAAAAACAACAACATAAATATACAAAAATATACATTTTGTAAACACCTTAGAATTTTGGTAAATTCAAGCTCCTTGCTTAGGTATAAGGAGGAAGTAAATTCTTAGTCAACAGATAGTTTTCGTTGCATACATGGTAAGGAGAGGGACGGTTTATGTAGCAAGCTGATACAATAACCTAACTAACAAAATAAACCTTTTTAGAAGCAGTAAATAAAAGACCTATATAAACTTCTATAATAGTAAGAGAACATTATTTTGAAAGGAAATAGGATAATTCCCATTAAATCAGTTTTCAAACAATAAATTTCTGCCATATGATAATTTCACTATTTCTAAACCATTTTAAACGCAGTAAAAACTTTCAGTATTTAATAGAAGCACTAAATAAACTTCGTATAACAGTAGAGAAACTCTACATTAATCTGAAATAGAATAATCAATAATAGTTTAACTTCTAAACAATGGACTTCTGTTATATGAGCATTTTATCATTTCTAAACCATTTTAAAAGCAATAAAGTCACTCAACAGGTAATAAAAGCACTAAAACAACTTTTAATAATGATAAAGAAACCTTATACGAACCTGAAGTAGGATAATCCAAAATAATCCAGCTACCCAAACAATAGATTTTTGATATATGATATTTCACTATTTCTGAACACTTTTAAACAAAGTAAAGTAATTTTAAACGAACAGTAATTTAAAAGAAAGTTAAATTCACTAAAATTCTGTAGTTTCTGGACGTGTAAATAGCTTAAATAAATTTTTAAACACTTTATTGAATGCACTACACCTTTAAGAATTTTTATCACAGAATCCTAGTAAGCTTTCGAACTAAAAAGTAGATTTCTTGAAAGAACCAAAAATCTAATTTCACATATTTTAATTTCAGCTCATTTCATGCGGTAGAACAAATTTTATAGACATTTTAGAGATTATTTCGTCACTCAAACCATGTGCTTTACTTAGGAATTTATTACAACCGATAGAAGTTAGCCCCAGAGATAAAACAACTTTCAAAATACGTAATTTAATTCAGAGAAAATTCTGGTAATTTTACTTTTTCAATAAAAGCACTAGAAGAAAAGTTATTAACGAAAAACCATTTGGTAATTTACTAAATCTTGTCCAAGCTGTAATTTCATTATACGGTCACCGATTTTTACGTAAGTTACACCATTGAACTTGTTAATTTTTGTACAACATTTTGACACTAATTTTATTCAGATAACTTGCAGTTCCATGAAATTCAGAGAAAAACCAAATAAATTCAAATGGTTGGGTTAATCCCCTACTTCGGAGATTCTTATCACCATGCGGAAATTAAATAAAACTTTAAAACTAATCACTCTAAATTTCCCACTAAATTGCCGTTGGACTTCTAGTAGATAAGTATAGATCTTATCAAAGTTTAAACACTTTTAATAATCTGGATCGTCTAATAAATTACACACACTTTTGATCTCGCGGAAGCGAAAAGATGTGATACAGCTGCTTACGTCACTGATTTTGGTGATTCCTATAAAAAGACCCCTCCGCCATCATGTTTTGTATGTATCCTGGGAACATTATGTGAGTGAGCCTGCGCAAGTCTTGTGTCAGAGAGGGAGGAAGTCTGTTGAAATTTGGCACTACCGAGTCAGCCATGTTGGTACTTGGGTGTGATAGCCTGCGAGTATGATGTCGAGTTAGAACTTTGTAAATTCACTATAGGGGTTTTGGTCGGTAATTTCTTTCCACAATCTGCTATATTTTGGAAACGAGTGTTCGATTTGCCTACTCAACTGTTTATTGCAAATTTTAGTAAATGTGATTTTGAAAATAAAACTTTAAATTTTCTGAAAGTGAACTGTTATAATTTAGTAGAAGAACCTTCTAGATTTTTGGTTTAGAAACAGATCTAGTGGCGACCTTCAAGCATTTAAGTTGAGTTTCTAGTAGGCTACATGGTCAAATTCAAATTATTTTGTAAAATTTCCACAGAACTTTCCATCAACATACACTGTTAGTTAAGTCACCAAGGCGATACTACAGCCCCGGTGTCAGCCTTGGGTCTTACAATTTTTTACAGAGCAAAGATATTACATATTACTCAGAGGTTAGCTCTGGTGAGCGGTGGTTCTGCGGGGAGGAGATAGAGGGTATGGTCAGTGGCGTAGCTAGGGGGGGGGGGGGGCGGTGGGGGCGGTCCGCCCCGGGTGACACCCGTTTGGGGGTGACACCCGCATTTCAAAAATAGTAATCGAAATTAGTGTGATACAAAAAAAAATATATTTTTGATAGACTTCTTTTATCCTTTGGTGTCGAAACACGTCTACCTTTAATGTCCTGAATATTTCTTTTCAAGTTGATCTATCGCTTTTTAAAATACGATCGAGTACAGTAGAGTACAATAATATTATTGGCTACACCGCGCGCTTAAACAATAGAGCATCGCTCTGTTGCTACAACAATCACAGGCAATCGTTGTGCTTGCCGTCCGTCACAGTTGTTTGGTTTGTTATGAGCGCCGGTGGATATAATGTAAGTTTTCTTGTATTAAGAGAGGAAGTTTTAAAATTAAAGGATATATTATATATATCTAAAATTGTTAAAATCATGGTAATTAGGCAGTTAATTTGTAATTCCTCGATATTATTTCAAGAAAAATGTTAGATTTTCCTTTGAAAATAAAAATAATAATAATAATAAAAAAACAAGCGTATGTTGGAATAAGCGTAGTTTAGGCTTCGAAATTGTTTTGCTTTTTTTTAGAATTCTATTAGCTTTCTAGCTAAGATTCAAAAGTGACTTGAAGTATTTTCTAGTAATTTTTGAATTTATCACCTGACAGATTCTAACTGAGTACATTTCGTGTTATCCGATATACCCTCTGCGTACTTTCCTTTTTTCATAGAAGAAATATGGTTAACAGTATGAAGAAGCTACAAAGTCCACATATTGTGGGTAGAAATAGGTCTGAGCTGTTACCAGAGGCAGAGGGGGAAGAGCCTCATATAGATGTAGGAGTAGGTAAGGTGCAGCAGGCCTATAGGAATATAGGCATAAAAGGAAAAAGTAGGAAGAAAAAGGCTCTGATGCCTAGGTAGCCATAGGAGAGGTGTAGACTCTCTTCTGCAGGATCAATTAGGCACAGGCTACCAGGTCACAAGCATTTTCAATCCCAGTGCAATACTAGGGTAGGAGATAGAGGATAGATAATAACTTTGTAGGAATTTCACTAAGGATGATAGAGTAGTGATAGTGGGAGGTGTGGGGAATAGTACTGACAGGAATACAATAGAGAGTGACCTGAGGAATGTGGTGAAGGAGACAGAGCATACCAGGGTGGAACTCATGCAGGTCCATGTCACCATGATTGGCCTCAGTTGAACCATGTTGTGAGTGGATAAACATGGAAATACAGGGGAGTGCTAGCTAAAACTGTAAGGGAGCCTACTTCCAGTTATGATGCGGTCATGGCTGAGCCTTTTTTTTAGGTTAGGGGCTGCTGGTGAGGAGATAAAAATAAGTGATAAAAGGGATACTGATTGTAGATGTACTATGAGTAAAAACACAAATGTTAAAGAAACAGATGAAGCTGTTGAAATAATAAAGGAATTGGGTACAAATGGAATCACAAAGGTTAATGCTGAAAATACCATTACTGGTGAACTATAAAAGAAAAATGAACAAAGTGATAGAATTTGCAGACTCAATAGAGATACATGAATCACAAGTGATTATAGGGGTAGAGTCTTGGTTAAAAGAAGGAGTACTAGACAATGAGGGTTTCCCTGAAAGTTACAGAGTTACAGAGGCACCATTGGTGGATGGTATTCATACTGGTTAGCAAAGATTACTATAGTTTTCATAGACCATGACGATAAGTTACTAGAGGTCCATTTTAGGGGTGATAAAAAAGGAAAAAAAATCAGGGTATTGCTGCTTACCATAGCGAAAGAATGAATGATGGAGATGAGATTCTTGGAGAGAAACTAAATTCACATTCACAGTTAGCATAGAACGGTTATTATTGGAAGGGATTTAAATTTACTAAGTGTCAAATGGGTAGGAAATAAGATAAATAACACAAGGGAACAGAGATTTGCAAATAACTTAGTAAGGGAAGGAGGTTTTACATAGGTAGTAGAGCAAAATACGAGGGGACCAAACATGTTGGATATCTTTCTAATAAATGCTGATAAAAATCTTGTAGGGTTTCAGGTAACTGAAGGAATAGGTGATCACAGGGCAATACTGATGGATATTAGTGGATTCAGTACATCAATGGCTAAAAAAAATAAGGGGAAAATAAGTATAATTATAAAAAGGCACAGACTGTAAGATTGAAGACATATTTAAGAGAAAGGTTCAGCAAATGGAATGATGGCACAAGTGCAGTGGAGGTGAAATGGAAAGAGTTTAAGGAGATAATAAAACAGGGCAAGGAAATGATTATTCCAAAGCAAAAAATAAAGAGACGAACACAACCTACATACTAGAATAGGGAGGTGAAAAGGTTAAAGAGGCTAGTTAGACAGGAACACTACAAAAATAAGAGACAGGAAGGCAGTAGGGAAAAAAACTAAACAAGTAATTCATAAGAGCACAGCAAAAAGCAAAGGATGGGTTTATGAAGAATATTATTCTGTTATTTCTATGGCTATATTAGAAAATTGAGAGGAAGGGAAGGTATTCAGACTATTGTAGATATAAAAGGAGTTGAAGTCACTGATGATTTATAAATTGCAGAGCTATTGAGTAACTGGTATAGTGAAACAACGAGGGCCTATCATCCTGTGATGGGAGGGAATGAATCAAAGGAGAGTCTTTCTACAAGTATAACTGAGGAAACTACAAAATTTGAAGTAGATTCTCAGAAAATTATAAAGGAACACAGAAAGCTGAATAAACGTAAAGGGGCTGGTGTAGATAATACTACTACAGATTTATTAAAGATTATGGGATATTATATTGTAACTTAATTGAAATTTTATTTAAAATGAGTTTGGAGTCTTGTTGCTTACCAGAGGATTCGAAAAGAGCAATAGTAGTACTGATTCATAAAGAACGGGTTACAAGTAGCGTTGAAAATTACAGGCCAATTAGTTTGACATCAGTAATAGGCAAAATGATGGGAAGATTGATATTCAACTGTATTCAAAATGTCTGTGAGGAAAGAAACTGGTTTGCAGATAGACAACATGGCTTTAAGTGAGGATATTCATGTGAATCTCACTTGGTGGGCTACATGCAAGATATTTCGGGTCAATTGGACAAGGGACGCAAATTTGATAGTGTAGTACTAGATCTTTCCATAAGGAATTTGACAGAATGATTCATAAAATGGTTTTAAATAAGTTAAACAAAATTGTTGGAGTGGATGAAAACGTTACTTGCTGGGTAGAAGGATTCTTATAAGACAGAAAGCAATGTGTTAGAGTAGGAAATACATTATCAAAAGATGAGGAAGTAAATATGGGAGTGCCACAGGTTAATGTATTGGGACCATTGTTGTCATTATTCTAATTAATGATTGTATTGATGGTTCAAAGTCAGAACTTAGGTTTTTTGCAGATGATATAATGGTATACAATAGGATAAAAACGGGTGAAAATTGTGAGTGACCTGGGTAGAATGATGAAGATACATGCAAAGAAGAGTCAGCTTATTAGGTACACAGATAAAAAAACTAAAGGTTAATTATGATTATAGGGCGGGGTTCAAATTGCTTGTTGAGGTTTGAAGTGTATATATCTTGGCATAATGTATTATACGAAACTCAACTGGGCAAAGCACATTAGGCAGGTGGTAGGAAAAGGTTATGAAATCCTTCGTTTACTACTGAGGGTGATGAGAGGATGTACCAGAGAAGTTAGAGAACTGGGTTACAAAACTTTGGTCAGACCATTGGTTGAATATGGTGGTGTAGTTTTGGACCCATATTTTGGATATAAAATACAGGTGTTGGAGGGTATGCAAAAAACCGTGGCTAGATTTGTTTGAGCAAATTATTGCAGGACCCAGTCAATAACTGATATGAAAAACGAGTTGGATTGGGATTCACTGGAGGAAAGGAGGAGGGTGAAGAGAGTGCTGAGAATGTACAGGGCATATGTTGGTGATGGGGCTTGGAGGGATATTGGTCAAAGAATTAGGAATAGTGCATGGAAGGAAAATGTGATCATAACCAAAAGCTGATGCTCGATTTCATGCATAAGGGAGTGGAAAAAAATTTTTTACTGGTAAGGGTGACAGGGATTGGGACAAATTACTGAGTGAAGAATAATTTACCAAAAATGCTTAAGGAATTTAAAATTAAAATTTGTTAATTGGAATAATAAATGGGGGAGGAATTTAACTCTAGAATTATAAAAACAAAATTATATATATATATATATATAGCTACTCCAGGTAATCCAGGTTACGGGCGGCCTACAAACCAGCTTCAGAGCTAGCACCTCTGATTCTAATTCCCCCAGCAATGGGACATACTCAATAAACTATCGTCATGAACTGTGTGAGTAAAGAGAAACTTACCCCAGGTGGACGATCCACCCGACAACAAGTCGGCATTCAAGGCAATACGGATTCTGAGGGCCTTGAGCTTACATATCATGAGAAGGCAGAGTCTTCTGGCAAACTGCCCAGACGAAAACTACACATATTTTTCGGAACACTAAACATCAACACATTAATCCAACCAGGGAAACTAAAACAACTAGTCACTGAACTGGATAAACAGAAGATCACCATTCTTGCACCAGATTCAGAGACGAAGATACAACGGACTACGGAAACTTCAGGATTTTCAAAAGTAAAACAGAGAGAAAGATTGGCAAGGAGCACCGCTACTTGGAATTCACAGTCCACAAAACCGTTTAGAATGCAGTGAAAGAAGTCATGTCCATAAACAACAGACTAATGACACTAAGGCTACAATACAAAAACAAGCACTATACCATCGTCAACACACATGCCCCAACAAACATAGACAACCAGAAAAAACCCGAAAGAAAACTTCTGGAACAAACTAGAAACTACCGTCACCAAAATCCCACAAAAAGATGTAACAATTCTCCTCGGAGATTTCAATGTACAGCTAGGCAGAGAGAAACAATATCAAGAAAACATATGAAAATTGCCGGCCCACAGATTTAACAACAGGAATGGAATCAGACTAGTGGAGTTATGCCAACAGAATAACATCAGAATCATGTCTACATCACTTTGTCAGAAACCAAGAGAGAAAGACCTGGAGATCAATCGGAGAATTCCAAATCGACCATGTAGCCAGCCATATCTGGAAACTTCAAGAAAGAAATCCACAATGTTGAAGTCAGAAAAGGGGCTAACATCGACTCTGAGTACTACCTCACAAGATTCAAGATTAGAATGACACCTTGGAATTGCTTAAAAAAAATAACACCACTACCCAAATTCGATCTTACAAAGCTACAGTCATCAGAAATCACCAAGAGGTGAGAGGAAATACCCGCGAATAATTGGATAGAATTCAAAAACAAAATCACCTCATCGCCTAAAGAACAAATTCCATTAAAAAAATAAGTACAAACACCCATGGGGGAGCGAAGAATGCAACAAAGTAATAGAGTACAGGAAAACTGCATACAAGAAGTATAGCGCTCACAAATCACCAGAAAACCAAACAGAACTCGATGAAAAGAGAAGACAAGCCACAAAAAAAACAACAGAAAAACAAGAAACAATTGGATTCAATCAAAGAAACTTTAGAAATTATAATGCTAGAGACTACTATAGAACATTTGCAAACAAAATTAAGGGCTTCTTGTCACAGAGTCTTTTATTTAAAAATGCAATGGAAAATTGGCACTAAACAACAGAGAAAACTGTGAACTCCTCGCTACCTACTTTGAGCAACTGCTAAATTGCCCAGAACCAGCTGAAGGGTTCTAAGAAAAATCAGAAGAAATCAATTCAGATTCACCAGCAGCAACACTAAAAGAAATCAGGGAGCCTATTCAGAAACTCAAAAATGGGAGGGCATCAGGAGAAGATGGCATAGTGGCGGAATTCCTGAAAAATCTAGGCCAAAGTTCACTCCAAGACCTAACCAAAATCATCAGACATTGTTGGGAGACAAACGAAATCCCAAAAGACTGGAAGTGTGCTCTCATACTTCCCCTTCACAAAAAAGGTGACCACGCCGATGTGAACAACTACAGAGGAATATCTCTACTATCAGTACCCTACAAAATTCTCTCTGCTTGTCTCCGCAAAAGAGTACAAGAACAAATCGAACACAACATTGGTGAATACCAAGCAGGCTTCAGACCTAACAGATCGTGCGCAGAGCAAATCTTTAACCTAAAAACCATCCTAAAATACAGATCAATCAGGCACAAGAAAACCATATGCATCTTTGTAGACTTCAAGAAGGCGTATGACTCCATCGACAGGAAAAGCCTACTCAACATCTTAAGGGAATATGGTCTGGAAAATAAATCAAGGGAATTAATCAAGCAGGACACTCACCAGCACCACATACAAAGTAGAATTCATGGGAGAACTCTCCAGAGAATTCGAGACAAAAACTGGCATTACACAGGGTGACAGTCTCTCGCCAATCTTATTTAATATAGCCCTGGACAAAATCATTAGAGAATGGGAGAAAACGAACACCCCAGTAAAATTAGGCAGAAACAGACCAAATATCTCATGCTTGGCCTTCGCAGATGATCTGGCTATTCTGTAAGAAAGTGAACAACAAGCCATCAAACAAACAGAATCCCTCAAAGAATTAGCAGAAAAAAATTGGACTAAAAATCTCCTTTGAGAAAACTGTTTTTCTTGGCACACAAACTGAACATAAAACACTGGACACAAAATATGGAAAAATCAACAGTCACCGAGTTTAAATACTTAGGCGAAATTATCAGTCCAACAGAACTCGAAAAGAAGGCACAGCAAAACAGACTCAATAAAATGAAAAAGGCTTTCGGACAGACGTGCAACATCTACAAAAAAATTAGACACTACAATACAGTTATTGAATCCAACGCTCTATAAGCCACAGAAAATCTCACACTAAACTCTAAGAGGGATATTGAGAACATCCAAAAAGAAGAACGAAGAATAATAAGGAAAATTATTGGACCAACCAAAACAGAAGAAGGCTACAGACTAAAGTCAAACAAAACAGTAGTGTCCCACTCAAACATAGCCAACGACATCAGAAAACGCAGACTAAAATTCTACGGTCACATCTACAGGATACCAGATCACAGATTAACTAAGCAGATATTCAAACTTATGCAACAATTAAAAATGCCTAACAGTTGGTTCGATCAAGTAAGACAAGATCTGGAAGCTAAAATCAAGAGCTCAGAAATCCTAGATCGTAAAATCTTCAGCCAAAAGTACACGACTGGGTAGTCATGCCAGAAACCAAAGCCAAGAAGACCGGCACAGCATAGACAGAAGAGAGAAAACTTGCCTTCAGTAAATGGATGTGAGAATACTGGAATGGCAAAAGAAACTCAGACAAAAAATGACTATGTTTTGCGTGATCTGTAGAGGTACATGCGCATAAAATAATATATATATATAAACGGGTAATTAGATGACTAGGGGAATTGCCACTGGAGTGTCAGCTCCATCACAATTAAATTAATTGATCTATCTCAAAATGATTTCAATTTCTTGCACCTTATGTAAGTCAAAAACTATTCTGCTAATTTTAATATGGACCACAAGCTCTAAAAATTTGGAAACTCCCTCCAAATAGATGAGATAGTTTTTGCGTGATGCCATTTCAAACTCTCAAGCACATTTATAAAAGTAGACTTTCCCGGCATATTGATGAAATGAAGTTCTCTCGGGTGTCCAGCCGGATGATGTTGTGTAAAAACGATGTTTCGACAGCTGACTCTGCTGTCTTCATCTCAGATGAACACCCAAGAGGACTACATTACACTTATAAAAGCATTTATCTGGCCTACAGATTTATTATAGTACACAACTGATTCAGCTGTTTATCATTTAGATTTGCATTTTGTTCCATTCCCTGACCTTCCTCTCCCCCCCCCCCCACACCCCTTACCAACAATAAACAATTTTCCCTTTACTATGCTTGTAGTTTGTGATCATGCCTCTCTCTTATTTTCCAAGAATAACATTTAATTCTTCTACCAATATCCATCACTTATTTATCTTTTGCCTAGATGAGTTACGTAAGTGCCATGGTTATTATAGAATCCCCAATATTTATTAAGAAAGAATGTATGCATTACAAACTACTATTGCCGGTATCATAAATTTCATTAGATGAATTTCCACAAACAAATAGATCTGCTCGTTTGCACCCCTCTATCTTCAGTAATTGATACCCATTTTGTATGAACCACTCTAACATAGTCAAGTAATGGTCTGTATCTGCAAGAATCCTTCATCATACATTCTAATGCTTGCACAATAAATGTCAGGATAATAATGCTTTGGTGTCTTTCTCAACAAGTAAACCAACTTATAATCAAACACAATCTTTATTTTTCAATCTATGTACTAAAAAAGCTGACTGTATTTTGCAGTTATCTTTAATTTAATTGCAATGGAGCACAGGCTCCAGTGGAAATTTCCCTTCACACCCATCTTCCCCCTATCCTGCACCTAACTACATTTGCCCTCTACAAATTTAATCTTTAAATTCTTTCAAAGTTTTCGGTAAATTATTCATCATTTCTCTTCATATTGCCCTATCCAGATAGATATCCAGTCCGATCCTCCTATAGCTATTCACGATCCTACCACACAATAAAACTATTAAAATTATGTAGTCTATAAACAATATAAGTCCGAATGTAAACCATTAACATAAGCATTCATTAAAATAATGAAAAACAATGGTTCCAATAAACTTCCATCTGTATCTCATATCCTAACCCTGTTTTATCTAGAAATCCTTTATACAGCAAGTCAGTTTTTGATCCATCTTTATCATGTAAGTAAAATTTATGACATATAGATTACTTACACACAGAAAGTAGATCGAAATGGTTTGTCACATCCTGGAATCATTTCCACACAGCGGGTCACGAATTTTAAGAATTACCATTTTGACCATCATTTACTAAACTGACATGTAATTGTCAACAAACAAAGATTATAGCAACCACGACTGTTTACAAACAAACTTTCCTAAACCTTTGCATCAAATACCAAAGATATCAAAACTAGTTATTGTCGGTTTTTCTAAACCATCTCATCTAAGAGATAAATCACATAAAACCAAACTTTTTTTAAAGACTGATAGATTCAACAACATTTACAATAACACGGTTGGTATTGTATACGGAAACTACGGTATTTAGTGGTGAGCGTATTTAGCATTAAATTTATTGATTTGACATTTTCTTTCGCATTTTTGAAAGTGAATATTACAGAGTATTCAAATTCATATTTGATCTAGTTTGGGGTATATAAAATATCATCTGATTGTCGTTTAGAGTGCTTTTTCACCGAAAGGTGTCCTTTTCCGTGAAAAGTTAGTTTTTATGGAAAAGCAAGCTTGTTGTGTATAGTTCGCGTCGTTTGGTAAATGAACATGCTGGTGAGTCTGCCACATTAAGTTTCCATATTTACATATTTTGTGACTTTTTATGTTATTGGCTATTTCTCACTGACTTAAATTTATATATATCCTTATGTCCAGTGGAATACGAGGGGCAGTCTAAAAGTTCCCAGTATATCTGGAATACCGCGGAAACTTCTAACGCACGAACGTGTGTATTTAAATTATAAATACATATAGTTAATAGTTAGTTTTTTGTTGTAATAGTAATTCGAATCTCTTAATTCTAATACATTTTACTACTGTGAGCGTTAGTGAGTGTTTTTATTCGTGCATAAAAAATTTATTTGTAATTTAGTGCTTTGGTCTGTTCCGTGTTTATTTTCTGTGTTTGTTTACAAATTTGAACGCTAGACTTAAGTTCAGATTTTTGTTATAGAGCGTAAATATATTTAGATAAAGCTTACTTGTGAATTAATTTAGCAGTTTTTGTTTTTGTAATCTTAAGTTCAACAAATTTTCTCTCTAGCATTGTGTACTTTGTTGTTATTAGTGTCTTGAAATCATGAGTGAAAAGTGTGGACATTGCCGTAGATTTTTGAGGGTTGGAATTTTTTGCGAAGGGTGTGAGAAGTGGTTTCATTGGGGACCGATTTGTAGTGGCGTCGAAGTTGGGGAAATTGAGGAGGCTCTCCCATGGTTCTGTAAAGATTGTTTCAAAAGTAGGAAGATATTGGAGCAGGAGGTAAGGATTAGTTAGTTCCCTTGAGGCTGAACTGATAGACGCTAGAAAGGAGTTGGATAGGCTGCGCAGGGAGGGAAACAGAGATGGTTGGGAACTGGTGACAGGGAAAAGGGCAATCAGAACTAGAAGGGCTTCTGATTCTTTTGTTGTTGGGATGCAAAATAGGTTTGCCCTGTTTCCAGAGTTAGACAGGGATGAGCCTTCTGTAGTTGTAAGTGTAGGTAAAAAGCAGCAGACTTGTAGGAAAAGCTGTGTAGTTAAGTCTGGTAGGCTGGGATTAGGGAAAAAGAAAGTCTAGCTGCTAGGTAGTAGCCATGGACGAGGTGTTGGGCCAATGGTACAGGAAAAATTAGGATCAGGTTTCCAGGTCATGAGTTTCTTCAAACCTAGTGCTAGTCTTGGTCAGGTAGTAGAAGATATAGGTTCTTTGTGTAAGGATTTCACAGATGAGGATCATTTAGTGATAGTGGGAGGAGCGGGAAATAGTTTGGGCAAGAATGATAGGTATAGTATCAGAGATGGCCTGGAGAAAATAGCAGAAGCAACGTGCCATACTCGGGTCAGTGTGTGTCGCTCTTGAGACGCTATGATCGGCCACAGATGAACTCTGCTGTGAGGCGAGTGAATCTGGAACTGGAACGGTATCTTATGTCTGATATTGGCTCTGACATGGGCTTGGTACCTGTAGATGCTATTGATAGGTGGGGTTATACTAGGCATGGCCTACACCTCAATAGTAGAGGGAAGGGGGTTCTTTAAGATCTCATAGCAAAACAATTAATTGGGGCCACAAATTCACATGAAAAGATTCCTGTTGTTAATGGTGTTAGGGCCGCTCCTTTTTTAGAGTAGGATCATGTATTAGGCAGAGAGTTTTAAAAGAAATTAGTTAAAATAATAATGAGTTTTCAGATACCAAAATTAAAAATTGTATAGGGATTAATTTATTACATCAGAATATCAGAGGGTTAACAAATAAAGTGGATGAATTGCTAGTCCACATAAATGAATTAAATGATATCAGTAGAATTGATGTTTTATGATTGTCTGAACACCATATAACTTCATGTCGATATCTGTCAGAAGATCCAGCTCGACACGCGTTCTCTTTAACATGGCCTGCCACGAAAGGCCTGGAGCTGTGAAATAGTGGGCGGGGTCCAGGGTGTACTTGTCCAAACATACAGCCCTAAATTTTTCAAACAGATCCGCAAGAAGCCGTACATCTGTCCCCATGTACAGACTTGCGTATTCTTCTAAATTCTTGATCTGGAAAACCCGCCACACTTGTGTCGCGTGTTCGTAGTCGTCATCCGAAATATCAGACTCTGACAACGAACTGTAAAATTTAGACTTGGGAGGGAGCGTGGCCTCTTTGAGTTTATCCCACGAATCCATGTATTCGTAAGGGAAAACTCCTTTTCGCTTAACCAGTTGGAACTGCTCGGGGTCCGTGAAATGCTTACTGGTAATGTGCATGTCACGCTCCGCAAGAGTCCCAACCAGCTTATCTAACGAGGACTGCATGAAACGGTACGAGTCCAGGAACCGCAAAGTGATTGATTTACCTTTAATCTTTTTAGAAAATGAAATATAACGTTCAGTGTTGATGGGTAGGACATCCATCCCATCTTCATCGAGGTGTGCTAAGGCCCTAACAATGAAGTGCGCATCATACCCAGACAAATTATGGAAAAAGACGGGTATGTGCCTTTGATTCTTGTACTGTAAATTACAGTTATTGTGTGCAGCCCCTCTGAAAGCACCTGTGATGTGGCAATGATCGCGGACCTTAACGGCCCCCGGTTCAAAGCCGTCACCACAGATGTGGCATACCGTGGCACTGGTAAATTTTGCCTCATCATCAGCCGACATTACAAGAGGTGTGACCGCCTTGTAAATTTCATCAACGTCATGGGCCAGGTTCACGAGTTGTTCCACCAGCCACGTCTCAGGGTTTTCCCCCGAGAATGAGTCGAATCGGTTCAGCTGAGTGTCGTATGCGCAAACGACCTGGTATGCCGCAGCAAAAGGGATGTGTTCCTGGACTGATGTGGAGTGAGAGGCGTTGGGGTCGGGTCTGCACGTATCAAAGGGTTTCAACAAACATTCAAAGTCCGCGTAAACGACGAATGGTACACGCTGTTGGTGTACAAAATCCTTAAACTTTAAGGTTTTGTTTTCGTCGCCGGGTAGGTCAACTCTTACAGCGCCAACCCTTGCGCAATCGACCTCATGGCGTTCCAAGAGATCTTTGCGACTGAAATGCTGCAGACATCTATCACATATGAAAATTGCATTTTTATGACTAGTTAATGAGGATCTGACTAACTTTCGACAAGTTCTTGATCCAGCAGTAGTGAAATTTATCTTCACCCTCTGTAATCAACAACATGTTTATATGGAAACCGCGTTTGACTGCAGCATGATGGAGGGGGCCTACAACTCTATGTTTTCTACCTTCTGGTTCCAAGCCGTAGACATTGATCGAATAATCAGGGTTTTGCCTCTCAAATTTAGAAATGTCTGACAATTTTACAGGGAATTCTATGCCTGCAAAATCTAATACGGTACTTGGAACGGACTTTAATATATCTGCTAACTAATTCCGCGTGAACTTGCACCCGTTCGTGAAATGCCAGGATCGTCCAAAGAAAACAACTATTCATCACTGTTTTTAACATTGATAATTGCCTTCTTTGCTTGGATATCGGATGGCAGTGCTATAAATGAAGAGCCCCGAAACAGCGGTTCGAATTTAGCTACATGGATGTCGAGGGAGTTAATTTGATCGAGGCATTTGCCACTATCCCGGTCTTGGAATTCACTAAATCTCTTCTTGATATCTTGAAACACATAGACTTCATACCACTCTTCCAGGGAAGCGCTTAATGTGAGTTCGCGCATCTTGGGCATAAAACAAATACGGCTGACGTTAGTGACATTGTTCTTCTGAATTTGGAAAAGGCAATCCAACCCCACCTGGCATTTTATAGCCGGTGTTGAAGGATTGCGAATAATCGCGGAAATTTGATCATTAAAAATTTTGAAACATGCTCTAATAAAATTACCAGGATCTTTAAAATTTTCAGGTATTTACAACAGTGATGTGAAGTAACCTATTCCCGTAAGCACTTGCCCTGATAGTTGGCTTTAAGCGCGTAGCATCCGGCTTACCTGTTTTTTCCCCACCCTCATTAACGCCGGACCCGGTCGCTTGAGTGTTGGGCAGCCACTGGGAGGATGGTTCGTCTGTCGCCCAGAGAGCTTCAATCGGCGACAAAGTAGCAAGCAACTCATCCTCCAATGGTTCTGCCCATGCGCTGGTGCTTGGCTGTGGCATGTCCGACGCTTCCAGGTCCGGCGGCGACATATATACATCTGCAACAAAAAAATAGTCAGATTTCATGGTTAAAAGTCTAAGAGATAAAATAATAAAAAAAAGTAGAAGAAATACCTTACCTGCCATTTTAATCCTTTTAGATGGTCCTTCATCATCATTATCATCATCACCATCATTCATCCTTTTTTTTGGAGGGGGCCCGAGGAACCATGTTGACCTATAACAAAATAAATTTTAGTTAGACAAGGAAAAGAAAGAAAAACTGAGCATTAACAACTGAATAAAAATAAATCTACAGAGCGAAAATTATCTAAACACTTACCAACAAAGACGTCCTCAGGCTGATTGGGATCATCATGTTCATGGCAATCTGTGGAAAAAAATCATCTTTTTTACTGCACAGCCAAAAGGTTTAAAGTAATTCAGTTAAGAAAATATTTTTTTTTTAACTTACAATTGGCAAAATACCTCGCCAGCTCAGATGATGCATTAACACAGCTAGCTGAAGCATTTACAGGCTCTACAACAGAAAAAAAAATTTTTAGTGGTTACAGAAAAAAAAATCAAACAAGAATATTATCCACAGCAAGAAATATATAGTACTACTTATCCCTTGCAAAAGCATTGCCCGAAAAATTAGTTTCAGCCAGATACTCACTAGCATTCACAGGCTCTACAACAGAAAAAAAATTTAGTGGTTACAGAAAAAAATCAAACAAGAATATTATCCACAGCAAGAAATATATAGTACTACTTACCCCTTGCAAAAGCATTGCCCGAAAAATTAGCCAGATACTCACTAGCATTCACAGGCTCTATAAAAGAAAAAAAAATTTAGTGGTTACAGAAAAAAATCAAACAAGAATATTATCCACAGCAAGAAATATATAGTACTACTTACCCCTTGCAAAATCATTGCCCGAAAAATTAGTTTCAGCCAGATACTCGCTAGCATTCACAGGCTCTACAACAGAAAAAAAATTAGTGGTTACAGAAAAAAATCAAACAAGAATATTATCTACAGCAAGAAATATATAGTACTTACCCCTTGCAAAATCATTCTCATTCAAGCATGAAAGTGGCGATCACTGTGCTAGCTGGCTCACTAACAGGCTCTAAAACAGAAAAAAATATAAATTGTAGTATCAATCACACTCACGAGAAGTTAAAAGAAAATTAATTACAGTCAAATACATACCTCCAGCAAAAGTGTATCGCAACACCAGCTCGGGAGTTGAGACAACTCGTGGCTCTACAATAGAAAAAATTATAGTATGAAACATGGGAATATATACTGTAAAAATATATTAATTTCATTCAAGAAACTTACCACTCGCTAATTCTTCTTCACTAAATAGTGACGATATCGCCGGTAGATCTGAAACAGAGAAGAAAAAAAATTAGTTTGAATAGCTTAAATTAATACAACTAATAAAAAAAAATAAGAAATTCACTTACAGTTTGTGAAGAAATTATCAACATCTGTAGCAGACAGCACAGGCAGTTCTGGAAAAGAAAAATAGAAATATTTAGTATCACTGGTATACAAACACGCATGATAATTTATTATTTAAAGTCACTTAACATTACCTGAAGCAGACTGAGAATGTTCCATGGTGGTGTAGCGACGATCTAAGCGCAACCAGCAACTGAACGGCAATGAGGCCTGGCCCATGTGGCGGTAGCTATTTATACCGGTGGGGTGTCTCAATCATGGCGCGCGCAAACAGCTTGCTTAACGGCGCGGCACATATTTCGTCACGCTTAATGGATAAGCAAACAGAGCGTGTTCACGCAGGCCTGAAAACGGTGTTTCCGAAATATTTCACGCATATGAAGCATGCCAGGCCATCTAGCGGTGACTATAGCAACTCTAGGTGCTGCCATCTATCAGCGGATCGGTGAACTAACGGTCCAGCGCCCCCAGGAGATGCTGCCATCTGTGCGGCCGGTCGAGGAACTAACGGCCCGCCATCTTGGTCGGCCGGTCCACCATCTTGGTCGGCCAAAGGACTAACGGGGTGGCCATCTTCTGACGTCATACGATCCCTGAACGCTGATTGGCTGTTCCCAGCTTCCCCCTTGTCCTCCTACTAACTCAAATGGGCAGAACACACTGAGCAGGTAGTAGGAAAGGTTTACAAAATCCTTCATTTACTGGAGAGGATGATGAGAGGATGTACCAGAGTAGATAGGGAATAGGATTCCAAACATTAAAAGATATGAATATGGTAGTGTAGTTTGGGATGCACATTTTGTGTATCAAATACAGGAGTTGGAGAGAGTGCAACAGAGAGCAGCTAAATTTGTTTGTGTAAATTACCGCAAGACCCAGTCAGTAACTGATGAGATAAATGAGCCGGATTGGGAACCATTGGAAGACAGAAGGAGGGTGAAGAGAGTGCTGGGATTGTGCAAGTAATAAGTTGGTGATGGGGCTTGGAAGGATACTGGTCGAAAAATTAGGAATAGTGCATGGAAGGGAAAATATGACCATGAGTACAAGCTGGCATTCGATTTCACGCATAAGAGAGTAGGAAAATTTTCTTTAGTGGATACGAGCGTCAGGAGCTGGAATAAATTATCAAGAGATGAATAATTTATGAAAAAAACTGAAGGAATTTAAAATTATAATCCGTAAATCACGAAATTAGATAGAGAAAGAATTAAACATCAAAGGATATAAAATGATAAAAAATATTAAGAAAGTGATAATGACTAGGGAAATTGCCACTGGAGAATGCGCTCCATCGCAATTAGTCATTAAAACAATTCAGTATATTAATCATTCAAATACTAAATTTATTACTGAACCGAGGGAACAGAAAAGAAACGTAAAATTTCCAAAGGGGCTTCTGTACAAGATAACTGGCAAGATACCGAAGGTAATTTCGAACATGGCGTCGATTCACCTTCTTCGAAACTTTGAGCACCAGTGCAATAAATCCGCAACGATCTAACCCACCCGTTCAGCCACGAACAATTGGATTCCACACTACCATATATACCAAGACTAAGCGCAAACAAATGGATCATAGCATTTCTGACAAACAGTTTCTTGAAATCGTGAGAGAAAAATTACTATCCACACCTCCAACATCTCCACCGCAGCTTTTCCATATTCATCGCCCTGGTCCCATCAATGAAACACACCAGTTCCATCTCTGACTCCCTGAACAATAGATTACTTATCTATCACTTGAACCCGACGACGCTGTTCACTCTAACCCCAGTAAAAAAAATGTAAACCTTTGAAACGTGCCACAAAAAACACGTTGTTAGTCGAGTATTTGGTAAGAAATGTAAACAGTTATTTTGGTTTAGTTAGTAAAACGTTTAAGAAATTATTATTATTACTAGCTGACCCGGTCACGCGTTGCTGTGACTCAGTAATTATAGTACGTTGGATTAATGTTATTCTATACTTCCTAAAGTTGTCAAATTAATATTCAGACAAAAACATTTTAGTCGATTTGGAAATTCAAATGTAATTGGTAAAGAGATACGGAGAGTTGAGATTAAGGAAAAACAATCATAAAAAAATGTAATTTACATTTTATTACAAACTAGCTGGTACCCACGACTTCGTTCGTGATTGTAAAGAATTCATATTGACAGCTATAGACATCTAACCACCATAGTGCATGATGGGAGACTCGATACTATTACCACCCACAAATACCAGTCTTCTGCGCTATGTAGTTCCGGCAGCAAAGTAAAATTTACGGATACACACAAGTCTTTGGATGAAATACGAAAATATTCATGATCGACCAATTTCAAACACCATATCTCACACACTCCCACAGTTACCGAATTTCGGCCAACGTTGTGATCGATGGGAGACTCTGTGTTACTACCACACACAAACGCCAGTGATCTGCGATTGATAGTTTTCACTTAAAAGTGATACACCGTGACACATTGCGTCTTTGGCAGAAATATGAAATTGCCGCAGGTAGACTCATTTTATCCCCCATATCTTCCCACACCCCCATAGCTACCGACATCTAACAACCATAGTGCACGACATACAGACACGATTCTACTACCTCACACAAACACCAATGCTCTATGCTATGTAGTTGTGGCAGAAAAGTGACATATGCGGAGACAGTCGAAATACGAAAATATCCTTGGTCGGCCACTTACAACCACCATATCTACCACAGTACTACAGTTTCTGAAATTCGGCCGCTGTTGTGATCGAAAGGTGACTCTGTGCTACTACTACACACAAACGCCAGTTATCTGTGATCTATAGTTTTCGCTGAAAAGTGAACCACCATGACACTTTTGTCTTTGGCAGAAGTATGAAATTGCCACAGGTCGACCACTTTCAACCCCCATATCTCCCACACCCCTATAGCTACCGACATCTAACAACCATAGTGCACTACATGAGATACGATTCTACTACCAAACACAAACACCAATGCTCTATGCTATGTAGTTGTGGCAGAAAAGTGACATATGCGGAGACAGTCGAAATACGAAAATATCCTTGGTCGGCCACTTACAACCACCATATCTACCACAGTACCACAGTTTCTGAAATCGGCCGCTGTTGTGATCGAAAGGTGACTCTGTGCTACTACTACACACAAACGCCAGTTATCTGTGATCTATAGTTTTCGCTGAAAAGTGATACACCATGACACTTTTGTCTTTGGCAGAAGTATGAAATTGCCACAGGTCGACCACTTTCAACCCCCATATCTCCCACACCCCCATAGCTACCGACATCTAACAACCATAGTGCACGACAGGAAAGACGATTCTACTACCACACACAAACACCAAAGGTCTATGTTATGTAGTTGTGGCAGGAAAGAGAAGTATACGGAGATACGAATTTTTGGTCGAAATATGAAAACGCCCTGCACTGACAACTTTAATCATTATATCTCCCACATCCGCACAGCTCTCGGCATTCGGCCAATGTTGTGCACGACAGGAAACTCCATTCTACTTCCACCCACAAACTTCAGTGATCTCTGCTAGTTAGTGGTGGCTGAAAAGTGAAATATAGGAAAACACACGTCTATTTTTATATATATATAAGATTAATTAATTGAAATTATATAAAAATTGATCTATAAATTATTTTTATTTATTTATATAAACTGAAATTTCAGTTTTATAAATGAGGCCTATGAAGTTGATTTTTAACAATTATTTTCATTATTTTAAATTATTACAATTTATAATTTTAATTTATCTAAGCGCTAATTGATGCACCATATTTTTAGTTAGCCTGTCTTTTGCTAATACAAATAGATTTAATGGTTTCCCTACACGTGAGCAGGCGACATATAGTTGCCCATGGGAAAAACACGTATTTTCCAAATCCAAGCCGCAAACGGACATTGTTTTGCCTTGTGACTTATTTATTGTCATAGCGAGAACCAAACGAATCGAAAATTAAAGCCTTTTAAATGGTATTGGATATTCTGAGTGTATCATTGGAATACGTGGCAACAGGACGATTTCTCCTTTTAAACATTCCAGTCACAATAGTTGCTTCAAGAACATTTCCGGTGATCCTTTTGATCACCAAACGTGTACCGTTGCATAATATAGGTGGATCCCAATTACGAAGAAGAATAATCGGTGAACCAATCTTTAACCGGAGATTGTGTTGCAGCATTCCTGTTATATCCAAAGAGTTTAAAAACTCATTTGGAAAATTTATGGCTTCATTTTCATCTACAATAGTATCTATTGATTTAAAAGACATCAGATCACTTGGCAACAACTGTTGTGTCTGGTAGTTAATTTCGTTGACGTAAACATTTTTTGCTGCCAAAATAGCACAATTACTGATCCAATTATGATCTAAGTAATTATTTGATATATCCAGGAACACACGCTGATTTAGTTCATTTTTTAGTGAACAACAGTGCAGAATTTGTCTGGCAATTTGATGTATTGTGTATTTCGATGCAGGTTCTATTTCACCTTTTCCAATATCCAGCAATTGCTTACAAAATACTGCTGCCGATGGATCATTTTGCAACTGTACTCCCATGTTCACGGTCAATCAAAGTGTTTCGACATTCCGCCATAAAACGATTGTTTTAAACATGCGTTAATCTCATCGGCAAAAGTTAGAGCGAGGAATCGCTGGCAATATCTGCCGGACGCCACCAGACAGTAGTAGGAAAGTACCACCGAAAAGTTTTTCGTTACCTTTTCAAATCTTGCACAGTTCTATGAAATGCATCGAGTGAATGTTTATGAGCCATAGTACACTCATCCCAAATTATAATTGAACTCTTTTGCAACACTGCAGCCATTCCACTTTTCTTTTTGATGTTTACACATTGCGTTTGGTTTGTTATGAATGTCTAGTGGCAGCTTAAATGCTGAAAGTACGGTTCGCCCACCATCTAACAAAGTGGCAGCAATGCCTGACGATGCAATTGCCAATGCAATTTTCTGTTGCGACCGTACGTACGCAAGGATCAGTGATATGAAAAATGTCTTACCGGTTCCACCTGGCGCGTCCAAGGGGGAAAAAAAAAAGGCCTTGTTCAGCATTCAACAGTCAGCATAATCCGATTGTAAATATTATTTTGTTCTGCTGTCAGTAATGGCTCATTATTCGCAATAATTGTCGGTCGATCAGGTGATGGCATAGCATAATGATTAAGTGGCAAATCTGAAATTAAAATACATAAATCTTCGATTAACACTAATGCTTCATTGATCATTATACATCTCTGGTGTGAAATCTAGGTTTTGAACATAGGTTTTTTTGTTTAACTCGGTGTAGTATATCTTCAGTCATACTGTTTTTATATTTTTCCCTTCAAACTCGAGATTGTGTTGGATAACATGTTGTCAAAATAATTGCAAACAGTTTGGACGAATACTATTCGCGTGACTGTCAACGCTGCTTCAGAAAGTGTCAGGTCCCAATGATTGTCGTCTACCAGCAGGTGCAACATGCATCTTGACATATACTGAACACTCGACATGTATTGAACACTTGACCATTAACTGTTCGTAAAAATTCGAAAGAAGCTGGTCCGGGAACATTCACCAATAACAAACGCTGAAAGAAAACATTCACGTTGTTTTTTATTCACTGTGTAAAGTCGTCCTAATGTCTTGGCTTTGCTTTGCTTGGCTTTGCAAGGATGTGGATCTCCTTGTTTACGTGGCTAACATTTTTTACCTAATTTGTTTCATGAAAAATAGCTTGGAACATCGGTATATAATAATGTTTTTGCGAATTGGTGGAACACATCAGATTTTTGACACAGTGTGAGAAATTCAGTTTGTGGTTTGTCGTTTTTGGTGGCTCAAGTACGGATTTTAACTTCAAGCCAAATCAAAATGTGAGAATGTGGCAAACCTCGCTTTTGGCCACTCAATCAAATACAGATAGCAACGTGTGTTACCGAAAACCGAATGTTTTACGATTAAATCAATCAATGATTTTAATTTTTGTTTGAACACACGTGCCGTGACATCATGACGATGCATTGATTGATGGCCTGGTAATAGCAAAGTTTATATTTCATCCCAATTCGGATTATATGTAAATGTAATAAACAAATCTGGATGACCATAATGACGTACGTAAGTCATCGCATCTTGTATATATTCCTGCATGTTCGGTGGACTGCCGATGCAGCTTGAAGGTAAAATAAATGCATTACTGATATCATAGGCGTTTAAATTTTCATACATATTGCCGATAACAGTATCTCGTAAGAGGATTTATTCCTCCCATCGTAATTTAGCCTGGTTGTATCGAATAAATCGCAAATGCTTGTTTTCAACCTTGGTGTACATATCCACGACGGCACAGTTGACGATAGCGAAGGATATAGTTATCCTAATTACGTCTAACCATCAATCGGGGGGTGTAGTACTTCATTGAAGTAATTTTTTTTATTTGTTTTATTATCTGAAAAAATAATAAATTAAATAGTAAAAAGAAGAATAAGAAATCAATATAGTGGGCCCGCTATAATCCGACCCCTGGTCGGAATACCGCGGGTCTACTGTACTACCGTAATAAAATAACGAATTAAATAGTTGAATATTAAATTTACCAGCAACTGGATCACGCTGTTTGATGTTGATGTGATATTCATCCTGCCCTTGCCAGAATATCAGTGGATACTGGAGTGCGTCATACGAACGGTGTAGATCCGAAATTATACTAACAGTTCTATCTTGACGTGTGACTTTAATCAACTGAGTCACCAACCATAAAAACTGCAACTTCATCTACGATTGGCGCGATGAACCTGCCAGCGTGTTCTCCTGATGGTAATTTGTCAGTTTTGTGACAATTTGATAGTTGTCATTTTTTAATTGTGGCGACACAATTGAATAAGTTGATTATTATTTTCCAAAAAATTTTCCAACAATACCACAATTGCTCTCTCTTCTGCTAGTTCGATGAAATTATTCTGGAACCTAGTTTTCAAGCGTTCCTCCCAATTTCCAATAGATTTGGAAAAACTTCGGGTCATCGTTTGGCATCGGTATCAACGACCCAATCTTATGGTACACCTGGCCTTGTATTTTGAATTTAGTTTCAAAATGACGTCCATCAGATGTGAGATTGCAAATTTTTGCTGCCCCAAAAGACGTCATCTGGAAGCAAGAATTGAATTTGCGTGTCTTGCGCAGAAACAATTTCGAACCGTTTGATTCTCCAGCAAGAAGGATTGTAAATGTTCTGGCGAATTGGGTAGCGGTAATAATACAACTTATCCTGATGAACAACACATGCCAGCTGCTTCATTGAGGAATTTCAACGCCTGATAATATTGGAATATTTTGTTCATTGCACCGATTGCAATTTTAGAATGTGCAGAGTAATCAATGGCTTGTGCATATGGGAACGCAAGACGAACAAATGATACACGTGTTAAAGCACGGCTGATTTGCTGTCTCTCTCGTTCTCTCTCTCTAAATGTAGCTATGTGCTGTTCTCGTGCCGCTCTTGTTCTCGATATATTCAGTCACAGACGTTCATCACGCTGTTCTTGAGATTCTTGCATACTTGCCGCAATTTGTGTTGCTGATTGATGAGCTCTCCCGTCGTTCGTCGTGCCTCTCTGCCACACGCATTGTCGAGGTTAGATTCTTTGGCGACATTTCACCGAAAAATATTTGAATTACAACAAAAAGTGCCTTTATGAAAGCATTAAAATAAGCCACCATAATACAGTGGTGAAACCGGAATTTTTGGGTCCATTGAAAAATACAGTAAAATGGAAGTTAAGAACTAATGAGGAAATATATAATAATATTGAAAAAATAACGGAAAAAGAATGATATTTTTTTCGATACATTTATAGCATGGATGACACCAGGCTTTCAAGAGGTTTAGAAAGATTTGAAACAAAATAATACCAGTGAACTATATGGAATTTTTTTTTTCGATAGCAGACTTTGAATATGGCAGGATTCAAAGGTAGAGAGGAGTGCAATAATGGAGGTGTACTGGGGAGGAAGAAAGAAAAAACAACAAGAGAGGATTTGAAACTGACACGTGATCTCTAGCTGAGTATAACAAAAAGAAGAAGAAAAATGATAAGCTAGCGAGAAATACTTACACGATTCGAATTTATCGTAACATTTTCTTAAATGTTATATTCATATGTGTAGTTACTTTGTCATTAGGTATAATGGCACACATATGATGAACAACAATACAGTATAATTATAACACAATACACAGCACAATTAAAATTGAAGAAACTCACACATATGGCGTGGAATAGACTGTAGCATAAATAAATAGAAATACAACGCCATCTACTGGATGGTTCGATAAATTAACACACCGCCATCTGTTAGGAATAAACTGTAGCATAAATAAATTGAAACAGAACGTGATCTACTGGATGATTACCCAACCTAGCTATCCAAGTGTTGTATCGATAAGTTAACACATCGCCATCTGTTAGAAACTTATGGAACTATAATAATAATTTCGTGTGGTCGTAATGACTTGGTGACATGGTTTCTACTGGCTGGGTATTCTGTCCCTGTCGTAGCCGCCTTTCCTAGCCCGCCCATCCTGCCTGGTACAGGGGACCTACATTTTAACGTCGAATCCAAACCACAGTACCGTCCTGCCGTATTTCATCTTACAAAGCATGCTGCGCCGGAGGTTAATGCCGGGTTAAATGTCTATAAAAACCCTCGCCGAGACATGGACTCGAACCGGAGACCTTTCCATCTCCAGTCAGCCGCCCTAATCACTGAACCAGCAGATCGCTCAGCCTGGGTAGCTTACAAATAATTACAAACAATTGTCCTATGACAAACATTTAATGAACATTTATTTCGCAAATAATAAATATTGAGGTCTATAATCCAGATAAAAACAATCCTATCTTTTAAGTTGGACTAAATTACACACAGTAAGCCAAATTTCAACTAAATCTGTTATGTAGTTTCGGAGTTCATCCCGGACGAACATCGTGACACGAGATTTTTATATATTATATATAAAGATTATTTGTTTCCGGCTTTTCACCTCGTCGAAATCGAGGTCATTAGAGGCGGGAAGGGACTGGGGTAAAGGAACTGGAAGGAATCCGGCTATGACAATTTGAAGGAACCACCTCGGCATTCGCCTGGAGTGATCTGGAAGGCCGGACGAGGATTTGTAGGTGGAATTCTCCTAGTGTTGTTCTAACATTCAATTAATCCAACATGAAATATTTCTACGATGCGTCTTCAGGCAGGGACTTTGTAAAAAAAAAAAAAATTAGTGGTCTCTGCAACCATTTCACAAAATTTTGAAACTCGCGCCATATCACTGGCACACCTGTTAGCTGCGAGACACGCGGTCGGGAACTGCTGCAACAATCATAGTCGCGGGACTCGGTCGGATATAGTGGACGCCCTCACTCGCTCCCTGTCACCCCACTCAAAGTCTTCTATAGTTGCTAGAGTCACAGCCTAAGTAACCTTGGTAACCATTATATGTTCTTACAGTTGGCATTCCATCGAATTAGATTTACAGCATTTTTTGTATATAAAAGCGCTCCAACATAGTGAAAAATGCCTTTAAACTCTGGAGAAAGTGACTTTTGTATTCTCAAACTGGAGCATGTTAGTTTTACAATAATCCGATATGGAAATTGTTACTTTTGACACCAAACATTGTAGGCCTTCAAAGACAAGAAAATAGTAATGATTAATATGCTTTGACATAATTAATGGGGATTTATAAGGTATTAGAACTCATAAAATGAATAAATCATAGAACCAAGGTTTTATTGCCAACATACAGTATTTAAGTATAAAATGGTTTGGGGGAAAACTTAGTTACATGATGATACTAACAAAGTTTTCTAGTCTCTACATAAAAAAGGGACTGTATTCATTAGGGGCTATCCTAAATTTGGTAACAAGGCATCTTGTCAGGCGCCTAGGCTGCACGGAGGTAATGCAACACTTTCACCTGAACTGTGAACAATCAAGTTCATGACCATGTGTAGCCTTCTGGTACCTATAATATTAAATAACTTGGTCGCCACGCACTCGTGTTAAACCCCAAATTCGAAGGGTAATTTAAATAAAGTCACTTGACACAGTTTCAGAGTAACAAAATACTTATATTCATTGGCGGATCCAGAGGGGGGGCTAGGGGGCTGAAGCCCCCCCTCCCAAAGGCACCAAGGTCACCCCCAACGACATCGATTTCGGGAATTTTTTTCTGTTTTTATAAGGGCGGCATTCTGGAAAATGTGAGATTTCTCTCCTCGCCCGAGTCAAGCCCCCCCCCCCCAAACCAAACAAGCCAAATCGTAGCCCCCCCAAAACCAAAATCCTGGATCCGCCACTGCTTATATTCTTGATAATATTTCACTTGTACATTGTCGGTACCAAAAACGTGAATAAAGCATCGAACAACAGTTTCTTTGAAGATTGCAGATTAAGTACAATTCTACGAGAAGACAAAAACTCACAAAATCCCCCTAACATTTGTGAGTACTACGGCATGTTAGAATTTGCCTAAACCGCTACCACATGGAACAATTTGCTCCTCTAACTAGCGTGGAGTTGCGCGATCACTTTCCGGTGAAAGAATGAGACAATCTGTGCTTGCTGCAAGGTATTTTGTAGACTTCTCAGAGCCTATGACGTCAGCAAAATATTCTTTAATTAATATCTCCAAAAGTACTAAACAGTTTAACTTGAAATTTTTACAGGGACTTTCTATGAGCATGTTCTATCTGATTTAATTTAATTTAACATTCAATAGAGTTTCTATAATCTTAAAATTGAACTCATCACATGACCAACTTGGCGAAATTTTTACGTGCTCCATCAACAATCCGCGACAATCTATCTTAATTTCCAGACAAATGCTTGAACTTTTTACCGAAACCATTATATATTCGTAACCGTCTTGATTTAGACTATCTACTGATATAAATTTCAAATTAATATTCCTTTTAGTTAAAAAGTTCATTTTTTCTCTTAATTGAAACTGCTAATTAAACTTTGCCAAATTATTTAATTTTACTACCAAAATATCAGGGACAATGCTGACCATAGCTGGTGATAAAAGTTCAGCTGTACCTTTACTCGATTCAAAAATATTTCAAATCTTAGATTTTTACTTTTCTGATCGCGTGTTTCAAACGCGAACAAAATCATTTAAAATCATTTTTATGGTGAATTGTCACTATGGGAAAGATTACAGGAAAATTCCTTACGTTGACAACTACTCTTCTCGAAATTTCTAAGTCCAACATAAGCAACTTTACAATCGATCTATAGAATATTTTACTACTAGTGGGAGTGCTTTTGGTGAACTAAAAGGTACTTTACAATCTCTTCGGCTCGTTGGCAACCTTCCTCATCGTCAC
Source organism: Vandiemenella viatica (assembly GCA_031002005.1). Classification (NCBI taxonomy): domain Eukaryota; kingdom Metazoa; phylum Arthropoda; class Insecta; order Orthoptera; family Morabidae; genus Vandiemenella; species Vandiemenella viatica. The sequence continues at coordinate 18,293,288 of JARYHS010013631.1, read as the reverse complement.
CAATTACTTCGACTTCAGGGTCATCTAATATGTGTCTAAAAAAACTCCATGGTTTCATTCTGTCACCAGTCATTTCCATAATATTTTAGTAGAAGAGTACTGAAATCGGCCTTTTTTTGTTCCTTTCTAACACTGTTACCTTTAACAATAGTCACTGGTCTTATGTTGTTAAGGCGTCTCCCTCATTTTATAATACTTCTTGCTGCTTGTTCAGGATTTGCTTTTACGCGATAGGTACATTCTCCTTGAACCAAACCCGTTTCATTGTTATCATTACTCTCCTTGGTAAAGTAGACTCGCTTACAAGACTGGATATCCAATGCCATGTACTTGTGTTGCTCCACCTCAGATTTCCAATCAAGGTTCACAGTATCAATGCCAAGTTTTTTCACTGTAACAAAATTTCCTATGATGTCAATGTGCTCCTGTGGGCTTACAATAACTTCACATCGCTTTATCTCCTTCTCGAAATTGGCAAACACCCTATCTGGGAGGATGAAACTATGGCCTGTTATTGGGAAAACTAACTGTACCTCCTTGATGTTATCAGGTGCATTGACAAACCATGAGCACACCATAGTAATTAATATTGAATTTTTATTTTGACCCCAACACCCGTCGCTAATAAGTCGAACTGTCGTGTAGGGGGTCAGATCAATAGAATTCAAAGTGTCATATAAACAGGATGAAATCTCGTTGGATCCCTTAGAAAACTCATTTTCAGTCCACGTATAAGCTGTTACATTATCTTTGTTAAGTTTAAATTTTGAATGGCCCTTTACAACACAAAAATTATTTAAATATAGCTGACGGGTATAGTATCCGGAAGTTTTGGTAGAGGTTGATTTTTTTGGCAATCGAAAGATAATATTACGAGATCTTCACGGTTTTCTTGTAACAAACTGTAAACTGCTTCTGATCGCAGCTTGTGGATCCGTTTCTCAACAAGGGGCATGTTTCGCTCGGCATCACTCTTTGTCGACTTTATTTTTTCTGATAATTCTAGGCAAGTAGAACATACGTCCACCCTAGGTGATCCGAATCCCAAGTTGTATTTTCTATTAAAACTATACCTAAAATAACTTTCTTTCACTTTAAGGTGATCTTCCGCATTGGTCTGATAGGCAGTGGCGTAGCTAGGGGGGGGGGGGACGGTCCGCCCCGGGTGTCACCCGTTTGGGGGTGACACCCACATTTCGAAAATAGTAATCGAAATTAGTGTGACAAAAATAATAATAATAATAATAATAAACTTCTTTTATCCTTTGGTGTCGAAACACGTCTACTTTTATTGTTGTGAATATTGTTTTTTGGGTGATCTAGCGCTTTTTCAAATGCGATCCAGGCGGCTGTGTTCATTCGTTATAGTAGAATATAATTGTTGGCAATACCGTGCGCTTAATCAAAGCTCCAACAATCATAAGAAATCGTTCATTGTTGTGCTTGCCGTCCGTCACTGTTGTTTGGTTTGTTAGAAGCGGCGGTGGATATAATATAAGTTTTCTTGTATAAAAAGAGGAAGTTTTAAAATTAAAGTTTATATATAATTGCTAAAATCATAGTAATTAGACAGTTAAATTGTAAATCCTCGAAAATATTTAGAGAAAATTTGGACATGAAAACCAAGCGTATGTCGGAATACGCGTAGTCTAGATTTTAAAATTGTTTTGCTTATTTAGAATTCCATTAGCTTTCAAGCTAAGATTTACAAGTGCTTTGAAGTTTTTCTAGTAATTTTTAAATTTATTATCTGACAGATTCGTGATGTACAAACTGAGTACATTTCGCGTTATCCGATTTACACTCTGCGCACCTGCCTGTTATCGACAGTGCACCTATATTCGACATGAAATCGTATCATGTTCGAATTTATGCTAGTAAAAACTGTGCATTAAACTAGCAATACTGTCAGGTTTCAAATCAATCTGAACGGGTCCAAGTGTTCGTTGATTGTATCGTCCGTCGTTGGTAATCAGTTTTTGTAACCGTAACTGTTTTGTATAGTACTGTAATATAAATTATATATATTTAAAACTGTAAAGGAAATGAAATGTAAATTGTTAAACAATGTAAATAGAACTGTAAAGTAATGAAATGTGAATTGTCATATAACGCAAAGAACTTGGCTGTGTGGCTGATAAGGCCGAAAGCCATTTAAATAAATAAATTTAAAAAAAGTCGGAACCGCGTATCTTGCTAGCGAAATCGTAACATTAGTAAGCACTTAAATTCTAGGTTGATGTAAGTTTGCTATGCTTTCTTCTGATCGAGAATATGCAAATATGATCGCGATGAAATAAATAAGCGTATGATTTTCTATGAATTTTCCATAATAAATTTAGAGAAGAAAATTTGTATTATGGGTAATCCCTCTGTCGAATACAGGTGTATTCCTTAAATCGACAGGGATATCGAACTTTTGTTCCTGATCAAACTGAGCGAACATTTAAGCCGTTTACAACATTTTTATTTATATGCTACAGAGCGGCGCTAGAAATGTAAAATTAACACTTGAAGACGGTCTTCAGTACATACAATGTCATATTTAGAAGTCTGTAGCTACGTGTATCTTAGGCGGATAGTAAAATACTTCACTTGTGAAGTACTTAATGTAAAGACGGCAGATATCGCAAAGGCATGTTCTTATATTACCTAAGCCGTTTTTTTTTTTTTTTTTTTAATTTCGTTGTTTTTATATTGCATTTATTGTTCTATTTTTATGAAGGAACTTAATGTAGAGTTGCTTCTCTGACTATACAGTCTCTCCCAGGGTCTCACGACTTGTGGGACCCGGATTCTGGGTTTGCACCGATGGAACCCCATCTGGGTCTGGAATTGCTTCTACTTGGATCAAGCCACTTCTGTTAACTTTCCTCTCGATATCCCTTGCGAATTCATTTAAATACAACCTATGTTAACGTTTCAACAACAAATGATTGGGTAGTTTTCGATTTTTTAAAATTTATAGCGAAATATTATGGTCGCCCTATAGTTACACTGGCAAAAATTAGAGTCTCACCATGCATACAGGAATGGTTGAATTTTAGGAAACATTGAAGATATATCCAGGGCCATGCCCAGAAGAAATGATAACAAATGGAAATGGATCAGGATAAGTTATTACCTTTAGATACAGTTTTCGGTAAGAAATGCGTCCAACTTGAGCACCAATACATTCGTGGATTCTTGCCGACATTGAATCAACAAGTGTTTCGAATGTCTTCTTGGGGTATTTCTCTTTACGCCTGCATGTCTTTTGCAGTCAGTTGTTGCGCAGTTTGTGCTGGGTCACCATGTGATCAAATATATCTACTCCTGGTATCCCAGACATGCTCTATTGGGGACAAATCCGGGGACTGTGTTGTTCAAATTGTGATTGAAACTCCTTGCAAGGCTTGTGTAACGATAGCCGCAATATGAGGACGGGCATTATCTTGTTGTAAAATGCGATTTGAATGGTGAACATGAAGGGTATCACAATAAGATGCAGTACCCTGTCCACATAGTGGTGGCTGTCATTGTGCCTTCAACAACAGCTGACTCAGTCATGCTGTCGAAACTGATTGCCGCCAAAAAATGACACCGGTGACTGCACTTGTGTGATGTTCTGAAATCACAGCAGGTAAGCCGTTTTCCAATACGCCTCCGAACATGTCGTGAATTATCACTTTGCCACAGACAGAATCGAGACTCGTCTGTAAACACAAATGTACGCCATTCACATGTCCTTTCATGTTTTGCATTACGCCAGGTTTGATGATGCTGGCAATGAATTCAGATTAATGGGACACATTGCATAGGGTTCAGAGAGCGTACTCCAGCTTCAAGCAATTGGTTTTCAATCGTCCGGGGAGGGGGGTGACTCTCTCTGTAACCACTGTTTGGATCTGGACTGCAGTCAACCATTTGCCAGCAGCAGCCACCCACACAATTTGGCGGTCTTCACGTGCTGTTATCCATCAGTATAGACCTAGAGTATTAGAGCTTTCTTTCATCACTGTGTAACAAGTCTGTATACTGACAATGCACTACGGCCAATCCTTTGGGAGATTTCACGATATGATGGACCTTTTTAAAACACGTCAATTCTCCAACCTCTCTCACAGTTAGATATTTGAGTGTATAGAGTTGTCACTCTTCGCCTGGGCTTACTTAGCCAACAAGAACTCGTGGACAACAATGTGTCATGTTACACCACACTGTACGTCACTAGTACGTTAAAAAATATAAAGAAATAGCAATTTACTTAATATATAGCACCGTAATTCTCAAATTATTACATGTAAAACTTTCAATTTTAAATCATTTAATACTCTTCATGTGGGCATACTTGGGGCCAAATTTCATTCATTTATCACAACATCGTATGGGTGTTGGGATTTTAATTTGCGCCAGTGTGTGTATCAGTTGCTACGTGTAAAAGTCGAGCTCTATTTTGCCAATACTGGTCTGTACCGTCACCGCAACGACAGGCGGCCGAGTGGCAGCTCGCCCCCTCGCGTCCACAATTTTCCATAGCTCGCCCATGTTCCTACCCGGTCTTTAGTCTCCTTTAACGTTTTCAAGTGATTGTTACAGGGAATCAGTGTTCGGGATGACAGGTACGTTTGACACCTTTACTTTATTTTGCACAGTTTTGGTACGAAAGTACATTAAAATACTTCTCGGGTTTCAAGCCGCATCAAAATTGAGCCGCTTGGCGACGTTTCGGAAGCTTGCACTGCTTCCATTGTCAAGCCCCCGCTTAGCATTTTTTGTAATTTTTTGTACAGAATTAACAAATCATTACCACACTGTACCGGAATGAAAGATTCTCGCATATTTCAACGCAATCGCAATAAAATGTCAATCACTTCGCACTTGACGTGTTTGTTTTGCTTGAGGTTCTTTTCGATTCATTCAGTATTTTTTTTTTTTTTTTTTTTTTTACAAAGAATGAGGTTATAACATATAATAAATATAATAATTTCATGTTATCTCAAAGTTCTAGTCAGAGTTTCTTATTAGGAAACTCGCAGTGCACCTATATCGTAGTCACCTAACTTCGAAAGGAGACCTACAGATTAACGTGAAATTCGAACACGGAGCGTCCTAGAATCCTCGTATTAACAGATAAAAGCATTGCCAGAGGTAAATGTCAATTTTTAGGCCCACAAAAATTACAGTCGAGTCCGGGATTTGAACCGGGACCTTCAGTATCCAAACCGCACGCAGTCATTTGAGTCACCAGTCCGAATGTAGGTGTAATGAAAAATAAGTTTGCAATCATGATACAATGAATATACTTTTTTTCTATACCATCTATTTTTGCTATCAAAAAACACGAAACAACTTTTATGTGTTTGAATATATATTTTTCAGTACTTCTAGATTAGTCTGGCGTATGGTTAAGGCGTGCGATTCGGGTGTGGAAGGTCACCGTTACAAATGCAGATCTCGGCTGCAATTTTTGTGGGTCTTAAAATTGACCTTCAACTCTGGCAATGTTTTGATTTATTAATGCGAAGATGCTAGAACAATTCCTACATGTTAAGAACATCTTATGAACATTGATGAAAAAAAGACACGTGTTTTAAGACCAACAATAACATGAAAACAACATTTGGTCGTAAGGGAAGGGAAATTTCCGAACTCTCTCTATGCGTTCTCCACATCCAGCAGACCGACACTGGTCCACACCGTCAAAACATAAACCAACCCAATGATGGCCGGGTGTCGGACGACATGCCGTGTCCTTTGGATAAACTTCGACCGAGTGAGCGCCAATAGTAAGAAGTAAGAAACGTGTCGGTGCGGTGACGGTGCGGACAGTATCAGGCAAGTGAGGCCCGATCTTCAGAGGAGTTAAAATTAATCTAAAACCACTTTCGATCACCATTGATCAACACGGGGCTAAAATCTTTCCATATTGATTATTGAACATGATGTAAATCAAATTTTTAATTTCGAAAATGTGATTTACGGGTTTGCAGTTGTTAAAGCTAGAAAGAGGGGATTGTGACAGCAATTGTTTTTATTTTATTTGTATAACTTTTAAATGTTGTTAATCTTACAATTTTATTAACTATTATTTTTAAATAACAATAAATTTTTATGTAATTATGTTTTATTAATATCATATTTTACACCTAAAAGATGATATAATATACTCAATTTTGGATTTAAGTTTTCAAGGGGTGTCACCCACGCTAGCTACGCCACTGCTGATAGGTACATTCACCAGAGCTTCTTTATATTTAGTTCTGCAGGCAAATATTTCCGGACACTTCTGTTTGTGCAGTAATGAGTTTCACTGCACTTTAAACTATTAATAAACGTCATAATACTTTCTTTTTTAGCCACAAATCTGTTACCAATTGTGTCACCACCTCTCCTCTCCATAGGCATTTCATGTTTATAATAAAGCCGGTCAGCAATTTTATTAATTCTAAATCTGGAAATATTTAAGGCCTTCAGAAAAGTACCCAAACACACCGGAACCATTTTTTTCTCACGGTTTGTTATGAAATATTTTGCTCTAGCTTGTTTTTGAATATTTTTTTAATTTTTGGGTCTTCTTCGCTTTATTACGTTCATTGTTATATGCTTTAGGAAAAAGTTGTCTTCGTATATTTTATCATGTTCCGTATAAAAAGCAAAATGAAATTTTCTTATGTCTTGGGCTGTCAATGATCGGCAAAGTAGGGCGCCTTTGGTGTGGTTACACGTAGGAAAACCCTTCGGAGCATATCTGAAAACAACAAATTAAAAATAATAGGCTGATTTTAACATATTATTCAGCAATTATTTCTATTTTCTTGTCTCAGAGAACCACAATGATATTAGCATTTAGTGTCAAAAGTAACATAAATCCTGTTTGATAAATGCATAGGCCTAGAGAATGACAAGCATGCAAAGGATATGCATCAGACCGGTAGGTAAGTTACTTACAGAAGTATTTTATTTATGCTATAAAAAGTGTTATTTCTTAATTAAACCATTCTTTGAAACATGGCAATTAGGTTATAGACATAGAGGTTATGTATGGAGGTTTTGGTTACCATTTCTTTTTAGCCTGAGCTCTTTTCCAGTTGTTCGGAGCTCGAACCTTCTTCCTGGGTGTTTTCCCTTTACTTTTATCATTTGGTCTTACTGTAATATCCATGTTTAAGGTATTTTAATGCATCAAATCAGACAAAGTACACCACTAGTACACTGACTTTCCACTTACAACACAGCAAAACAGACGATACAGTGAGCAGTGTCACGTGACTCAAACAGGTCTTCCTATTGGCTGAAATAGTGAATCTGAATTTTGCTTTCCAAGTAGGGATGGCAATTATTTCAGAAAAAGATCGATTCTTGAATCGATTCGGATCGAAATCTGATAAATCGATTCACAAAAAAATCGAGGTCTAAAAGATCGATTTTCTAAAAGTCGATCTTTTGTAGATTTCTTTTTGAGTTCGTATTTTCAGTATAAATCCAACAATGTAAAACTAAAAGGACACCACAATAATCGATCTTTCTTCATTTTTAAACTAATTAAAAAAAATTTACAACTTCATCAAAACCAACATTAACAGATATCTATGAAAAAGAAAATCGTAATAAAAATAATACCCTTTGATAGTAAACTTTCTTATGTCTTATAATAAAAATAATAGCTTTAGGTATATAGCTTATGACTAGAGCATATACAAAGGCTTTTTTTGTTTTATGAATAAATTATAATGTTTTAACAGCACAATAATTTAATACTTTTCAAGAGAACACTTTCTACATAGTATTTGTCTTACAGGAACACACATATCGTTCTTTGTGTTTTTGTATTGCCTTCAATTTTATATGTATATACTTGTGTAAGAGTCTGTAATTAATTTTAATGTGGACTCTTTTCGAGGTTTGATCTTTGTGCTTAACGGTCTTTGATGAAGCTTTGAGAACCGCGCGGTCACCATTACTATCAAGAGTAGCAGTGACTGTGTGGTGACTGAAAATTTCTGGTGTGGTAAGTTACGGGAAAAATGGTTGATAAAATAGAGATGAATTTGGATGACAAGTCATCGAAGATGTCATCTAGAGGTGGTGATTGTCGAGGAAGAGGTGGCGAATCTCGTTTTTCAAGGATGAAATATCGATTCACTAAATCGATTAAAAAATCAATTTTTTTTTGGTCCAAAAAATCGATTCTTCGATAAATCGATCTCAGATCGCCATTCCTAATTCCAAGACTTAGGCGAATGTGAGTTTTGAAAACAAACGTAATTTTCATCATTAAAAATAAAGGGGATACTGTTAGTTTTGCTTTAAAACTCTTAGACCAATATGTGCACAACTATGAATAAAAACAGAATATACCCATAACTCAATTTCGAAAAAAAATTGGAGAATGTGGCTTTTGCAGTTAGAGCCCTCATATATTGAATGATGCAGTTGTGTACACCAAGTACATGACATACTATGTAAGATGTGAAAAATATAATATTTCACAGGAAAACGTGAAACGAAAAGATGCTGATGTGGCTAGAGGAACCGCTGGACGAATATATTCACATAGAAGGCTTGTCTTCAGATACCGATGCACAGTCAAAACATGAAGAGATAGACACAGGGACTGATCAGTCTGGCAGCGATTCGGAAAATGCATCTGCTGTAGCCCTAAATTCTGCAAATCGTGATATGTATCTAGGTAGGGATGGGAAAACAAAATGGTTCAAGCACAAAGCCCCTCAATCAAAAACAGTTCGTCAGAATATTTTGATACAGCTTCCAGGTATAAAAAGGGAAGCAAAAATTCGAATTTAAAACTAAAGCAAAATGTATGTTTCATTTAATGTTTATATGTAGTTATAATGTGTTGGTAATAATAAAGAAGTAATTTACTTGCTAATTGTATCTCTTTATGAAACCTACAGCAAAAAACGTAAAATTATATCTTTGTTAGAAAAAATCTAACACGGGAGTTATCGCGCGACAACAATAGGCGCAAGTGTTCCGGGGTTAAACTTTTTAATATGCTTTCCTTGAACAAAATTTGATTATCCTTTCAATGTTTAATACCATGAATATCTCCCACAGTGAAGCAAAATATTGATTTTAGTGAAATTACATCGTAACAAAATATTGTAAATACTAATGATCGGTTGTTTCGTTATACAGCTGTTTATCAGTTTTAGAACTTTGATTTACAATCTAAGTTGATTTATTGTCTGTATTAATTATTTAATTTACTTTATTGCTTTAGTTAGCTGCGTAAAAGCTAAGCTGCGGTATATGTGGTTCACCTGTGCCCATTATACTGTAAACAAACTTCATTACGCAAATTTGCAAAATTCTAAGGTAGCTTACACAATGCTTCATAGAATATATACAATACAATACAGTCATTTTCCATTGATCCCAATATAAGAGACTTGCTCTGTGGGATGTGGAAAGTTATCAATTTACAGATAAACAGTTGCATAACAAAATAATAAGTACACCAGTAGATGTACAGTCATTGTATACACGGTACATTAAACAATTCCATAACAAAATAATACATACACCAGAAGATGTACAGTCATAGCATACATGGCACCATAAACAATTGCGTAACAAACTAAATACATACACCAGGAGATGTACAGTCGTAGCATATATGGTAAATTAATTATGTAAACCATATTTACACAAGCTACTGGCAATAATTTTTGAAATACCTTAGAAATAAATTCTTTGACAGAGTAGAAGGAGTAGTCAATTAAAAAGTCTTTTAATTTTTTCTTGAATTTATTCTTATCATCTGCTAGGCATTTAATATGTGTTACAAGCTTAATTGAAGATATGTATCCCTGAATATCGGACCTATTTTTTGAACAAATGACAATGACTTGTAATTCTTGTGAAGATCATTTGGGTGGGTTATCATTGATTTCGTAGCGACGGCGGCAACTAATAGCAGGGCTGCAGTGTCGTATTTAGGCATTTTTAATTTAATTCGTGGCGACTTTTCCGGAAAAGGAGAGTGTAAAACGTGAAGAGGACATTATAAGGAAGCAGTTAATCCAAATTTCAAAAGGTCAGTCCCAGTATTTCGCTGGTGGAGAAAGTCCCACCCCACCCGATCATTTTTATTATAAGTGCCATAATTGTGTATTTTACCATTTGTTTCACACCAAGTATAATTTGTGACTACAAAGGACATTAATGTGTATATATACTCAGACGCTAATGTTAAAATCCCTAACTTCTTGAACAGCTCTATACGAATTCTATTGCTAACCCCACATATAATTCTTATTACACGCTTTTGAGCTCTGAACACTTTATCTCTATGGGTAGAATTGCCCCAGAATATTATTCCATATGACAATAAGGAGTGAAAATAAGCAAAATAAATTAGCTGCCTCATATGGAGATCACCTATAGCTGAAATTGTACAAATTGCAAACTTGGCTGCATCCAACCGCTTTAGTAAGTCAGAAACATGTACGTTCCAACTTAAATTATGATCAATAAACAAACCTAGAAATTTCACACTATCTACCTCTTGAATGGACTGTCCTGCAAATTTATGTCTATATCTGGTGTTAACCTGTGTGATGTCCTGAATTGCATATATTGAGTTTTATCAAAGTTTAAAGACAAGCCATTAGCTGTAAACGATTTATTAATCAGTTCAAAGACATAATTTGAAATATATTCTGTAGATAAATCTGGAGTGTTTTTAATTCATATGTTTGTGTAATCTGCAAATTGGACAAATTTTGAGTTTTTAGATGAAACACAGGGTAGATCATTTATATATATTAAAAACAATAGTGGCCCCAATATAGAACCCTGAGGTACACCGCATATGATTAATTTCCACTCAGAAAACAGTGGACCTCTTAAGGCAACCTTAAAATTCTCCATTGACACTTTCTGTTATCTATTTAGAAGGTAAGAACTAAGCCATTTATTTATAACGCCATCTATACCATAATACTTAAGTTTCTGTATCAGAATTTTATGATCTACACAGTCAAATGCTTTAGATAAAAGTCACAAAAAATTCCCACAGGAATTAATTAACTACAGCATACTTAAGCCTTTCTGGAAAAGCACCCTCAAGTAAAGATATATTAAACAGTCTGTGGAGCACAATTTACTAATTAATCTGCTGGAAATCCCATCATAACCACTTGAGTATTTGCTCTTAAGGAATTTGATAATTTTTCTTATTTCTTCTGGAGTAGCTAATTTTACAGATATAGAGTTAAATTTTTCTTGGAAGCCTGTTTTGACAAAATACATACTGTGTGTCACTGAGCTAATAGCAGTCAATTTATCAGTAACAGATAAAAAATGTTTATTAAATATATCAGCAATTGAAAAATTAGATTCTACTGAATTTTCTTTGATAAAAATATCATTACTTGTTTGATTACTTTTTCCTGTTTCCTTTTTTACAATGTCCCATATTGTCTTAATTTTATTTTCAGAATCATGAACTTTATGTTTGTAGTACATACTTCTAGATTTTTTAATAACCTTTTTCAGTATTTTGCAGATCTGTTTGTAATGTGTTTTAACATTAGCATTCTCACTGTTCCTAAAGGCAATATACAACTTCCTTTTATTAATGCATGATGTTCTAATGCCAATAGTTATCCAAGGTTTTTGTTCTTTTCGAGAAGCATGACACTTTTTCAAGGTGATGCAACTTTCAAAGTAATTTAATACAATGCTACTAAAATGTTGTATTTTTCATCCATACCTTGAGCACTGTAAACCTGTTTCCGATTTGTGGTATTGAGGCACTTTCTAAAACAAGTAACTGACTCATCATTTATTACACGCTGAAGTTTAAAAACATTACTCTTAGTGCTAGTTCCTATTGAAGTGTTGATGGTTAATAACTGGGCATCGTGATCCGAAAGTCCATTGATGGATGGCATGATGGTTTAACTGAATTTTGGAAAAATCTAGGAAAACATTGTGACTGAATGACTATTATTCATTATTCTAGTTGGAAAATTAACTACCTGAGTTAAATTGAATGAACTGACTAATGATTCTAACATGTCTTTACAGGGTAAGTTATTTAGAAAATCTACATTAAAATCACCACATACGACTACGATGACATCTTTTCTGCTTAAAAATGTTAATAAGAGTTCAAACAGATTCATTAAAATAGAAAAGTTTCCCGATGGAGCTCTGTATACTGTTACTATGACGAAAATTTCATTATTGAAATTTAGCCGTGTAGCACAGGCTTCAAAATGTTGATCATCACAATACTTGCTAATACTTATATCCTCAAAACTATAACCATTTCTAACATAAGTGACAACTCCTCCTTTCTCCAACTTCATTCTACAATAATGAGAAGCTAAAGTAAAGTCAGTTACATTTGACATACCTATTCCTGTAGTTATGGGTGTTCAGACAAGCATAAAACATCAAATCTATTGATATAATTTAATTCATTTATGTGGACTAGCACTCCACTTTGTTTGTTAACCCTCTGATATTCTGATGTAATAAATTAATCCCTACACAATTTTAATTTTGGTATCTGAAAACTCATTATTAAGTAAAATAATTTCTTTTAAAACTCTCCGCCGAATAAATGATCCTAATCTAAAAAAGGAGCTGCCCTAACACCATTAACAACAGGAATCTTTTCATGTGAATTTGTGGCCCCAATTAATTGTTTTGCTATGAGATCTGAAAGAACCCCCTTGCCTCTACTATCGAGGTGTAGGCCATGCCTAGTATAACCCCACCTATCAATAGCACGTACAGGTACCAAGCCCATGCCAGAGCCAATATCAGACATAAGATACCGTTCCAGTTCCAGATTCACTCACCTCTCAGCAGAGTTCATCTGTGGCCGATCATAGCGTCTCAAGACCGACATCACACTGACCCGAGTGTGGCACGTTGCTGCTATTTTCTCCAGGTCATCTCTGATACTATACCTATCATTCCTGCCCAAACTATTTCCTGCTCCTCCCACTATCACTACATGATCCTGATTTGTGAAATCCTTACACAAAGAACCTGTATCTTCTACTACCTGACCAAGACTAGCACTAGGTTTGAAGAAACCCATGACCTGGAAAACTGATCCTAATTTTTCCTGCACCAATGGCCCAACACCTCGTCCATGACTACTACCTAGCATCAAGACTTACTTTTTCCCTAATCCCTGCCTACCAGACTTAACTACACAGCTTTTCCTACAAGTCTGCAGCTTTTTACCTACACCTACAATTACAGAAGGCTCATCCCTGTTTACCTGTGGCAACAGGGCAAACCTATTTTGCACCCCAACAACAAAATAATCAGAAGCCCTTCTTGTTCTAATTGCCCTTTTCCCTGTCACCAGTTCCCAACCATCTCTGTTTCCCTCCCTGCACAGCCTATCCAACTCCTTTCTAGCTTCTATCAGTTCAGCCTCAAGGGCACTAATCCTTACCTCCTGCTCCAATATCTTCCTACTTTTGAAACAATCTTGATAGAACCATGGAAGAGCCTTCTCAATTTCCCCACTTTCGACGCCACTACAAATCGGTCCCCAATGAAACCATTTCTCACACCCTTCGCAAAAAATTCCAACCCTCAAAAATCTACGGCACACTTTTCACTCATGATTACAAGAAACTAACAACAACAAAGTACACAAAGTGAAAGAGAAAATTTGTTGAACTTAACCTTACAAAAAAACTGTTAAATTAATTCACAAGTAAGCTTTATCTACTAAATATATTTACGCTCTACAACAAAAATCTGAACTTAAGCCTAGAGTTCAAAAATGTAAACAGACACAGAAAATAAACATGAAACAGACCAAAGCACTAAATCACAAATAATTTTTTTTTTTTTTTTTTTTTTTTTTTTTTTTTTTTTTTTTTTTTTTTGCACGAATAAAATCACTCACTAACGCTCACAGTAGTAAAATGTATTAGAATTTAGAGTTTCGAATTACTATTACAACAAAAACTAACTATATTTATTTATAATTTATATACACACGTTCGTGCGGCACGTGTTTCCATGGTACTCCAGAGATTTCTAGCGATCAGTGTTTTATTTTTGTTCCAACCACGGTTGATGATTGTCTTTGTGCTTCCATGCACGATACATATACTAAGATGATATCAATTTTGTGATAATTTGATATGCAGCTCTGCTGTTCTTGCATACATGATACACCATTCTACTTGATATGAACTATTATTTTGTAAGAAAGGACTCTTGCATCGTGTACAAAGATCACACTTTACTTGACTTGTACTTTATATTCCATATTTGGAGATAATGAGATTTTTTCCGGGGGAAGTAGCAACACTTAATTACGTAAACAAGCAAATATGTTTTGGTCCAGGAGACAATGATACTATTATTACAGCACAGCGGTTTAGGCATCTATTTGATTAAAGATAGAACGACCCATCAGTATTAGTCTAATCTATACATTACTACTAAATATAAATGACGGCAGGACCAGTATACTGCTCAACTCAACTTTGTTGTGATCCTTAAGTCCCGGTTATCATCTTTTTTTCCCATATCAGTGTACTGATGATGTGAAACTTCGTTTCATTACCAATGAATAGATATTGTGCGAAAAGTGAAGATACATTTCAACCCTATACAATAATCTGTGAGAAATGGTAAAATGTTCATTATATTCAGATTTATTGTGACTTTTGTAATGTTACTTTTAAGTGTTCAACCCTATGACATTTCAGGGTTTACAACCACTGTGCTAATATAACATCCTACCTATTTTGTACTCTGATGCCTTTGGTTCAATACTGTCTTTTATTATTGTCAATGCAAAAGGAGTTACATGTAAATAAATATACATACTTAGGGTCACACACTATTTCAATTTCGATGGAAATTTACTGTCCTCTATTTTGTCAATATTTTGTTTTTAAACTTGAGTCTTTAGATTATAAAGTATCAGAAATTAAGATGTATCCATTGATACATGTTTTCTTCTTACAGTACACTCAGAGCTGATGCAGTTTGACCTGCTGTGCTAGGATCCATAGGTACATGAACTACACTCTGCAGCCACTGATCCAGGAACTTTGTATTATATTCGTGTCTTGCTCCTATCTACAATTTATAATATCGAGCCATGACAGGACTTTGGAAAAAAGTGTATCCTGTGAATTTTCATCTTCAGATAATTGGAACAGAAACACATAATTACAGTATGATAAGTTTTAAGAACGATGAGACACCTTACCGTGCGATAGTTTTAAGGTAAAAGAGACACTTTACAGTGCGATAAATTTAATAACAAAAGGATGCTCTTTAGGGTGGTAACTCTAAGACAATCAATCAAAAATATTACCAATGGTTGAGATACAGAAAGTGTACAGAATGTTTATGTTTTCCCCTTTTTGATTGTACATGCTTACATATGTTGTGTTTGTAAATACTAATGTAATAGTTTTTAAATGGTTAGGGGCAGTACCAGATGTTAGGAAGTTTACCAATATGTTTGTATTTCAGTTTGATTTTTAAATTGCTTTTAATTTCCTGATAATGATTTGAGTGAAAGCAAGTGTATGTTGATCTGTTGTAAAATTTGTGTGATGAGATGAAGACAAACATCCAGAACTAAAAAGAGGGGAATGTTAGTTTTTTTAAAAAGTAATTTCAACTTATTACAGCTTTGCAGAATAAGTTTAAATTGAAGGGGCATGTAATATGTCTATAAACTTGTTAAACCCATTTAGGGACAGGCTTAATCCAGAGAACAAGTACAGGAAACCATTTCTACTAGCTATTACCAGCAGTGAAATACCTTACAGTCCGATTCAAGACTGCCTTTGTGAAAAATAGAAATTTTAGTTAGAGTAGTGTTTCAGGTACAACAGTTTTTATTACATCCATTTTCAATGACAAACTCAATATGGGAATCATTTTAAAGTCTATTTATCGTATTCAGAAAAAAATTTAGTTAGGAAGATATTTCGATTTGTTGATGTTATTACCCACGAGGTCAGAGGAAGCTAAACCTAAGATTCAAAATAACTAGTGAACGCAAAAAGTTACAGTAGATCTTTTATCACTAGCTGTAGTCAGCATACTCTAGTACGTTTTAAGCATAAAACTAATTAATTAGGGAAAGACTAAGTAGGATTTTAAATTGAAATAAAAAAATTAAAATATAGATGGCAGAAGCAAAAAATTAGTTTTGAGGCTAGATAAACTCAAGAGGGTTAAAATGATACATTGTTTTCACTCGAAAGTTAAGGACTATTACAACGTAAATGAATTTTCAAAATGTATTGTCGTGATATTATTGATGACACCAAGATTGACGACGTGAAAGAATTTATAATTAATTCAATAGAATCACCCTTGAGTACAAAGCCAGGTTAAAACAGGTAGAATAAGCTACCCCGATGCAAATATGTTAATCACAGTGCAAAATATTAAGTACTTACCTCGATATTAATTTTCAAAATAGCAAGCTGACATCACAGAGTCAACCGATTTGATAAATAGAAGGTAGCCATCTTGGCTGGTGTGCAGTATTTCAGCAGTTCAGCTCTTGTGAGCCAGTCCTTGTGTGGTTGGTTGAAGCATGCCACCTCGTGTTAAGTGTTAACGGCAAGATTTAGTGTGTGACAGTTTCACTTCCATCATAGTAAGGGGACAGGATGAGAGTTTGTCTTCTCTCGAGTATATATTGTAATGGACCGTAGTAATTTTGGAATAAAAATGTAGTTAATGTATTCATTGCTAATACGAGTTGAGGCTCTTGTCCTCGAGCAGCTGTGGGTCGCTGCGGAAATGCTAACGTTGCGGGTTGAATTACGCCCTGCGTAGCGACACATGCGATGAACACGTGAACGGCATGCGTTGTCCATGCAGTTGGCATAGAATATTCTAGTGCGTTCACCATCATCATCAGCTGGAGGTTTGTGCCACCACGGCGAGCCGTGGTGACACTGGACGCTATGGGCATTTCCTGCCCCTCCGTCCTTTGGCTTAATTTGTTGAAAATTAATTTGGCGAAGGTCGGGCTAGGCTCGGGTCCAGTAGGGGAGGCGGTGAGGAACTTTAAAACGGCTTGATGTTGGCCACCAGCTGCGTCAGGTGTGACACAGCTCGTACAAGTTCTTGAAGGATGGCCGCATGGCCGCCTCTAGCTTGGCTGGTAGCCCGCCGTGCCGGCGAGCGTCCGCTGCGACCTGTGGCCGCTCGGCTTCTGCTGGGAGCGCACTGGTCCGTATGCTGGTGGGGGGTGCCGCTGCGCGCGCTGCCTGGCATTGGTAGCGCTGTCGTACGTGGCGCGGTGGTGGGGAGGGTGCTGCGTGCGCCTCTTCCCGTCTGGAGCTGGAGCTGCTGACCCAGGATCCGTAGCGGACTGCGAATGGAGCCGTCGTTGCTTGGCTGCCTCCTTTCGCAGGTTTCGTCTTGCTTTGCAGCTGGCGTATGCGCTGGAATGCGCTTCCCCGCAGTTGGCGCACGTTGGTGTTGCATCTCGAGGAAGGCTGCATTTTTTAACGCTGTGTTCGCTCCCACAACGAACACAACGTTCCGCCGATTTGCAGTCTTTCGCCTGATGAGAGAATCTTTGGCAGCGATAGCATTGCTGCAGTGCAGCAGGTGGGCGCTTCTTGGGCTCGACACGTACTTCCGTGCCGAGTAGCGTCTTCACCTGGAGGGCCGCAGTGGCTGGCGGGTCCGCCGTGAAGGCTACGAGGGGCAGTCGCTCCTCGGTGACCGGTTTCACCATGGGGTTTACATCCCTCACGGCAACACCGAGATCCGCGAAGCCCTTGGTGACATCCTCGGAAGTGGTGGTTTCCGGTAGTCCGCGGACCACCAGGCGGCGCGGCTTGCCAGCTTGCTTAATGGCAAAGTGTAAGCCTCTGCTCTCAAACAGTTTGGTGACCACGTTGTAGTCTGAGGGGCACGAGCAGCTGACCAAAAGCCCGCCAGCGACAGGCCAGGTGTGGACTGCCAGTGCTGTCTCTTCCCAAAACTTGAGGGACAGAGCGTCGATGTTGCTGGTAGTGTAGACGACCAGCTGCTGCACTGGTCCCTCGACGATAGGCTCCTCTCCATCGCTGCAGTCAGCGGAGTTGTCGCTCGTAACGTCGTTGTTTTGGCCAGTGCTGCCATCTGCCGGTTCCGCTGAGCGTTCAGATGCTGGGGAAGCAGGTGACATCAGATGCTGCGTGGCTTCTTGGAGGTAGGAAGCTTCAGTAAAGCCCTCCGCAAAAATAAGAGGGCAAGTGATACGTGCGTCTCTATACTTGGCGTCAGTAGCTGACGCGTCAGCATGCTTGGCCCCATAAATGGGGTCTGACAAAGTTTGCTTAAAACTGCTGAAGCTGTCGGTTGGTATTCGCCATTTGTAAATAGCTTCGCCCAACTTGACACTGACGAATACCTCCCAAACAGCGTTGCCAGGTGCAAGACGAGCTTCCCACCGTTCAAGTGGGAAGGCATGGATTGCATTTGTGTACTCGCTTCCTCGGAAGTTTGAAACAAGTTCAATGCAAGGAGCAGACGACATCTTAACGTTTGGAACGCGTGCGTCAGGCTTGGCAGCACACACTCGAATGGTGGGTGGTTCTAGCGCGTTCTGGTGCAGAGACAATATATAGTTCTGGTGTGGAACAAAGCTCCCACCACCAAGTTGAGAAGTCAACGTCACAAGTGTTCTTGTCTATGATTGGCTGGTTGAGCAATGGCGGCTGTCAAGACACATGGCGTGGTACGCTCCTTGGCGAATAAAGTTGATATCGCCATATTGTTCCTTCTTCATTCTGTTGGAAGCATTCGCGAGGAGAAGATGTAGTCGCTACTAGAACATCTGAGTAGCAGGTAAGACGAATAATGGTTCACTGTCCTGGCTTGCCTCGTAGTAGCAATGTCTGTTGATTGGTTAGGTTTCGTAAAGTTATAAAGTATTAATTATGGGAAGAGTTGTGTCTAAAGTGTTATCTAATGGAAGTTATTTGATGAGTGTTAACAGTTTCATTACGTTTTCTAAATGTTCATTATGATTTTGCTGAGCTTCGTAATGTGTTATTTCCTCAATCCGTCATAAGGTGTTATTTTGGCTTGGTGCGCTGAGTGGCAACTTACTCTAAACTGTAAAAAGTGCAAGACAATGAGCATAACTAACAAAAAGAATCCGATTGTTCAGAAATACGAGTTAGACAATACAGTTATTGATATGGTCGATTCTAATAAATATTTGGGAGTAACAGTACAAAGGAACATGAAATTGGACATACATATTAATTCTTTAGTAGGTAGAGCAAATTCTAGGCTGCGATTCATAGGTAGAATCTTGAAAAATTGTAATGAACAAACAAAGGAGATAGCGTACAAATCTCTTGTGCGTCCACATTTGGATTATTGTTGTGCCATTTGGGACCCGTTTCGTAAGGGATTGATCGAAAGTATAGAGAAAGTACAGAGAAGAGCCGCTCGATTCGTGACCGCTTGCTACAGTCCTTATGAAAGCGTCACAGAACTGATTAGTAGATTAGGTTGGGAGTCTCTGGTAGATAGACGACACACGTTTCGTTTAAACTTATTGGAAAACTTGCGTACTCCAACTTTCACTCATGAGTGTAGTGAAATACTTCTTCCACCAACCTATTTGAGTCGGAAGGACAGGAAAGATAAAATTAGAGAAATAAGGTGCTGCACTGATTCTTATATGAATTCTTTTTTCCCTCGTACCGTTAGGGATTGGAATGCACAGCAAAGAGATTAGCTTTGGTGCTGAGCACCCTCTGCCACCCACAATTTTGTGAATTGCAGAGTATATATGTAGATAGATGTAGATGAAGGTAGATGGTTATCGGACGATGTGTAATAGTTAGGTTTTTATCAATAAATGTTGTTAAATTGTATTTGTGCGTCTTGTTTCACTAACCTCATAACACTCTTGGTTAAAGAACTCACGTTGCCTTACTAATGAGTTATATAAATTGGTTTTCAGTGTCACAATGTGCTATGTTGAATGTAGTAGTTTTCTGTGGTTATTTTGCCCACTTATACCTTTCGGAATATTATCTAAAGCGTAGCTCGGAGTCTCTACGTTAAATATCGACTGCCCTGGTGTCAGATTACATGTTAAGACCTTCCGGCATCCGCCACAAGAAAAGCTCTACATTTCTACTCGTCAAAGGTAAGCACTATTTCATAATATCAGTCATAACGCCCATGCTAAAAGTGTGTGTTTGACCCGCCCATTTGGTTTTCCATCCTGAAAATAGGGAGTTAGTTGGCTTTGCAATGATTTGTGTAGATGTTGATACTCGGAATGTGATTATAAGGTTATGTTTGGTCTGCATTCAGTAATTCACGTTACTTTAATTGGGAAACACACACACGCACACACACCAATAGGAAGCCCACCCATTTACAATGTTGAACTTTCGGTCAATAACGGAACTGTTAGTCTGATAGCCTTACCTGAAAATTCTGAATCTGGTACCGAACTGTTGTATAAGAACTTTCTAAAGATTGTAATAGTCATGCAACTTTAAACTGTGTGCAGTGCACTTTATTTTTGCTACTACCTTTCAGATTTTGAGGGTATTTAAAATGTGTGGCAACCACATTGTTTAAATATAACGGCAACAGTCATTCTCATTGTTAAAGAACAGTGAGGATTTGCTCAAACCGCAGCTAACAGCAAGTGTTTTACACAATATCTGTCCAGATGGTTTAGTATTTTCTATGGACCAATTGAAATAGGATAATCAGCCGAAACCGAATCTTCGGTCTAGGTTTCGGCCGAAACTCAAACTATTTAGAGGTGTTAAAATTTCTATTGTATACTGTATTAAGTGTATTTTTTTCACATATATAGACAGTTATCTAGTCTTAAATGAAATAAAAAATCAATAATTGAAATATAAAACAAAAATAATTATTGATTTATATTATATTAACAATTTAACATGAACAGAAATAATAAACATGTTAGAAACTTAAACCTTGAAAGTAAACTTTGTCAAAAATCAACACTTAGATATAAGGTACAGACTTATTATTGAGTATTTTCACAGTGTTCATAATATTCTTAAGATTAATTTATTACTATAATTAATAAAAAATAATCACAAAATGCTACATACAAGATCTCAATAAATTTATTGAGATTTTGTATATAGCCCTAGGTGATTATCTAATTATCAGTCTCAACAAAGATTACAATAATTAATCCGTATAACAGTCAAGCACCTAATTCAAAAAAACAGTTATAAAATCCAGAAACTAAATACTATTAGATTATTGATTAATTTAGTATTCATAATTAAAAAGTCTTATAATGCACAGTAAGAAAAGCAGTTTTTTTCTACACTTTCAATATCCAGCGGCTCTAAACAGATGGTAGAACGAGCAGGAAGATACATTAATACTGCTTTTCTCAGGGGGGATATGGACCAATGTTCCAGTAACAATAGATATCAGCATTGGATTGCAATAATGGCTCTGACAGATAAGACTGAATTCTTTCTTTCAATACAGTTTCTTTTAATCTTCATATCCAGTTATCTCCATCCAAAACTCTTTTTTTCTGCTGTATGTTTGAGGCTGACAAGATCAGTGCTGTAAAAACTGAGGGCACATTTTCTCCGCCGCCAGACAGTAGGCCTACAGGGTTGTCATTTCACTCAATCAAAAAAGATATTTCTGTCATTGCAGCGACCACATTATCAGAAATGAGATATTCCAATTTAAATCTTGGGCCCAATATAGTCGCAGCCATCAGTGAAGGGTGCTTTTTTATCTTCAAAGACTCATAAGTGAGTTTTTCACATTTGTTATCAACTCGTCTTCTTTTCAGACCACACGTGTGGTTTGCAGGTTAATAATGATATCAAAGGTATTATTATTGATATGTATGCATCATCAAGTGATAAATCAAATGTGACCTCCTAAAAGAATTTCAAAACGGCTGTGAGGTTCTTTATAACATCCTATTCAGTAGAGAAAAGAGTATCATTGTTATCATATTCAAAACTATGAAAGTTGACTGAATTCTTTTGTTCTAAAAGCCTTAGTAACATCAAGTATATGCTGTTACACCTCACATCAAGATCTTGCACTTAAGTATATTCTGGCAGTCCACATTGTTTTTAACATTTAGTCAATTATCTTGTTGGTTCCTCACTATGGTTCAAATGGCCCACTATTTTTCTACATTTTTAATAAGTCTTTTGTTTGATTCTTGGCTGTCCATGTTACGCTGCGTCATATTTCTTGTAGCCGACATTTCGACCATCCTTGTGTGGTCTTCTGCCAGGGCAGAACTGGAAGACCACAGAAGGATGGTCGAAACATCGGCTACAAGAAATATGATGTGGCGTCACCCAGACAGCCAAGAATCAACTGACTCTGGCAGCAGAAGCCTATGATTACAAGTCTTTGGTTTGTCTGAAAATAGTGTGCATTTTATCACCAATTACAGCATGTGTGCCACACAACCTACGCTTTTATAGTGACCACACATGGCACAAACTGTGTTTGCTGCACTATCACATAGGTTCAGAAATATCATTCCATTTCAATTCCATTCAAGATAAAATGAACTGTAAAGCTGAGAAGTGAACATGTTTTACATGCATTGGTCCAGATATCAGTGGTAACACTCACCTACTTGCTTTCTGCCATTAAACTCTTTACTTTAGGCTTAATTTTCTCACATGTTTGTGACATCAATGAAGTTCTAAAACATTTTTCAGATTTCTTCCGATATTTGTAAACTGCGAGGGAATTGGTGAAATTGAGTCAAGAAAATGATTCACGTTCCATATAATGATAAAGCAGCATGTCCACAATTCTTAGGTCCCAGTATTGCTTTGTCAATCCTTTTTGCAATTTCATGATCACCAGGCCATTATGCAAGCTTAGACTCATTATTGTTGACTGAAAAAATTTTGTTGGTCAGTACTCAATGCTTCAGGTGAGATCTTTGAACCCATTCGCTTTAATTTAAGTAATTTTTCAATTTATCTATTGCCGACTGTCATTTTAACACCTGCCTGTGTTCCGTGTTATTAAACTTTGATAAGTGTTGCTTTACTCCATACAATGTTTGTTTTTGGGTTCGTGGTTTCCCAATGAATATGCTTTAT
This sequence comes from Vandiemenella viatica, assembly GCA_031002005.1. Classification (NCBI taxonomy): domain Eukaryota; kingdom Metazoa; phylum Arthropoda; class Insecta; order Orthoptera; family Morabidae; genus Vandiemenella; species Vandiemenella viatica. The sequence continues at coordinate 18,270,186 of JARYHS010013631.1, read as the reverse complement.
TATAAATTTTGTAGCTTTTGATGATTCTGTAGTGCTTTTTCAAAAAACTGCCACACTGTTTTTTTTCCTTTTTGTGTCATTTTTACCTGAGACAAAATACTGTAAGGTAAATAACTAATATCTCATACATCACATAAAATACAATCACTGTAACAAGATAGGCATATGGCATTCATTCTAAATTAAGAAAATTAATTCAAGTAAATAAGAATTCCAACTAGTAAAGAAAATTTACAGTTACTACCCATCAGAATCAACTAGGTACATCACTCAGTAAGAGGCTAAGGGATCGAGATGACTACTTAATTTATAGGAGCTATATGTGCTTTCCTAAAATCAAGTCGATGTTAGCTGAACACGGGACAATTCATGAACACAGAGTTCCAGCACAGTCGAAGTTTCAGCCAATTTTTGGCCGAAACTGAAACTCTGGCTGAAACAAGATTTTTTGGCTGAAACTGGCTGAACCAGAATCTTTTGGTCAGTCACTAGTATTTTCATAGTCTCTCAAGTTCACTAAGTGAAATATACATTACTAATAATGATTCATGTGGGATGAGATATTTTAGCCTTCTTCGCATCGAACATCAGAAAGTTGGTGCGTAAAATGCCACTAAGCCTTCGAGAACAATTTGGGTACATGAGCACTAGTGAATTCCAGTTAGTTGTACGACATATCGTCACCCATGGTTCTGGATTCGAGAAAACACTTCTTCATACACCATGGTTCGAGGCAGTAATTGGCTAGACTTTATCACTCGGATGCACTGAGTACAGTTAGCTCTTCTATAACAGCACTGAGGCAGGCAAAGGCACAATAAATTTTTCACTTTTGAAGGCAATATTTACCACCAAATTAGCGGTTCTGCCTTGGGCACCTATTTGACTCTCTTGTATGCTAACCTCTTTGTAGGCACAGTGGAACAGTCATTCTTCAATGGTGCCCACCAGAAACTCCTCTTATGGAACAGATTCATTGACGATATTTTCATGATCTGGACCCATGCGGAAAACAACCCACTTAGTTTCCTTAATAAACTCAATAACTCCAACACCCTGAATGTCACGTGGACTTATTCCCATATACATGCCACTTTCCTGGATGTCGATTTATTTCTCTCAAATGGCCACATCTGTCCATATAAAACCTACCAGCTTACAACAGTACCTTCATTAGCTACCATCCTCATCACATCAAACACTCCCTCCCCTACAGGCTTGTCATTCATGGAAGACATTTATGTTCCAAGGCGCAGACCCTCATACTGTATTCCAGTAAACATCTCCTAAACTCTGATATCCTGCAATTACTCCCCAGATTAGTCCATAAACAAGTTTCACATGCCACATCACAACCAGTTAAACCTAACAACAGTCTACAACCCTCTAAAATCAACCACAGCCTCGTTTTGGTCACCCGATACTGTCCATGTTTGGAATCCATCAACCGAGTTCTTCGACAAGGTTACGATTTCCTTCGAGCCTGTCCTTCCAAAAATCCTTCCTCACCCACCTAGAACCTGCTTGAATAGATCTCCAAACCTCAACCAACTCCTAGTCCATAAATATGGGCATCCCCATCTCACAAGATAGCCTCAATGTTCATTAACTTATAACAGATCCTGCTGCAAATTATGGAACATACACCCAAACTCCATCACCTTCACCAACCCTAAAACTGGGACTTGCCACTTGTGTATCCTCCCATGTAAGGTAACAACTCATCTGCAACCATTGCCCAGCCTCCTACATAGGTCTGACCATGAATCAGCTGGCCATCAGAATGAATGGACACAGACAATTGGTATTCACCAAGAATCGGACCCCCCTTTATCTTATCATGCCATGATACCAACAATTTCAATGCTTGCTTCACAGTCTGGGCCATCAGAGTCCTCTTGGAGAAAAGTAGCATCTCTCAACTAAGAAGGTGGGAACTGGCTCATCAGTATAAATTGGGAATCGGACAACCACCAGCACCGTATTCCTCCTCCTCTTCCACCTATTCCCCACACCCTACATTTTCCAACTCACCAGAGCTAATCTTTTAGTACAATACAATACATTCATTTTCCATTGATCCCAATATAAGAGACTGGCTCTGTGGGATGTGGAAAGTTGTCAATTTACAGATAAACAGTTGAATAACAAAATAATAAGTACATCACTAGATGTACAGTCATAGTATACATGGTACATTAAACACTTCCATTACAAAATAATACATACACCAGAAGATGTGCAGTCATAGGATATATGGTACATTAAAAAAAATTAACAAAATAATACATACACCACAAGATGTACAATCGTAACATATATGATACTATAAACAATTACATAACAAACTAAATACATACACCAGGAGATGTACAGTCATAGCATACATGGTAAATTTATTTTTGAACTATATTTACACAAGATACTGGCAGTTGTTTTTAAGAGACCTTATAAATAAATTCTTCGACAGAGTAGAAGGAGTTGTCAATTAAAAATTCTTTCAATTTTTTCCTGAATTTATTCTTATCATCTACTAGACATTTAATATGTGTTGGGAGCATATTGAAGATATGTATCCCTGAATATCGGACCCCTTTTTGAACAAATGACAATGACTTGTAAGTCTTGTGAAGATCATTTTTACTTCTAGTGCCGTAAGTGTATTTTACTATTTGTTTCAAACAAAGTATAATTTGTGACTACAAAGGACATTAATGTGTATATATATTCAGATGCTAATGTTAAAATCCCTAACTTCTTGAACAGCTCTCTACATGAAGTTCTATTGCTAACCCCACACATTATTCTTATTACACGCTTTTGGGCTCTGAACACTTTATCTCTATGGGTAGAATTGCCCCAGAATAATATTCCATATGACAATATGGAGTGAAAATAAGCAAAATAAACTAGCTGCCTCATACGGAGATCATCTAAAGCTGAAATTGTACGAATTGCAAACGTGGCTGCTCCCAATCGCTTTAGTAAGTCAGAAACATGTACTTTCCAATTTAAATTATGATCAATACACAAACCTAGAAATTTCACACTATCTACCTCTTGAATGGACTGGCCTGCAAATTTTATGTCTATGTCAGGTGTTACTCTGTGTGATGTACTGAATTGCATATCCTGAGTTTTATCAAAGTTTAAAGACAAGCTATTAGCTGTAAACCCTTTATTAATCAGTTCAAAGACATAATTTGAAATATATTCTGTAGATAAATCTGGAGTGTTTTTAATTCCTATGTGTCATCTGCAAACTGGACAAATTTTCAGTTTTTAGATGAAACACAGGGTAGATCATTTATATATATTAAAAACAATAGTGGCCCCAATATAGAATTTGTTTATAAAAATTAAAATTTTCAATATTAGTTTATTTACATATGTATCCAAATATCAGAAAATAATTTCTGCTGAAATCTACAACGTTTCTGTGACACTTTTCTATGATCAGGGTAATTATTTTTGGGCTTTATGCATCTTGACTCCCATCCTCATTTCCCATTATATTGCTTTCCCTTCCCTCACCATGAGCTTTTTTTTTCCAACTGTTTAACGTCTCTTAACAGCGAGGTCTTTAGAGACGCGAAAGGATGGGGGGCAAGGAATGGGAAGGAATTCGGCCATGGCCTTTTGAAGGAAGCATCCCGGCATTTGCCTGGAGTGATTTGGGAAACCATGGAAAACTCAAAACTGGATGCCCGGACGGGGATTCGAACCGGCGTCCTCCCGAATACGAGGCGAGAACTGTTACACCACCACGCTCGGTACCATGAGCTGAGGGCCTGATCATCGTACTTAGTTGGCTGCTAGAATCCACCATGCCAACATCTCATTCTATTGCTGAAGAAGGGCTATAAGCCTGAAAGTTTCATGCTCCTAGTGTGTAAGTTTTTTCCATGTCTCGATGCCGTAGGAATCTGCCTCTATGGTAAGCGGTGGTTTATCTCCTATCCAAATATTAATGTGTCCACTTTTTAGTGCCTTTATTTCCTAACAGTATATACATATATATATCCAGTGTGCATTTGACCCACAGTATCCATAGAGGAAAATTAACACCAGCACCTAGAGGAAATAATTATATATTCAGTACACATTGGCCTCTGATGAATTTTTACTATGATACAAATTTTGTATTTCATTTATGAACAAAGCTGTCAACTATCTAAGAGGGTGTTAAAAGGAACCTTTTCAGTTTTGAAGTATTTTTATCATGTTCTTTTCCCCTAGTAAAATTTCCTTCAAAGCATTCCACTATGCGTATACAATATTCAAATTATGTTCCTTTTGAGCAACTGGTATTAGAAGATGGATTAGGTTGCTTGAACAACAGAAACTGGATCCAAGTTTGTGATATTGCCCACAAACAATAAAAAAAAAACACAAATTCGAAACAAGATGCAGTGCAGTAAATGCATCCAATACTACTGCGTTTTGGATAAAGTTTAAAAAATAATATAATTTGTTGTAATTTACAATATCAAACAAATACAAACTAATATTTCTCTCCACTTATTCATTTCATGTACATTCAGATCACAAATTCTTAGATATCATTAACTTAGTTGTTATCTAAGGTACATATTTTAAAACCGGCATCAAGTTATTAGTTACTTGTTTTTCCATCGCAGTGTAGCAACCTCAACAGCATCCATTAGAGCATGTCTGAAAGTAAACAAAAGCACAGTTTACAAAAGAACAGAATACAAGAATCTATTTCATAAGAGATCATAAGCTTAACCAATTGTGCCATTTTAAATCCAGCATTGGATATTATTGTGGAACATGCTGGTAACAGTAATGAAATGTTCAGATTTATTAGCTCTTAGCTACATGTGGTAAATGGGTACATAGGTCACAGTTATAATATTTATTCTTTACATGAATCTGCTGTCTTAAATAAAATCATCTGAGTGTTGCAGTAGTAATGCAAATCCAGTTTCATTCGTGGCTTCAGGATGAATTGCGCAGAGTCTGCTGAAAATGGTCATTAAGCAAAATTGATGTAGGGTACAAGTACACATTCTTACCACTCTGGTCCTCAAATTCATAAACGTAAGTATTCATTCAGGTAAATTATGCAGCAATTGATCTATGAAATAGACTCAATTCTCCATATCCAAGATTAGAATCTGTAATTTAAAAATAAGCCATATTCCAGTATTATAAACATGTATTATAAAATGTATTAGATAGGCCATTCTGTGGCAGCATGAAATGAGCTTTAATAATAATGCATATCAATAAAGTGACATTTGCTATTTGGGGCATAAAGTAGTTCATGGAATGTTTAAGTGGCTTTCAAGGATTAGTAAATATGGTCAGATTTGCTTAGTATCAGAGAAAAAATTCACCATTTACAGCATCTTTAAGTGAAGTAAATGACATTCTGTGGTTCAGAGTGTCTGAACCAGAGCCAAATGGCCAAATTAGTGTGAAGTTCAAGGTCTCTGTAAATAAGTCAGTGATGTATTAAACCCAGTGTTAGCAGGGCCCTTACAGAATCCAACAGATGGGAAGGAGGAATGTTGATATGGATGGAAGAAAGTTCCTGCAAAATTCTTACCTTACAGATTAGATACCCTACCACATTATGGAACTTCATAAACTTGAGATGCAGCAGCAATGGCATGCATGGATGAAAATTTTGAAATAAACAACTGAAAACAGAACACATTATTAACAGTTCAGAGCTAAATTGTATTAAAGCATAAGGAGATTTCATGTCTCATTTATCAAAAACCAGGACACTTTTCACAAAAAATTGAAATTTCTATCAGCAGTGGCATCTCTGTAGTTGAAGTAGGACAGATAGGCCTATATTATGCAATTAAGTAGAAATCAACTCCATTTGACATTCACTGTACAAAACAGAAAATTGTAAACACGGATTCATCAGTATACCTTCAACCATCCTCAGATTCTAACAATACAGTGTATGCATGATGAAATTACATCAGAGAAGTATGCCATGAATAATCTAAGTAATGATAAAATCTTCTCCACCTTTCAGCTTCATCAAAATGTTGCAATTCTGGGATGTTTTGAGGATCCACTTCTCCACCAATAGTGAAAAAGAAGGTGAATACTTCCTACACTTTCGACTGATAAAAAATCTCATCACCAAAAAATACATACTTTAGAAAAAGACTCAGTCAAAAAATCACAAGATGTAGCTGGGATTTGCAACAGAAATCCATCATAGACTTTACTATCTCTGATCTAGAAGCAAGGGCCTTCATCAGAAATGTGAAAGTATTGCGTGGAAGAAATGTAGTCAGCAAATGCCAGTCTGTTAATTTCTACTCTCAGAAATGTTCAAGTTGAGAAATTAAAAACAAAATCAATAAGATTAAAGTTTGGGAATTGAAGAATCCAATAAAACAGTCAGAATACCAAAATAAAATATCCTAAATCAAAGGCAAAACAGGCCCTGCACAAGAATGGAGAATATTTTGAGAGTAAAAAATGAAGAAATGTGACAGTAAAAAATGCCATTAAAGAAAGAAACATGGTCAAAAGACAAAGAAAGATCCAAGAAGAAGTGAATATAAACTAAGAGAATTAGACAAATCCTACAGGAAAATTAAAATAAAAAAATCAAAGAAGAGAGCTAGTTAGAATTTACCAAGTAATTAGAAGAAGATAACTAGAGCAATAAGAAGCTATTGTAGAAAACTGTAAATCCAAAAGGAACACATCTGAATCCATAAAGGCTCTGCAAAAAGAGAATGGGACAATCATCTTGAAATGAGATGAAGTAAGTGAAGAGATGAGGAAATAATCTGAGCATCTGTACAATGAGAATGGAACAACAAGCAAAGGGAACCAAAGTGGAGGTACACAATCCTCTCTGACATGGTCACAAGCCAAAAAGCCCTGGAAAGGCAAATCACTGGGCCTAGATGAAGTAAATGTGGATATGATCAAATCAGCAGGAATATATGAGCATCACACAATATATAAAGTAGTGAAAATCATCTGGAAAAAAGAAAAAGCCACATCTGACTGGACCAAGGAGATCACAGAGCCAATTTTGAAAAACAGTAATTGAGAAAGTGTAACTAATACAGAGGAATAATACTATTATATAATGGTCTGGAGCTAATGGAAAAAAATCCATTGAGGCCGAAGTGATTTGTTTAGGTAATGACAACACTGACATTTAGTGACAAATTAATGCTTTTCATTGTTGAAGAGAAAAGTGCCTGGAAGAACAGTTCAGAGTTAACTAAGAATCTCACAATACAGAAATTATTTGGAAATTGAAGTAATTGATGATAAATGCTTTAAAATTGATCAAAAGGTAAACAATGACTGATTAGTCAAAACTGACGAGTTGACCTGAAGGCAGTGCTGGATTACCCAATAGGCATGACTAGGCATTAGCCTGGAGCCCTCGATTTTTAAAGGCCCCCCCCCCCCCCGAAAGTTAACAGTTTTTTCATTAAATAAAGCTAATAAAAAATGAATAAAATCATCCAAAATAAAACAATCAAAAGTAACATGAAATGCATGAATTTTGTGTGTTTCATTGTAGTGTACAACAAATAGAAGTTATTTTCAAAAATATCATAAATTATAAAATTTATTTGTTTAATTGAATAAAAATATGATCTATTCAATTAGTCATATCCAAAACCTTTTCTTTGTACTTATATAATACATCTATAATTTTTTTTTTCAAAACCAGAGGGCCCCAAACATTTTGAGTATCCAGGGCCTCATACTTTCTTATCCAGCACTGGCTACATTACACAAACACTGGCTTCGATGACTATGATGACAGTGAGATACAATTTCCAACAGTTGAACACATTTTGCTTGAGAGATGTATTCTGTTACATGCATTCATAATCATTGAAGGAACTAAGAAATAGAAACAATATTATCTTCTCGCGTTGACAAAGCTTATAGGAGATGTAGTTGAATGTGACAAAAATCGCACCTCCTGCTGTGTTCTACCAACAGTGTTACTACGCTCTCGAGTCTGCCCACTGCCCTGCAGCAGCATGAGAGTTGCCACTAGGAAAGTGTCCCTGCCCTTCTATATTTCTATGAAAATATCAGTACGCATGCGCGATTTGTGCTATCTGGTATCTGTCTCCATGACAACAAAAAAGTTCACCGATGTGGCCAACAGATAGTGTTAAATATTTCCCCTAGTTGCCGTAAGTTATTGCATATTAGAGAATGCCGCTCATCTAAATATTTATTTTTATTTCACTACATTCATTTATTTGTTGTAATTTATTATGTGGTGATATCTCACAGTGTCAATAAGTATAGAGCCACCCTGGAAAAACTTATAGAATGTACACTTGAGAACAGTCATTCTACTGCAGCTTGAAGAAGAGCACTACAGATTTAGAGCAAACAGATGAACAACAGACCGCATTTTCACTGTTTGGATGATCATGGAAAAGCACTGGGAGAAAGAAAAAGGTGTCATCTTTATCTTCTTGGAGTGAGACATGTTGGATTCTGGATACAAATAAAATTTCTTTTGTTTTATTTGCCAATCTGTGGAACAGTCATCATGCAGTATCACTAAATTGCAGTAGTGTCAGTAAAAATAAAACTATTTTGATATTATCTATGACACTTCCATTATAAGTAACAAGTGTTCAACATCATTACACAGTATTACCAACCATTCCAATTTTACTGATTAGTTTGTAACATTTTGAGACAAAACTTTAATAAACAAGTCACCTGGCAATTCAGTATTTTGCATGTATTCAGTTTTAATAGATTCAATTAATACTGCATTGCAGACAAAGTGCGAATGAATGTGAATACAGATGTACCACTTGAGCATTTATTGATAAGTTGCAAGCTTCAGTGCACTCTGACTGTCACTATACATAGTGATCATACTGAAATTGCCCACAATTTCAAATAACAAATTTCTTAAATATATTACCTCTCTTGTAACATCTGATAAAGCCATATACTCTGCTTCACTACTCAACAGAGTTATAGCTTTCTGTTATCAACTTTCCCATCAAATGGCAGAACCAGACATTATAAAACAGAAACCTGAATAAGACTGTCTGTCTACAGCATCAGTTGCCCAATCAGCATCTACAAAACCTTCCAATTCTGCCTGTTCATAAGACTATTTCAAGTGATGGTAAGTATTTTAATAATCAATTGGCATAATTCCACTGTACACCTGAGCAACAACTATTAAACTGCCTAAGGTAACTAATGCAATATATTAGCTAAATCAGGCCTTGTATTGCTGTTATATGTGGTATTAAGCCTTTGTTTGGGCAAATAAAATAAATATATCAAGATATCTAAATGAAATTAAACTCTCTGCTAATCAAAATTAGAAATTCTAGCTGACATGCCAGTACATGCAAATAAAGTACACAACTCCAAAGCAATGAATCAAAGGTATCACACAGCTAGTTTTAATAAAAATGTAACATGATTAATTAGTAAAATCCATGAGATTACGTTACGCCCAGAAGAGATTCAAAATTTCAATGTAGATGTTTTGGGTATCTCTCAACATCACTTGTCTGATGCAAGAATGACTCAATTGTCCATCCCAAAGTATAAACCAAGTTCTCATTACAGTAGATGTAAAATGAAAAATGGGGCATTGCCAATTTTGTTAGAAATAATGTTCAATGTAGCAGTGTAATTGTAAGTAAGTATTTTACAGAATAACACTTTGAATGGTGTGTTACAAAACTGGAATATGGTAAAGAACAGCTCAAGTTATAATCTTCAGAGCCCCCTTGCGAAATTTCAGTGTTTTATCACAATGTTTCACAGATACGAAACAGTTTTATGTGGAGAATTTTAATGATGACTTTCTCAGTCACAGCAATGAGAAACTAGATATGGAAGCCTTCAAGTTGTCTTTTATCTTAACTGCCATTGTAAATTTGTAATGGCAGGACTGCAATTTATCATTTTATATATATATATATATATATATATATATCAGTACAGTAATAACAGCATACTCCCCGTAATAAATGGTATCTCTGATTATACTTTAAATCAAGTTCAGAAGTAACGTTTGCAAAAGAAATATTAATTGAAACAACATAAATATTTCATAGATTTCTTAAATAATGAACATTAAAAATATTTTAACACTATTTGAAGGAAGTTTTAAAAAAGGAAAGGTGTCAACAGTGAATTTGGTAAGCGGCAATTACAAAAGGTGTTAGAGTATCTACTAAAAAAAAAGGGGACCTTTACATAAAAGTAAGAGGATCAGATACACCAAAAGCTTACTTATAAAATTTATTCTAAAATACTAATAAATGTAATAAGGAAGGCTAAGATTAGCGAAAACAGGAAATTCCAGCAATAAAAGGAAAATTATATGGAATATAATAAAAACTAAAACAGGAAAATCTGTAAATCATTTTAAAGACATAAAAATAGAATAAAATAGATTTTTGTACAGAGAAGTAGGAGAAGTTTATAAAAAATGTAACAAACATTTTACAGCAATTTTAGAGAAAATAGGTATAGAAAAAGAATCCACAGATAGAGCCCAAAGGCTTCTTCAGAATGTTTTTGATTTGTGGAAATAAAAATTGTCATTAGTAACAGTCTCAGAAATAAATAAACTTCTCAAGTAATTAGAACCTAAAAATTCTTACAGCTATGACAACATTTCAAGTAAATTAATGAAAAGATGTTCAACTTCTATCAGTCACATACTTGCTCATATCTGTAATGAATCCTTAATTTGTATTTCCAAATAAACTAAAATATGCAATTCTAAAATCATTATTTTTTTAAAAAAAGTGACATGTATATATAACTACCATCCCATATTTTTTACATCTAGGATTCTTAAAGATTTTAGAAGAAAAATTTGTTTGCTTATGGTTTTACGCCTCGTTTACGTTGAGGTCATGAGAAGTGGGAAAAAACTCGGGGACAGGAAGAAATTTGGCCATAGCTCATTGCAGTAACCATCTCTGCATTTGCCTGGAGCGATTTGGGGAAACCACGGAAAACAAACAATTTGGATGGCCGGACTGGGATTCAAACCCACCACCTCCCAAATGTAAGGCAAGAGTGTTAGCATTGACCCACCACACTAGGTTTTTTGGGGAAAAAAAGGTAAAGTATTATGGAGTGATAAAACATGATACACACTATAATATTCTCACTACTTCATAACTCAAAAAAGCATTACCATCAGAGTTACTTATATATTCATTTTTAAATAATCCACTTGAGGAACTGAACAATAAAATTTTCACTTCAGAAATTTTTTGCAATCTTGAAAAACCATATGATTGTGTAATTCATGAATTATTTTGATAAAAAATGGAATATTGTTATATTTATGGAACCACATTAAAATGGTTTAATTCACATATGGGAAGCCAAATATAAAAAGTATTGTAAAATCGGTAAAGATGCTTCGTCAGATTGAGAGAAAATACAACATGCAAATCCACAAGGCTCTGTGCTAAGACCACTTTTATAATACATCAATGATCTTCTTGGAAACTTATCCAACACTGCTAAGAGTGTTTTATTTGCAGACAACACTAACTTGACTGTAAAAAACACCAAACAGTAATATTGAATTTTATGAAAATGTTCTTAGTGCTATAGCAAACTGGTTTAAGGTGAACCCATTAAATTAAAAATTTGATAAAACCAAAAAAATGTACTCCCAGTAGGATTAATATATAAACTATAAAAATAACACAATCTTGGAAATAAAGACTATAAAATTCCTTGAAGTTAAGTAGTGCCATCTTTGCTATAAGAACACTTTCTCTACCAGCATATCTAGAATTAATTAAACAGATGTACTTCTCTTATCTTCATTCAGTCATTTCATATAGTATATTTTTTTGGGAAAACTCTTCACAAAGTAAAAAAGTTTTCATTGCACAGAAAAGACCTATTAGGATGCTGAATAGTGTAAAACCAAAAAATTCTTGCAGAAAACTCTTTAAAAAACTTAATATTCTTAAAATGTCTTCTCAATGTGTTGTAGCATAACAGATATTATAATGACATCTTTGAAGTATAAGTTCCATGGCACGGGCCTATCAATTTTAAAAAGGGTTTCCATAGCAACAGGAATACAGAGATCTAACTAGGAGATGGCCTAACATGGCACTAAGGAGAACTTGCAGGAAGAAGTCCGATTATGTATTTAAGAACGATGTATTTAATGTAATAAAAGAGTGATTTAAATTGTACAGAATAACGGCTAAAAAATTAATTATTTACTATAGCCGCACAAAAGGAATATTACGATAAATCAATATAAAGATAAAGCATAAAATACAATCACATCATAAACGCAACACGGTACCTTTTCTTAAATGATTAACATGATCTTTAAGAAATGCTACATGGCTCCCGTTCCAGGTACTTTTTCAAATAATGAACAGAACATTTAAAAAAAATGCTACATGGCGATGTGCAGTGGACTTGGGTGCTGCAGAATAAAAAAATTACTACGTAAACTTAGGAATTTGAGTATCTAGCAGACAACAAAAAATCAAGAAAAGAAGAGAGGAGAATCGTTGGAACTTGGAAGCACACAGCACTACTAGCAGCTGAGTGGGAACCAGCCAGGGATTGACAACGTCCACCGTAGAAACCGCCAGCTACAAAATACGTTAAAGTTAAGTGTTTACTAGACTCAATTATCTTTGTTCTTGTAATCAAAAACTTGTTGATTGTGACAAGAACGTTGACTGTGGCAGAAGCGGTGTGCGGGTAGAATTAGTTTTACGTTGTTTTTTTTGGGGAGTTTAACACAACCTATCTTTTCGAATTTTCGTTGTTTATTCAAATAATTTATTATATCACGTCATTTTATTGATACTAGTTTTGGGACGCTGGGTATTGCTTAGCTTTCTACAGAATGGCTAATCAGATGCCAGGTGCAATGGTTATTTGTGATCCTTCGGGTTCTGTAAATAAGAAAGATGAAATAGTCACTGTAGGTGCATTAGAGAAAATACTATTTAGATTGGGAGCACAAATAACAGCACAAGTAACTACACAACTTACAGCTACACAAACACAATTAAGTGAGGAAATAAAAAGCTCTTATAAGTCTTTAGATGATCAACTATCAAAATTTGAGACAGTTATGAAAAAATCTTTTGATGATTTAAGTGAGTGTTTTGAAAGGACTGATAAGCATTATAAAATGTTAAAAGAGGAAACTGAGATATGTAAGAAGAAAACCATTGTAGATACTGATATTGATAAGAGTCTGGTAATTAGAGGGTTTGAACAAAATACGAATGCAATTCATTGTGAATCATTAGGTAATACAATTGAAAGTAATGATAGTAGGGATAATACTGTAAGGGAAAAATATGAGATGAGTGATGTTACAATTAATGGTGATGTAAATCATGTAAGGATAGACAAATTGTCAAAGAAGGATGTCATGTAAAAGAGATGGAAGAGATTTTAATGAATGTAGATGGATTGGGTAGTTTGATGATTTTGAAGGATGTAAACTGTGACATTTTTTCGATTGTTGGGGAGAATTATGTTTGTGATTATGAATCAAAGCAGTTACAGAATAATGGTGTTGAACATTTTCAGAGTTCTTTACATATTTTTGAAGTTGGTTTGCCATGTTACTGTTCTGGCAAAGTAAGATTAACTGTAAACAGAAAGTTGTTTTGTATGAATAACTGGGAAAAAGTGAACTGGAAATATAGAAAAAAAGGTTTTCTTTTTTGTAGAGGGGTAAGCTATGCTTACTGCCTCATCCTGTGTACAAATTCAATCAGGATATTGAACCTACAACTCAGAAAATGATGAATTAGTTTAAGGTGAATGAAAAGATTTAACACTAGTGCAGGGCACAGGTGTGTACATATAAACTCTATCATATTGGAGTTTACTATTATTGTTAACTTATTGTTATTCAGTGCCAAAAAACACTTGTAGATAGTACTGATTGATGTTGCTGCCCACAATTCTTCAACTGTAATGATAGTAAAAGTTTATAATCACTAAGCGGAAGCTGTCACTTACCAATATTGATGATCTTGGCCAGATATGCAGTCTTCGGCTGTTACCACAGCATACCATTTCATAAAAGTTTATTGGCTATTAGGACGTTCTTTTTAGGAAATATATAGTTTGTAAGGTATACCGGTTAATTTTCCAGAACCGAAATAACTTTATAAGTGTTCTGAAATCAGAGAATATAATGTAATGTGTTGAAGAAATAAAATAAAAATGAAGCTGTGAAGGTGATGCTAGATTAGCAAGAAACAATGGTGTCCCAGTCGTATTAGCGAGGGTTGATTGTACTGGTCTAGGGTACCAAACATGTGATTTAAATAATGTTGCCAGTTATCCAACAGTAAAATTGTTCAAAAAGATCGGTCTTATGAAGAATATAATGTACCAAGGGTAGTTAATGGAATTTTTAACTATTTGAATGGTATGCTTGGTAAACAGGCGGAGGCCATGACTGCTGAAGATGATTACAAAGATGATGTTACTAAATAACAGTTGTTTACAATAGCAATCTAAGTAGCATACTGGTGGGATGGACAATTCTGTAGTGTAATATAAAGACTTATTGTAGTTTTGGTTTTTCTTTTATTGTTAAGTGATAAGGACAGTAACTCTGTGTCACAATGTGTGTTACAGACAATATGCCGTTTCAACAGTCGCTACTCATGGAAATCCGACTAAGAAATTACATCAAGCCATCGGTCCTCGTTTATGTGAAGAAGAAAAAAATGTGTTGTTAGTCAAATGTACAATGTAAGCTCTCCTTACGTAAAAAAAAAGGTAACATTTACCGGAAAGTTTACCATGACCATTTATACTGGTATTGATGGAAAATGGTATGGTAAACTTGGGGGGGGGGGGGCTGTAGCATAACAGATATTATAATGACATCTTTGAAGTATAAGTTCCATGGCATGGGCCTATCAATATTAAAAAGGGTTTCCATAGCAACAGGAATACAGAGATCTAACTAGGAGATGGCCTAACACGGCACTAAGGAGAACTTGCAGGAAGAAGTCCGATTATGTATTTAAGAACGATGTATTTAATGTAATAAAAGAGTGATTTAAATTGTGCAGAATAAAGGCTAACAAATTAATTATTTACTATAGCCGCACAAAAGGAATATTGCGATAAATCAATATAAAGATAAAGCATAAAATACAATCACATCGTAAACGCAACACGGTACCTTTTCTTAAATGATTAACATGATCTTTAAGAAATGCTACAGTGTGCAGTGTGTGTCTCTCTCTCTATATATATATATATAGAGAGAGAGAGAGAGAGAGAAAGACAGAGAGTATTTGCACAAAAGAATTAATTGTATCTAATATGACTTTTACAAAATTTAGTTATTATTTGGATTTACAAAAAACGGATTGTAAAATGAACTACCACTTACCTTAGATGATGGTTTCATGAGGTGAACTCATAAAAAAGCACAATAACAGGAAAAACAATGAATATTTTGGGACTTGGCCCTTTGTCAACAGGAGAACATTATGGAGGGAGACCATCTCACAGAATGACTGTTAGTCAGGAACATGGTGGGGGTAAATTCAAACACAGTACAGGGAGAGGAGGACAGTGAATTGGAGCTAGTACCTGAGTAATGCAAAATGTTGGAAAAAGCACAGAAGAATACATTAAAATGTTCATTACATAAATTTGAGAAAGTAAAAGTAAATAAGTATACAAAATAATAATAATAGAAAAAAAAGAATCTATGCAGATAAACATCACCTCTGGTATGTGGTGGTTCAATATAGAAAGTGGACATGGAGGCAATGAGAGGATAGAGGGAACGAAAAGTACTGACTGGGTATTATTTCAAATTGAGACCAGGAGGTTGCTTTGTGCCTAGTTTGTATTGGCAGGCAAGCTCCCACCTTCTGAGTTCAGAGGAGTTGCTGTTGTTTGGATGGACTATGATAGCATGGACCATGAAACAAGAGTTAAAATTATTGGTGCCATGGGAGATGGCACGGATAGCTACTGGATGTTTTGGATTCCGAGTGAAAACTGTCTGTCAGTGGCAATTCATTCTTATGGATATGTAGTTAAACATATATAGGAAGCCAGGCAGGTTAACTGGTATATTACATGGTAGGTTTCACAGGTGGCATGTCCTATGATAGGAAAGCTCTCACCAGTGATAGGTTTGGTGAATCTGGTGGAGGCATGGGGTATGTCACACATCTAACAGCGGGGTCTATTGAATGGGAAAGATCCTTGGGCTGTCTGATGAGATGAGAAAGACTGCGTTTGTGAACTAGGAGTTAGCTGAGGTTGGAAGGCCTGCTGAAACAAGTTCTGGGATGATTTTTAGAAGAATGGATCTCATTTTCGGCAGGTTAGTAGCAAATCATAACCCTGCCAAAGGATTCTATTGATAGATTCAAGACGAGGGAAGTATTGTGTAATCAGGACTGGACTATGGTTAGTTTCTGGGGGCAGTCAATAGGTTGAATGGGTTGCAATGTAGCTGGTGAATGTTGCTTGTGAACCAAAGCTGGGGGATAGCTGCGGGATACCAATTCTTGTAAGATGTTGTTTGAATACTCCATTAGGGATTTCTGGTTGGAGCATATACAACTGCCTCGAATACCAAACAACAGCAGCTCCTCTAAACTCAGAAGGTGGGAGCTTGCCTTCCAATACAAACTAGGCACAAAGCAACCTCCTGGTCTCAATTTGAAATAATACCCAATCAGTACTTTTCGTTCCTTCTATCTTCTCCTTGCCTCAAAGCTCACTTTCTATATTGAACCACCACATACCAGAGTGGGTGTTTAACTGCATAGATTCTTTTATTTCTATTATTATTATTATTTTGTTTACTTATTTACTTTTACTTTCTCAAATTTATTCTATGAACATTTGAATGTATTATTCTGTGCTTTTTCCAACATTTTTCATTGCTCAGGTACCAGCTCCAATACACTTCCCCCCTCTCCCTGTCCTCTGTTTGAATTTACCCCCACCATGTTCCTGACTAACAGTCATTCTGAGACAGTCTTCCCCCATCGCGCCATAATGTTCTACTGTTGACAAAGGGACCAGTCCCAAAATATTCATTGCTTTTCTTGAGCTATTTTATGTGTTCACCCCATGAAACCACCATCTAAGGTAAAATGGTGGTTCATTCTGCTACTTAAGCTCCTATTATGAGGGCTATCCAGAAAGTAACAGATGCTTTGAAATAAAAAATAAACAAAAAGAAAATTTTTTATTATTATTATATACATTTTGGAGGTAAACTCTTAAGCTATTTTTCTACATAATTGCCATTTAAATTAAGGCATTTATCATAACGTGGTACAAGCTTTTCAATACCCTCTCTGTAGAAATCTGCCATCTGCGAGCTCAACCACTGGTTTACACCGGCATGCAGTTCAGCGGCATGCAGTTCAGCGTCAGTGGCAAAGTGTTGCGTAGCGAGCCACGTCTTCATCACTGGGAACAGGTGGTAGTTGCTCGGCACCAAATCTGAGCTATACGGCGGATGATTGAAAAGTTCCCATCCAAAACCATCCAACAGCTCTTGGGTATGGAAGGGTATGTGTGGACGAGCGTTGTCGTGGAGAAACAAAACTTTCTCGCTGAGTTTTCCCCGACACTTGTTTTTTATCGCGCGTCTTAATTGTCTGAGTGTTTCGCAATACCTCTCTGAGTTGATTGTATGGCCACGTTCAAGAAAATCAATGAGAATCACTCCACGAGCGTCCCAAAACACAGTAGCCATGATTTTTCCTCCTGACAGCATTTGCAGACACTTTCTCGGTTTCTTGGGTGACTGCGCGTGTCCCCATTCCATCGACTGCCATTTGTTACACTGGTTACATGCTTTACCCAAATCCCGTCGCCAGTTATGATATGATCGATAACTTGGTTTCCACTTTTGTCATAGTCTTCCAGAAACTTGCTGCAGCAAGTCTTTGTTTTTTGTGGTCTTCCATTAGGATTTTCGGAACCCACCTGGCACAAAATTTGTGGTAACCAAGTTTATCAACCACAATTTCATGAACTAAACTCCATGAAATTTGGGGGAAATGTTCTGAGAGTTCCATAATAGTGAAACAGCGATTTTCACAGATTTTTCATAGATTTTTGCCACCAATTCATCACTCACAAGACTAGGCCTACCACTGCCTAACTCGGCTTTCACTCATTATTCCTTGGCCGTACACATCATAAATCTGGCGATAAATTTCAATTGGTTTGTGATTTTTTGCCAACAAAAACCTTATAACAGCTCGCACTTCACAACTGGTGGGATTTTCAATTGCAGCACTCATTTTAAAACTCCACTGTATACAAAATATGATAGGCACGTTGCAAAAACTACCACGGCTGGTTGCGTACTGAATGTGGGGACACTCTGACATCAAGATGGCGCCACTAGCCCCGCCCACTGCCGCACCAGATCAAAATGTCTGTTACTTTCTGGATAGCCCTCGTATTTCTTGGTGACCAATGTTATTATTTGTATATATATATATATATATATATATATATATAGGTAACAATGAAAGGAAAGAAATGCCGCAAGGCAACATTTACATGGAAAAGCAAGGAAAAACACACCCAACACTCACCAAAGTTGAAGGGAGGAGGGCAGCAGCAACACAGCACAATACGCAAACAAAGAAAAAACAATATTTCGGGTGAAAATCCCCTTTTTCAAGTTAACAGAGAGGTGGCTGGTCTTGCGCAAGACTTGCATTGGACGCAGTCACTCATAGAACGCAACAGACCGTCGGAGGTGGTGGGGGCAGCAACGATAATATAACTGCGAGTATACGAAAGATTAAAATGATCAAAAAAATAGTAGTTATTAAAAATATAAATAAAGAAAAAATATAATTGAAAATTTAAAAAAAAATGAAACTATTGAACTATTGTACTAGCCAGTGGTGGGTGTATAGGGTGAGGATGGAAGATGTTAACGGAAATTAAGGCCTGGGGGAAGTCTAGATTGAAGGATGTGTTGATATGCCAATTCCCACCTGTGGAGTTCAGATTGGGAGGTAGTGTCTGGAAGTACACTAATGGCTCTTACTGTGAAGCAGTTATTAAGGTCATGGATGTTGTGAGTACTGGCATGGTGAGCAACGGGGAGGTCCAGGTTTTGGGAGTAAACTGTCTGCCTGTGACCATTCATTCTGATGGATAAGAATTCATAATGATTAAACTTCTATCAATACTCGTATGTTTTGTTATTACATTACTGTTGACAGTAACATCAAAATTACAACACCCAGAGATCCAATAAAATCCGCAGTAGCTTACTTCGGAGAAGTGAAAAGTTAAGTAATGGAAAAGAGGCGATTGCTTTAGTTATTAAAGCATCAGAATAAATATATCAAGAAACTAAGTCAGTATGCTGTTATAATCTTATTCCGTACAATCCGGTCAGGGGAATGCTGCGTGTTTAACGCTGTGTGTAAACAGCCCGACTTCCTCGTGATTATCCTACTACACATCACTTGCAGAGTGTAACAGAGATAAAGTATAAATCCTTATAATTAATAACAGTGTGGTTCTAGATAGTGCTGACTTCATCTATCAGCTGACACGTAATTTTTACTTAACAACATAGTGGTTTATCTGTTACCAAAACGTTACGCAAAATAAGTGTCACTATTTCTATCTGCTATTTTATGATTTTTAACTTGGGACAAAATCTTTCAGAAATTTATAAACTGATAGCTTTTAGGATATTTGTAACACCACTCCTCTTCCTCGTGGATGTTACAACGTCCATATCCTGACTATCGTACTTCTACAACTATGAGGAAACAAACTACTTGCTTGAAACTTTGGCTAAATTAATTTACATCCAGTATCCCGATTTGTACTGTAAGACTGGATTGTTACTCATTTCAGTATTCCGAAAAGGATTGTGTTTGACTTTAGCATCACTTCAGCGTACAACAGGTTAATATGTCAATACATACAGATACCAGTAGTTCTAAATTAAATCTTGATTGTGTTACTATTCAGCAAACGAATAGGAAATTAATCCAATAATATTTTGGTTGAATGATGGATCAGAAACTGTATTGTTTCATTGATGGAATTGTAGGGATGTTTGACTGATCTATTAATATCAAAAAATTTTGAGCCTCACTTTTAAAAATGTTTGTCAGTAATGTTTAGATGCAATTACAAATCATATATTTATATTAATTCATAGTCGAACGAATTGGATGAAGGGTAAAGTTCATCAGCGACATTAGACAGTACTCAATTCATATTCACGATCCAGCCAACAAAATGTCGGTTTGAATAATAATAAAAAAAAATCCGAAATTGCTCAAAGGAATGTGCAATTGCCCCTTCTCAAGGAAAGAGGCCATCGTTTTTTTTTTTATTATTTATTTTTTTTACGTTGCTTAAAAACTAATCTTTTCCGAGCCATTGCAATAATAATGACTTTACTAAAGAATAACAACGAAAATCAATTTGGATTGCTTATTGGATACATGCAGACATGTGTAGCTTTTGCTTCTCATTAAGTGTATAATATGTTTTCACTGTCCCAGTATACAGGCAACACAAGAAAAACGCTCATAAAACCACTTTTGCCCGCGGCCTGTCTCGAACTGTGGAACCGCGAGACAATGCACTAGCTTCCAGGATCAGATTGGCATCCGCGAATCTGAGCCACTTACAGCACCATTCTCTCTGGATTACCAGAGACAGAAGCTTATAACCAGCCTGGCATTATCTTTCCTCCTTCCTCAAATTTCCTGTTTCTTTCTTGCAATTTCAGATTTCGGAAATAAGGTTATCATGTTATTATATTGAGGATATACATCAATTATATCATTACTGATCACTAGTAGGAGCAGCATTTTGTTAAATACGGAATCTCCTATTAGCATGTTATTCGTCAATGATGATTTTTTGTTTTCGTAAGAATAACTACTCACATTTTCAATTCTAATTTGCTTGCTAATACCACTGTGTCCAACAGGAACATTAGCTACAAAAACCGCACATTAGTTTGATTTAGGTCCTTGTTTATTTTTAAATAGCCATCATTACCCCAATCATCAATCTCCCGCCTTTGCCATTAGCACTAGAAAAAAATGTTGAGTGGCACAAATCGTAATGGTTAAATTAAATTTATCTGAAAACTGGCTTTCAGTTCCTACTCACGGATGATGCGTTGACACTTTCTCATTTCAGCCAAAACATTAATTTTATGATTCTTTTCCACTGTTCCAACTGACCACGAAACATATATAAATTTACTTATATGATATGTATTTTGCAACAAGTGAAAAGGTGATAAAGAATGAAAAAAAAATTGACACCATGTGGACTTGAACCGAGAACCAGCACGTTGACAGCCCAGCGCGTTACCACTCAGACACCTAGACTCAGAGAATCTAGTGCCTCATCAATTATAGGATCCAAGAAAAATTATACATATAGATACAACATTCCGTGATTGAATAGTAATCTGTATAAAGAATCGAAATGTTATAAGAGAAGTAATCAGTTAAATGAAAATATTCTAGATGAGACTGGAACATAAACAATTTTTATTTCGCCAATGTGTGTGTCCAGCTATGAGACACTATTTCTTGTATAGGGAAATTGCTACGGCGCTACTACTAGGCAGAACATCGTGGCAACATCGCAGAAAGTAAATATGGCAACGCTTACCAGGAAAAGGTCTTGACTTTCCTTCTTCCTTCGGCAAGAAAGAATACCTTTATAACGCGTAAATAATACACGTAAATAATTTAACACGAGCAGAACATTTGGCAAAAGTTTTTTTTGGTTTCACAATTATCCAACTTACAGCTGGTAATTGAAAATACGGTAGGGAATCTGTGTTAATTGCATGAGGGCAATACAAAAAGTAACGTCTCCCAAGCATTCATAGATAAAGAATCAAATTATTTTATTTTATTTATTTACCGTTTTAGAGGTTGAACAAATATCTATTTTTCTACATCATTACCATTTCGGAACACGCGTTTGTCGTTGCTGTGAAGGAATACGCGTCGTCTGAAAATCGTTTACGTTCTGGTCTCTTATTCGGGAGGACATAGGTTCGAATCCAAGTTCGGCCACGCACATTTGTGGTTTCCAAGGTTACCCCAAATCACTCCATATGAATACCGGAATGGGTTCTTTACAAGGGCATGGCCGAAATCCTTGCCACTACTCCTATCCAGCCAATAACCAATCACCTCTATGTCGACGAGGCGTAAAATCATAAAAAGAAGAGCTGGCTAAATTTATTGAGGTGGTCGCAGCTGGCTTGAAATCGATTAACAATACCTCCTCCCTATCCTTATTTTTGTGTATATTGCTTTACGTTTCATTGATGTTGAAGTTATTAAAGAAGGGAACGGCCATGGCCTTCTATAAGAATCATCCCAGCATTTGCCTGGATCCAGAGCGTTACCGCTCACATGCCACGCTCGGTCTTCCGGGTTTTATACATTATCAACCTTACTTTACCGGCAGACTGTGTGTGTTTGAATCCTTGAGACCTAGGCGATTATGGAGTCGATTATGACGGGTGACAAAACTTGAGTGTTCCACTTTATACCGGAGACTAAAGAACAATCACGCGAACGGCGACATCCTCATTCGCCAAATGCTTGTATTTATTTATGTTATTCCAAACAAAGAATAACGCAGGTAATTTCACGCCTTGTTAAGTAATGAGCATTTAGCCCCAGTGTTTAATAAATCCCAGCGCTGTAAAGATCATGATGTAATAGTGTCAGAAACTACTAACAGAATTGTAGAACACGGGAAAAACGGTAATTTAAGAACTCCCTGCCTTTAAGCCCGATTCTCAATTAACTTTAATTACTTATAGTAGTTATAAAAGAATTTATTTTTGTCCTACGATAATAATCTGGTTGTAAATTTTTTAGTGACAATGGTCGTTTGATTTGTTGTGGTGCTAATATTTAGTTCTACGCGATTAACTCTCATTTATTTATATAGCGCTTAATCATTATCGTCCACCTACAAAGAGAGCAATAATTCTTCTTGTAAATCATTTCTTTCTGAAACGCGATGATCGTTCTACTGTGAAATAATTATTTTGGAAACATGTCTGTCGTTTGAATAGGGACAGATGATATGATTTCGGCGCGGCTTGAAACCTGTGTAGATTTCCGACAGTTCTGCAGGCGCAAATCTTTCATGCTTACGTCGGCTATTAGTTACGAAACATTGGCTACTTTCGCAGATGTTTATCTTATTTCCTGACACAGTTAGGAAAGAATCATGGATACCTTATACTCATAAGCAATGTGCAGTTTCGGTATGCTTAAGCTACCTGGACAGACAAATGTGGTGATCACTCTTATTCCACACATCATAGATAGATGAAGGATGATCATGATTAAATTGTCACCTAAGACTTATTAAACAATTTATCTCGCTGCAGTTGGTTCTATCATTTACTTCAACTATAGAAATGCTTTACTACAATCTCAGATAAATCAGAAACATGTTAAACCTAATGGTTGCAAATTCATTGTGACTACTGTTTCTGCACATTAAACACACATATTACTGTCTCACCAAAATGTATTGTCTGATGCTTGAACTTACCTAACACCCCCTTTTTCCAAGGCATGAATGCCACATATTGTAGAGCCACCAGGGGAGCAAACTTCATCCTTCAACTGTCCAGGATGCTTTCCTGTTTCTAACACCATTTTAGCTGCACCTAATAGAGTTTGTGCAGAAAAATGGGTTGCCATGTGTCTTGGAACACCCATTTTCACAGCTCCATCAGAGAGAGCTTCTATTATTAAGTAAACCTGTCACATAAAAAAAAAGAATCAATGGTACAGCGCATTACATTTGAAAACACAAAAAATGTGCTAAACTTGTTTTGAAAATAAAGATGTTATCACAATACTTTAAATGCTTTATACAATCTAGAGAGAGACAAAATCCAAATTTTCAGATATAAAACTCCAGCAGCCAAAATGGAAGAAAGAATTGTTGATATGGAACTAATTTTATACTCTTAACAGCTATTGATAGATTTACAACTTCCATAAATGATGTAATTGGTATATAGTAATGACGCAATGGAAGTGTCATGACGGAAGCAGAAACAGATGTCAAAAGTGAATCTTAGTGGAATGCAAATGAAAGCAGATGTGGAAGCAGAAGTGTAAATAATTTTTAACAAGTTAATATTCAAAATTTATTTTACAAAAATTGCTTGGACACTTTTACATACTGCAATCTGTTCTGGTGTACTTCATATATTAGACCAGATCTGCTAAATAATTGTTCTCTGGCTACACTGTTAGCAGGAGTTGAAAAAAATTGGCACACTACTGGAAAAGGCGATAGTGTTTGTGTGCATTTGTTGCCACCATATAAGGCAGTTCTCAAATCTTTTTTTGCACTCCCAAAAATGTGACAGTAACTACACTCCTGGAAATTGAAATAAGAACACCGTGAATTCATTGTCCCAGGAATGGGAAACTTTATAAACACATTCCTGGGGTCAGATACAACACATGATCACAGACAGAACCATAGGCACATAGACACAGGCAATAGAGCATGCACAATGTCGGCACTAGTACCATGTATATCCTCCTTTCGCAGCAATGCAGGCTGCAATTCTCCCATGGAGACGATCGTAGAGGTGCTGGATGTAGTCCTGTGGAACAGCATGCTAAGCCATTTCCATCTGGCGCCTCAGCTGAACCAGCGTTCGTGCTGGATGTGCAGACCACATGAGACGACGTTTCATCCAGTCCCAAACATGCTCAATGGGGGACAGATCCGGAGATCTCGCTGGCCAGGGTAGTTGATTTACACCTTCTAGAGCACATTGGGTGGCACGGGATACATGTGGACATGCATTGTCCTGTTGGAACAGCATGTTCCCTTGCCGGTCTAGGAATGGTAGAACGATGGGTTCGATGACGGTTTGAATGTACTGTGCACTGTTCAGTGTCCCCTCGACGATCACCAGAGGTGTACGGCCAGTGTAGGAGATCGTTGGCCTTGTGTGCCTCAGTCGTATGCAGTCCTGATTGTGGCGCTCACCTGCATGGCGCCAAACACGCATAAGACCATCATTGGCACCAAGGCAGAAGCGACTCTCATCACTGAAGATGACACATCTCCATTTGTCCCTCCATACATGCCTGTCGCGACACCACTGGAGGCGGGCTGCACGATGTTGGGGCTTGAGCGGAAGACGATCTAACGGTGCACGGGACCGTAGCCCAGCTTCATGGAGATGGTTGCGAATGGTCCTCTCTGATACCCCAGGAGCAACAGTGTCCCTAATTTGCCGGGAAGTGGCGGTGCGTAGGATGCGACGGTCTTGGCGTGCGTCCATGCGTCGCTGCTGTCCGGACCCAGGTCGACGGGCACGTGCACCTTCCGCCGACCACTGGTGACAACATCGATGTACTGTGGAGACCTCGCGCCCCACATGTTGAGCAATTCGGCGGTACGTCCACCCGGCCTCCCGCATGCCCACTATACGCCCTCGCTCAAAGTCCATCAACTGCACATACGGTTCACGTCACACTGTCGCGGCATGCTACCAGTGTTAAAGACTGAGATGGAGCTCCGTATGCCTCGGCAAACTGGCTGACACTGACTGCGGCGGTGCCCAACTGCTGCGCAGCTAGCGCCCTTCGACGGCCAATACTGCTGTTCCTGGTGTGTCCGCTGTGCCGTGCGTTTGATCATTGCTTGTACAGCCCTCTCGTAGTGTCCGGAGCAAGTATGGTGGGTCTTACACACCGGCGTCAATGTGTTCTTATTTCAATTTCCAGGAGTGTATAAAAGTAGACTGTCACCATTGTCAGTTGTAGCCTACCTTGCTAGTCTTCATTCATATTTAACATGGACTCCAACAACTGTAATGATGATGACTGCACTTCATTCTCAATTTTAGTTCGGCACCTTATGGGTAAGGTATGCCATCATCATCTTAAGTTGAGTTTTTGTGCCTCTGAATTCTCTGGTTCTGCTGATCTACTGCAAGCCGAGGGTATCAGTGTTGCGGACTGCGTATTGAGCCATACGCGTTCACCCATCCAGGCGCTCACCACATTCAGCGTTGCTTAACCTGTAGATGTAAGTGCTGGCGAACTATGTCCACAGCGTCAGTTTGCTTCCATTTGGCCTTATTGAGAAGACCGGTTAAGCAATGGTGAGCGTGGTCAGTGCCTGGATGGGTGACAGTTTTGGATCCATACGCAGTCCGCAACACTGATACCCTCAGTTCCGGCGCACTGATTGGGCGTCCTGGCAACCCTCTATACACGACATTTGAATTTCGGTGGCAGCAAAGCCAGTCTGTTTATGATTTCGAGAAGTAACATCTAAATAGACCTGATGAAGACAACCAAGCAGGTTGTCGAAACGTCGTCATTTTATGACACCATCTGGCTGGATACCCATGAAACTTTCATTAAATATGTTGTGATTATGTATATTTAGTCTTCAGTCAGTTCCCCAAATCTTGAACTGGCATTGCGTAATCTTCTTGTCATATTTCGGAATTTTTTAAAGTATCACGTTTCATCTCTTCTTGTTGAATTGTGGTAATAGGAACATGATTCCAGGGTATGACTGATGAAAGATTCACTAGAAAACTGCTTAAGTTTTTAGTAATTTCATCAAATGGTTTCATTAATTGCACAAATGTTTGAATATTCTTCGGGTGAGAATATTCTGACTGGTTTTGAGCTTAGGTAAAATACAAGTGAGTCCTTTAGTTTTAAAAACCTTTCCATCATGTAGAAAGTGCCAATACATATGAAAATA
Organism: Vandiemenella viatica; assembly: GCA_031002005.1. Taxonomy (NCBI): domain Eukaryota; kingdom Metazoa; phylum Arthropoda; class Insecta; order Orthoptera; family Morabidae; genus Vandiemenella; species Vandiemenella viatica. The sequence goes on along the minus strand of JARYHS010013631.1, from coordinate 18,243,357 downwards.
AAACAAATTTAATTTATATGTCAATATAGCTTTCTATTGGTGAAAGAATTTTTAGAATCGGTCCAGTAGTTCCAGTGATTATCCCTACAAACAAACAAAATTACAAAGTTTATTTCTTTAGTTCATAATGTTAATTATTACTACACCTGGATCATCGAGTACAAACCTAGTAGAGATGAAATGATTATGCTAAACAACTTCAATATATATCAGATAATGATTGGTTATTAACTTTAACATGTACCGAGTAGGGCAGTCCTGAATGACAGCTAAAACAGATTGATATAGGCATTCCTTTTGAATTTTTGTTACTTCAGGTTGTGCTATCAAGGAATGGAATTAACTTGTTGCAACCACTCTTGAGATTCAACACCAGCTCAAATGCAAAGTTGGATATGATATGTTGCAGAATTGACATCCTCAAAGGTTCAAAACTGCATTGCTTTAACTGCATAACTTAACGAATCATGCAATGCAGTGTTTGGTGAGGTATGCCTCATTCTTCAAGAATAGTTTGAAACTTTTTTGATATTGCAGTACCCGTATGATATTCATCCATATATTTCAAAACTATAGTCATTTGTGAAAATCTTTTGAAATATCAAATGCAGTCAAACTAAGCAATGAAACTGCAGGATGACAATCATAGCCTACAATAGTTGTGGCAGATAACGTACGAAGTTGTTGAAGTAAATCTTTGGTTTTCTTAGCTAATATATTTTACAAACTATCACACATACAAAGAAAAAAAATGCAAGGCCTCTCAGTTTGTACTTTGGTAGAGCAACATTCACTATTCTGTGAAAGCCTGCACCCTCGACAAAATTGTATGTCAGTTTTGGAAGGCAATCATTTCAGCAATCATACGATACATTTGCTGAGATTTGTGATGTGATGAATCCAATAAACATACAGATTTTTTTATAGTGTCAGTTGTTTTGTTTAGTGTTTTGAGCCAGAGTTGAATAAATCGACAAAAATATAAAATACAATTACTTCGTGAAATAAAACCCGTCCAATTAAAAAAGTTAAAAAATTGATCTATCTTTCAAAACAATCATGACATAAAACATTATAATTGTTAAAGTTTCATTTGTTTGTATTCATTTTATTAGAATTATCACCTTCAATATTTAATAATATCTACTATTACTATTACTCCGCGATTCACTAAAAGTGTGTGGCGGAGGGTGTTGTATAGTTTGTATTGTGACCAACAGATAAACAGTGATTGTTGTTACTATGTGCAAACTGCTCTCAGTTACATTTCTATTATCTAGTTACATGTAATTTTCATACACTAAGCCCATCCCAACCACATTAGTACAAGTGTATATGCCAACATCACAGGAAGATGACTAAGAAATAGAAAAAATATATAGCGAAATTGAAGAAATAATCCAATATGTGAAGGGGAGGAAAATCTAATAATCATGGGTGATTGGAATGCAATAGTGGGAGAAGGAAAAGAGGGGAATACTGTAGCAAGTTTTGGTCTAGGAGAAAGAAATGAGCGAGGAAGCAGGTTTCTAGAATTTTGTGAAAGATTTAAGCTAGTAGTGGCAAACACAGTGTTTAAGAACCATGCAAGAAGAATATACATATGGAAACGTCCTGGGGATAAAGGCAGATATCAGCTAGATTATATCATGGTCAAACACAGATTCAGGAATCAAGTTCTAGACTGTAAAGCGTACCCAGGAGCAGACATAGACAGACCATAATTTGATAATAATGAAGTGCAGGCTGAAATTTAAGCGAATAAAGAAGCAGTATATGCAGAACAGACTGGAAGTGAATAAACTGAAACAATCTATCACAAGAGAAAAATTTGCAGAAATGGTAGACTTAGGTCTAAGAAGTAACTCTGAAGGGAGCTCAACCGAGGACGAATGGAATGCATTAAAGACCGAAATAATGAAAGCTGGTAAAGAAACACTAGGCTTTAGGGAACAAGCTGCCCCAAAACCATGGATCACAGAAGAAATTTTGGAGCTGATGGATCAGAGGAGAAGGTACAAAAATGCTCAGGATGAAGCAGGAAGAGAGCAGTACAGGCAATTTAGAAATCAAATAAATAGGAAATGCAAATTGCAAAAAAAAGGCTACAAGCAAAGTGTGAAGAAGTAGAAAAGAAATGGTCGTAGGTAAAGTGGATGTTGCTTACATTGCTTACAGAAAGATCAAACAGAATTTTGGAGAAATGAAGAAAAAAGGTATGAACATTAAAGCTGCCGATGGGAAACACCTTTTAAGCTCAGAAGATAGAGCTAACCGATGGAAAGAATACATTGAGAAACTGTATGTTGGGGACGACTTGAACAATAGTGTAATAGAAAAGGAAGGTGATGTCAACATTGATGACTTAGGAGATACTGTTTTGAGGACAGAATTTAATAAAGCTCTGAATGACTTGAAAGCAAATAAGGCAGTTGGAATTGAAGAGATCCCTGCAAAACTTCTTAAATCCCTAGGAGAGGAAGGAATTGAAAGATTATTCAAGCTGATATCAAAAAGTTATGAAACAGGAGAACTTCCAACTGATTTTAATAAAAATATCATCTTCACACTTCCAAAGAAAGCACAAGCCGACAAATGTGAGAATTATCGCACCATTAGTCTAACATCACATGCTTCAAAATTACTGACCAGAATAATATACAGAAGGATGGAAAGGGTAGTAGAAGAGATACTAGGTGAAGATCAGTTTGGGTTTAGGAAAAATCGCGGTAGAAGGGAAGCAATTCTGTCTTTAAGATTAATACTTGAAGGGCAGATCAAGAAAAACAAAGATACTTTTATGGCATTTGTTGATTCAGAAAAAGCATTTGATAATGTTAGGTGGGACAAGATGTTCAAAATTTTAAAGAAGTCAGGTCTAAAGTATCGAGATAGAAGAATACTCTATAAACTATATAAGAATCAAGTGGCTATAATAAAAGTAGAGAATCACGAGAGACATGCATCAGTTAAAAAGGTTGTGAGACAAGGTTGTAGTCTATCCCCGTTAATATTCAACTTGTATGTAGAAGAAGCGATGAAGAAAGTCAAAGAAAAATTTCCATGTGGTATACGTTTTCAGGGAGAAAAAATCAGTATGCTACGATTTGCTGATGACATTGTCTTGTTAGCAGAGAGGGTTGAGGATATTGAGAAGTTACTGAATGGCATGAACAAAATACTGAAGGAAGATTTTGGACTGAATATAAATCAAAGCAAGACAAAAAAGATGTAATGTAGCAGAAATGATTCCAATACTAGTAGATTAAATATAAAAATAGGATCGGATGCAATAGGAGAAGTAAGTGAATTCTATTACTCGGGAATTAAAATTACAACCGATGGCCGAAGCAGGAATGATGTTAAAAGCAGAATAGCACTAGCAAAAAGAGCCTTCATGAAAAAGATAAACCTTTTAGTTTCAAATATTGATCTAGGAATTAGAAAGAACTTTTTTAAACTCTTTGTGTGGAGCACAGCACTTTATGGAGCGAAACATGGACTTCAGGAATACCGGAAAGAAAGAAAATTGAAGCATTTGAAATGTGCTGAAAATTAAGTGGACAGACAAAGTAAGAAATGAACGAGTTTTGGAAATGATTGGTGAGAAAAGAAGTTTGTGGAAGAAGCTTACGGAAAGAAGAGACAGGCTGGTAGGTCATGTTTTGAGACATTCTGGATTGGTGAAGTTGTTAGTGGAGGGAACAGTCGAAGGTAAGAACTGTAGAGGAAGACAGAGATTAGAATATATGAAACAGATTATTGAGGATGTGGGCTGTAAGGGGTATGTAGAAATGAAGAGGTTAGCACAGGATAGGAAAGGATGGAGGATTGCATCAAACCAGTCGAAAGACTGACAACAGAAAAAAAAAAAAATCTTCTCATGTTCAATAATTGCTCACAGCATATTTAAAACCCCACAGTAGTCAGGTATATGTAAAAGTGGTGTATATCTGATGAAAGAAAAAAAATTACAACCTAGGCAATACATGGAATTTCAAAGTGTGGAAGCAATCAGTTGGCTTTGGTTGATAAACTCAATGGTCGAGAAAACTACTCAACATGGAGTTTGGCTGTAAAAACCTATCAGGAACATGAAGAATTATGGCAATGTATTGAAAATGCGAGTGATGATCCCAAACGTGATTTAAAAGCCAAATCAAAAATTCATTTCATGAACTATATCCACATTCAAGAAGCCAAGATAGCAAAAGAAGTTTGGGACAACATGGCAAAGGACTTTGATGATTCTGGATTAACACATCATGTGGGCTTACTTCGGTTTTTTTTATTTATTTATTTATGGCTTTACGCCTCCTCGACAGCTAAGGTCATTACAGGCGGGATGGGATTGGGTGGGATAAGGAATGGGAAGGAACTCGGTCATGGCCTTTTTGAAGGAAGCATCCCAGCATTCGCCTGGCGTGATTTGGAGAAACCATGGATAACCCAAATCTGGATGCCCGGACGGGGATGCGAACCCACATCCTCCCGAATGCGAGCCAGAACATTAACCATTCACCCATGCTTATTTCCTGATCTCGCACAACAACTCTAGTTGGGTGTCAAAATGTAGAAGAATATGTTAGAAAATAATGACCACAGCACACAAGTTGCCAAATATTGGATTTAAAGTAGACGATGAGTAACTTATGAAATTAAGCAATGACTCTGTAAAAGCTTACAAGATGTAAAAACAAGCGATGGTAACACATCAGCTTTTGCCATAAATTATAAGAACAACAAAGGCTTCAAGAAACAATTTAAAAAGGGACCTCACTGGTACACTTGTAATAAGTCTGAAGCAAAGAAGAAACACGAAGTTGAAAATCAGGAAAGCTTAAGCTATGCCACTGCATTCATAGCTTCAGTGAGCTACAGTGATTCATGGTATATAGACTTCAGTGTTTCTATGTACATGACCATGCACAGAAATATATTACAAGAAGAAACAGTACCACTCATCAATTCAAAGTTGCAAATGACAATGCTTATCAGTATAAAGCTCAGGTTAGCTGTGTTTGATGCTAATGGTAAGAAAATTTTGTTTCAAAATGTTCTGTATGTGCCAGACTTGTCAACGTATCTACTCTCTGTCAGCCAGACAATTAGAAATGGTGGTCAAGTAAAGTTCAACAGTAAGGGCTGTATAATAATGAACAGTAATAATGAAATAGTTAAGACAGCCAGTTTAATCAACAATATGTACAGATTAAAAGTATATAATAATCAAGCATACATATCTGATGTTGACGAGCAAGACATTTTCTTATGATGACAAAGAAAAGGTCATTTGAACTTTAATGATATGGAGAAAATAGTGGAGAATGCAGAAGGTGTAAAATTGTCCAAGAAAGCAGACAAACTAGTTTGCACAACTTGATTAGAAGGAAAACAAAACAGGTTACATTTAAAATACAATGGATCAAAAGTTATAAAGGTAACTTGAGATAGTACACTCTGACATTTGTGGTTCATTGGAAACCATATCATTAGGAAGTGCTAAATATTTCATGACATTCATTGATGACTATTCAAAAAATAATTTGTTTATTCTCTTCATAAAAAGTCAGAAGCTTTGAAAAAATTTAAACATTTTAAAATCCAAGTTGAAAAACAATTAGAATGAAACATAAAACATTTACGCTCGGACAATGGCCTAGAATATATGAACAACTACTTTTCTAAGTTCTTACAAGTTGCTGGAATAATCCATCAGACAACCACACCATACACTCCAGAACAAAATGGTGTTGCTGAACGAATGAACCGAACATTAGTGGAAAGAGCAAAATGTATGTTAATCAATGCTAATCTTCCTAAGCTATATTTGGCTGAAGCTGTGTGTACTGCTGCTTACCTCAACAACAGAGCTCCAACTCGATTACTGAAATTTAAAACTCCCAACAGGAAATGTGGTCAGGAAGAAAACCAGATGTGAGTTATTTAAGAATATTTGGCTGTGATGCAATGATACACCTCCCTAAAGAAAAACGAAGGAAATGGGATCCTAAAGCACAAATATCTAAATTTATTGGATACTGTGAGAATTCAAAAAGTTATAGATTTATAATTACTCCCTCTTGGATAGTGATTAAAAGCAGGGATGCTGTTTTTCTGAAATCTACTGTCAAAAGAAATTATGTACCTGCAGATCCAATGTGTGATTCATCACCTGAATTAAATGACAATCATACATCAGAGAGCTCCAGTGACAAATCAGATTCAACAATTACTACTGCTGAATACTTCTCTGATGCCAATACCACTTCTAATTGTGAGTATAAACCAAAAGTGACTGTTGAGACACCTTTACCGTCAAATATGACTCTGAGACCTAGAATAGTGCTCCCTGAAGGAAAAGATAAAGTTGAAAAGGATTACCTGTGTTACAATGTAGTACAATAATTCCTATTCCACAAAACTACAATGAAGCAATAACATCACCAGATTCAGAGAAGTGGAAGATGTCTATAAACAAGGAATCTCATCATCAAAACAGAACATGGACATTGGTAGAAAAGCCTCAGGATGCAAATGGGTGTTCCCCATTAAGGACGAACCAACTGGTCCACGTTACAAATCCACACTATGTGCATAGGTATATGCTCAAACTGAAGGGATGATTATGATGAGACTTTCTCACCAACAGTAAGGTATGACTCTATTCAACTATTACTGTCTATTGCAGCTCAACATCACTTAGAGATCATGCAATTTGATGTAACTACAGCTTTCCATTATGGTAAATTGAAAGAGAATATACTTTGAACACCACCTGAGGGACTAGACAGCAAACCTAACATGGTATGTAAATTCATAAAATCTTTATGTGGCTTAAAACAAGCTCCTAGATGCTGGAATACAAAATTCAATTCAGTTTTAAATAAATCTGATTTTGTGAAAACTAAAGCAGATCATTGTGTTTGTACTGGAAAAATCAATGACATCAAATGTTATCTTTGTCTGTATTTTGATGATAGACTTCTGATCTGTAGAGATAAGACTGTATTGAATGAAGTAATTAATGACCCACAAAAGAATTTTGATTTGAAAATTTGCCCTCTCACTAATTTTGCAGGCATGCCAATAGAGAGATTTAAAGAATGTACCTTTATTCACGAAACTAAGTATGTAGAACAGTTGTTGAGAAAATTTGATATGATTGATGCAAATCCTAACAGTATGCCTGCTGATCTAAAAGTGAGACTTTCAAAGGCTAATGGAGTACCTCAGAAAAATCACCCCTACAGAGAAGCAGTGAGATCACTTATCCATGCAGCAATAGTAAGTAGACCAGATATTAAGTTTTCTGTAAGTCAGGTGAGTCGATTCCTACATTGTTATGATGACTCTCACTGGAATGCTGTCAAGAAAATCCTAAAAGAATTGAAAGAAAGCAAGAATTATGGATTGTGCTACATATTCAACACAGACACTACTGACTCTGGTGGATACAGTGATGCTGACTTTGCCAGTGACATTGTATTTCTTAAAAATACAGCAGCTGTTAATTGATCAACAATGATATAAACATTAGTTTCTAATTTTTTGATGAAGGCTGTAAATCGGTAGGAGTGTTAAATTATCGTTTTTTTGTATTCAATTTTTTAGAATTACTGCCTTAAATATTTAATATCATCTCTGTTGTATAGTTTGTACTCTGACCAATGTATAAACCAGGGGTGGCCAAGCCGCGGCCGCGGGCTGCATGCGGTCCACATTGAATATTTTTCTGGCCCACGAGACTCGTCACACTTTAACAAAATATATTTATTTTATAATGGTCCAAGTAATGAAAACCAATGTATTAAAAAAGAACATTATAGGTGCATCCATATTTTCAAAATTTATATCATTTATATATTTTTATATATCATTTTTAGTGTTATATATTTCTTTAAAATATGCATTTAGTGTCATTATTATTATATGAGGGTCGTCCACAAAGTAAGTTCCGTTTCTATTTCTATCCACGGCAGCGCTACGATCGCAGTTCCGAGCATGCGCGGCAGTTACTCTGACTCAAAGAGAAGAAATGTACGCCATTTTCTGATCGCTGCTGCCGACGTGTGCTTTGCAGTGCTTCTTTATAATGTCAGCCGTAATTGAAAATGCCGCCCCGTGTGAAATCAGATCTATGATTCGTTTTCTAAACGCAAAGAAAGTTAAACCAAAGGAAATTCATCAGCAAATCTGTGAGGTTTACGGACAAAATGCTATGAGTGATTGAATGGTTAGAAGATGGGTCAGACTGTTCAATGAAGGATGTGATAAAGTGCATGATGAAGAACAAGGTGGACACCCATCTGTGGTTACTGATGAACTGGTTCACACAATTGGAGAGAAGATTAAGCACAACCGTAAGTTTACACTTAGTGCCCTTGCTATGGAAGTTCCGCAAATCTGACGATCACTAATTCATGAAATTGTTACTGAAAAACTGAAATTTCGAAAACTTTGCTCACGTTTGGTACCCAAAGTTCGTACTGAACAACACAAAAAACAACGGATGGGCAGTGCACTTCAGTTTTCGACATGCTACAAAGAAGAAGGCGATGGTTTTCTTTTCTCGGATAGTCACGGGGGATGAAACTTGGGTATCGTACGGCACCCCTGAAACAAAACGGCAATCAGTGGAATGGAGGCACACTTCATACTCAACGAAGGTTAAGCCTAAGCAAATCTTGACACCTCGAAAAGTCATGTACACCATTTTTTTGGGACAGAAAAGTCATTTTGCTGATTGATTTCTTACCACGAGGCCAAACAATCAATGCACATGGTTACTGCGAGACCATTAAGAAATTGCGCCGTGCAATACAGAACAAGCGCCGAGGATTACTGTGAAAAGGTGTTGTTTTTTCCCATGATAATGCCCGACCTCACACGGTGAATGTGACCAAACAACTCTTACGGGAATTTCACTGGGACGTGTTTGATCATCCTCCGTACAGCCCGGACCTCGCTCCTAGCGACTTTCATCTCTTCTTACACCTTAAATCTGTCCTTGGTGGTCAACACTTCAACGATGATGACGAGCTGAAAGAACATGTTACCACATGGTTGAATACACAGGCAGCAACCTTCTATGAAGAAGGCATACAAAAACTTATGCCACGCTATGACAAGTGCCTACAAAATTTCGGAAGCTATGTAGATAAGTAGTTTAACAGTTGTAGATTTTTGTAAAATAAATATTTTTTCTGTATCTGTACATTTTTGTTTTATATGAGCAAGTGGAACTTACTTTGTGGGCATACCTCGTATTATCTATGTTTACATGTAAGAATGGCAGTAAACACAATAATAATAACACATTATCTTTCAACTTTTCACTCCAAAAAAAATGTCTATAGTGTGTCTAAATCTAATATGGGGATATATGCGGACCGCGGAGTTATGAAGCATTTCCAAAGTGGCCCGCACAATCATTTGGGTTGGCCACCTCTGGTATAAACAGTGATTGTTGTTATTCTGTGCAAACTGCTATCAGTTATATTTCTGCTATATAGTTACATGTGTTTTTCATACACATTAATACTTCTCGTGTTAAATAATTGTTCACAGCATATTTAAGACTCAACAATTGTAATTAAAAAAAAAGTTTTTTTACAAGAAGCAGCAGTAGTCAAATAATACATTAAAAACTATATGGGGAACCAATCTTTTTTTTTCTTTTCTTTTTTTACGTAGGTAACTGTTGGGCAATTTTATAACTCAAGTCATAAATAAACATTTTGTTTATTTATTTCCAATTAAAGTTTAACAGCTTCATCTAACTTCTCAAACTCTGCAAACTCTTCAGCATGTCTCGATTTAGGCCTAAAACAGATGAGAAGTTTCCTGCTGTCCAGTGGTCATAGCAGTAATGAGAATGTGATGCTTCTGTGCTTACTTTACAAAAGGTAAAAAGGATAAAAAAAATAGGTGCTATTGTATTTGATTTATTATCTTGTTCCTGCTACGCCAACTCATAAAATTTCTCGGAACCAACTACACAGTAAAACTGTGTTTTATGACCCAAAGTACTCATTAACATAAGAATTGAGATAAAATTTTGGTGATGGATCAGGATAGGAAGATACTAATTTGTGCGCACTTCTATTTTAATTCCTTAGATTTTAAACACCACTTCTAATTAAAACATACCTTATTCTACTCATGGAAGAGTGGTTTGAACATTAAGAGCATTAATTAAAACATGGTCTAAATCTGACCATTATTATTATTATGATTATTAACTAGCCCCAAACCCCGTAAAAAATGACGGGTTTAATGGAGTGTTATGATAATTTATTTCTCTGCAGTTGCTTAACTAAATAGAATTGTTACAAAATAAAACTCATTGTTATTTATCATCCCTTGTGCTGTAAAAAAAAGCTTCAGTTGTCAACTTGGTCCAGGATGCAATTCAGTTTTTTTTTTAACCTCTTTACGTCTCTTTTTAACATCGAGGTCTTTAGAGACATGAAAGGATGGGGGGGCAAGGATGGGGGGCAAGGAATGCGAAGGAATTTGGCCATGGCCTTTTGAAGGAAGCATCCCGGCATTTGCCTGGAGTGATTTGGGGAAACCATGGAAAACCCAAATCTGGATGCCCGGACGGGGATTCGAACCGCCGTCCTCCCGAATGCGAGGCGAGAACGCTAACCGTTACACCGCCCCGCTCGGTATGCAATTCAGCCTAATCCCAACTCCGCTAATATTACCGCTAGAAAAGCAAAGGTTCAATCACACGCAAATTAATACATTCCCTGTATCGAATGTCAGTGTCACCATGCATCGCAATATAAACTAGACCCCAAATCTTCACAGGTTCTTACACCTTTCTTTCTTATTACCTGTGATATAAAGATCGATGGTATAACGGCTGACACAGCTTACATCGGCTGAAATAAAGACTCCAGTCAAAACGAAGGATGCTAAAAATAAATCTTAACAACTTACGCTATGCCACGTAATATTTAATTGTGGCTAAGGCCACATAGATCTCAATCAATCTGGAACTTCTTTAATTCAAACCACGTAATGATTTCAGTAAAACAAAAACCTGATAATTAATATGCCAATTTAAATGAAATACATACCTTTCTTTAATAGTTCTGACAATTAATTGCTTAGCAATTGCTTTAAAAAAAAAATAGAATTGTTATAAAATAAAATTTAATGTAATTCCTCGTGCCTTGTGCTGTAACAAAAAGTTTTCCTTTCCATCTGGGTCAAGGTTGCATTTCAACCTAACCACATACTACTCTAAACTAGCCACCAGAAAAACAATACTTAAATCTCACGCATATTAATACATGTACTGTATCATATTTTAGTAGCAATAATGCATCGCTATTTAAATTTGGGATCTAGCGTAATCACTGGGACTCGTAAAGGAATTGTCCTTTTGGTCTGAAAATTGTTACAAACGTTCAATAGATTATATTGTTTAATGTGTGTTGCTCTTAGAGCTGTAATATATATATATATATATACCTTACAAACTTCACTCAAAAAGTGCCACAATGCAAGCAACTGGAAGAAGCTATATAGCCAAGTATAATGATCTTGCACACGTTCTGTGAACGATATTATTTGGGAATATGTTGCTATCACAGCCATCAAAAATATAAATATGGAACAAATTACTCCCATTACTTGGAACCGTTAGCAAACAAAGAAATTAAGTTTTTATAGCCGAAATGCAATGTGTACCAAAATGTGTTTGGTTCTTGTTGTTAAAGCATAATTCGCTAGAAATTTGGATTTATTAAATATTTTAATTATCATGATTTTCGAGCAGAATCATTAACAGCGCCTGTGGATAAGTTGGAATGTAGCCTGGTCATAAATGCTTCCTTTTGTTGCTTAATTGACTTTGTTTTAATTATTAAGTTGATTTGATTTTCATCCTTTTTGGTCATTGACGCATTTTGTTGCACATAATATTAGTATCACTGGAGGTAACAAATGATAGTTAACAAATGGTGTACTCTAATTGCTTAGTGTGTAACTTTTGTTTTTCTTTTTGCTTGGATGGGTGTAGTGGAAACATATTACTAAGTAATATGGTTGAAGGAACATTATACACCACTATATGCCTTCTCCCAGTAGCTCGCCACATAATGTTACAGCACTTTTCGAGTGAAGTTTGTAAGGATGGATATATTTTACAACTCTAAAAGTAACATATATTAAATAATATCACCAATGAACGTGTGCATAAGCTTTCAGACCCAAATGATAATTCGTTGATGACTCCCAGTGATTGCGCAACAACCCCTTTCTTTTTTGTTATCCATGATTCAGACCGACATTACAACGTTTGAATAGCTGACATAGTTACATGTTGCGGAAATAATAGCTTCAGTAATATTACTCGGTGAAAGCAAATAAGATTAAAATAAATCTTAAAAACTTACATTATGCCACATAATATTTGTTTTTATTGTAATGTGGGTTGCACACTTCTCGATCAGTGTGCAACTATTTCCGTTCAAGCAGTTTAATAATTTCAATAATAGATCACAGTTTAAATTATTTTGGAAAAAAAAACTAAATTATTCATCCCCTCTGCTGTAGCGTCAAATGCTAGTTATAATTCTGAACCATGCTTAGAAACAATCTAATCAAAGCTTTCACTAACACTGATGTTCGAAAATTAAATTTTTTATCTTATATATCTATGCACAAAGAATTTAAGGAATACTCCTATTTATCAAAAGAATATCACATAAATATAAGTATCAAATGATTGATATGATGATTTAAACGCAATACTTTTTTTTTATTCAGTTTTCTGTCAGTTAATTTATTCACGGATACTTAGAAATGTTATTAAATAACATGCCTAAATGGTGTGAAGCATGATATCATTGCACGACATCATAGAGTGTGTCATGACAGTTGACATCATACATGACAGACTTGCTTATTATATGTATAGATTGTTAATGTGTTCAACAAAAATTATCTTAAATTTACAAGCTTTTCCACATCACAGCAAAACAAAGCTTAGCTTACAGTATCCTTTGAACCAACATTTTTGCATTAATACAAAACCATATTAAAAATTGGTTATTAGTTTTTTCGTGAGTCAAGTTCAACAAAAAATTTATACTAATTTGTTAAATTTCTCAACTTTTGACATCACATCAAAATTACTCGGCTTTTCCCATCAAAAGATTCCTTCAGACCAATAATTTTTGAGTAAACTGCATTCAACAAAAAAAAAAAGAAGAAAAGTAGATGCTGAAATCGAACCTGCTTTTCTTGCATGAATTGCTTTAAATGAGAAACTGATACTAATTTGTTAAATTTGTCAGCTTTTCGAGATCACATCAGAATTTAAGATATCCCATTTTACCAGTGGGCCATGTATACACTATTAAATGAAACTGACCATTAGTTTTTAAATGAATCAAATTCAGCTGAAAATTATCTGAATTTTGTCAGCTTTACAATTTTACTTCAAAACTAAACAACCTTGTTTTACTTGTGTGATGATGGGCTATACTTTAATCAAAAACACATCATAATATGACATAGTTCTTATAAGAATCATACCTAATGAAATACCAATTACAATCTGACCTATAATTTTAATGTGAATCATATTCAACAAAAAGTATCTTAAACTCCTCAACTTTTTCAGGCTACATCAAAATTAAACATACCCTAGTTTATTCTATGCATGACGGGTGGTACATGAAATGAAACCCTATAAAAATCTGAAAGGTAGTTTTTGCAAGAATCACACTCAACAAAAACTTAATACTAATTTGTGGACACTTTGAAAAATGTCTTATTTTAAGTGTGAGACCACAGGCTGCACATGAATCAAAACCCCATCAAAATTTTCCCAGTAGTGAACTAATTCATCACAACTTTTAGTTAAATTTTTTAAAAAATCTACAATTCCTTGTTTGTAGTTTATTAATAGAACCTCCAACGCATTTCCATAAAAATATCTTACACATATAAGCTTTTTCATGAAGACAGTGTTATTATTCGTACAGATGACAATTATATCCTCACTTGGTACTAAATGGTGTTTTCCTCAGACAATAATGGTTCAAAGGAGTTTAAAAAAGAATAAATGTGAGGGACGAATAAATTTCAATGATGCGGAAATAGTAGCTAACATAATTAAAACACAATTGAAAAAATTTAACTATTTAATTCATTCCTTTACATACATAAGCAGGACCTGAGCCAGACAAGGCTGCAACTGCATCGATAAGTGATTCTGATATTTCTTGGCAGATCCCTCCGACACAAAGCATCTTCTTCACAATTTCAGCATCATCTCTTGTTGCTCTACTACCACAGCTAAAAACTGAAATCATTTAAAGATTGCTTACAGACTACAAATTTCAATTACTATAAAATTAACAATATATGAGCTAAGAGAAAGGGACATAATTTCCCACATGAGGGTAGTCTGACTCTCATTAAATGAAAAATTACTGAAATAGACATTTGGCTGCTGTGCAGATCTGCAAGTTAGTATCAAGGAATCAATGGTACCATAAAAATGCTGTTTGAGAAGCAACAAGTCTCTTGCATTTAAGTTAAATAAATTGAGAGAATTTTCACTCCATTCTTGCTCAAAATTTTTTTATCAGCAATGTAGGCCCGGAAGAAAATGGCTACACACAGTTAACACATGCACACTAACTGAACACATAGGAAAATGCAGATAATATGGACAGTATGGAAGACTCACCCCACAATACACTTAAAATTGCAGTCTCATCTAATCGTTTGGCACCGTGCAATTTGGAATTAAAAGTTCATTAGTATAAGGGAATTTTACAGGATACAAGATGTGCAGATTACCAGAATTAAAATAACATGGAAAAATGAAAGACTGTTTAAGATAATTGACTGCAGAACAATACAAAAACACTAAACATGAAAATACACATAACTATGAAACTTTCAGTTGTTTGTTATCCCTTTCTCGGTATGAAAACAAGACGTGCAGTGTGTGAGAATCTGAGGAGGCTGTCAGATCCTGCCCTTCAACCTGATATCAATCTGATATCTATCTGTCGACAATAGCTCAACTATGGTGCTCATGGATCATAATGATTACATGGCTGAGTCTCTTGCTTCATCCATCCAATACAATTATATCCTATAAGACAATTCACCCCTTGTGTCTGTAATGAACCTGCAATTTCCATAGGGCTAATAATCCCTTTTTCCAGGCCTTGTTACGATTCAGTGTCATCTAAAATTCTTAAAAAGCAATCTAATCCCACCCTATATTCTTCCCACCCTGCTCCCACCCAGAATTCAATAGCTCAATTCATTATCCAGTGCTTCCTGTAGCTGCCACTTTTAGCTCTTGAACTGAATGCATATCAACTTGTGTACATCAACACCTCCCTCCGAATTGGTCATCTTCCTTCCATCTCAGAGATGTAATACTAGCTAAAACATTATGTCACAGCTCTCGAACATTTCCCTCTAGTTCTGTTCTCGTAAAAATTTGTATCACATCCCTTTAGATCAACATTCGAATCTGCAACAAACTGAATACTATGGAACATTTTATCCCAGCTGCTTTCTGTCATTTCTATAAATCACCTGATTCCTAGCAATAACTGGCATTCCTTCAACACCCAGATCTGAAGCTGATAACAATAATTAAAGAAGGTCATCTCTGACACCAACTCAATTCACATCTTATATGCCATCTGATAAAGGGTTAGTACTGAAAATTTTTATTGTTGTGCTATATCTGTTTTCCAGTGCTAGCCTCCCTTCATCTGTAGTTACTGATTATTGTTTCATTTTTATATTGTTATTTCATCATTGGTCAATACTCATTTCTGAGTTTCTTTTCTCTTGCAGACACTTATTTATGTAGGCATCATTGATGGCTGATCAAGCTGACCCCAGCAAGAATATATGATAAATAAATGTCTGTACGAGTTTTCTGTAACTTGTTTAATATATTTGACTATATTAATCATAAATTATGATACAAAAGATAAAGAATTATAATATATATGGCATTATTAATAAATGGCTTAGTTCTTACCCTCTGAGCAGAAAACAAAAGAGGTCAATGAAACATTTTAATGCTGACTCATGTGGTTCACTGTTTTCTGATTGGAGATATATCAGATATGGAGTAACTCAGAATCTACAGTAGGATAAATATTTTCTTTTAATAGATATAAATGATATACCACGTGTCTCCCACAAATCCAATCCCCCCCCCCCCCTTTTTCCACTTGGTGAGAGATGGGCAACAGCATGACATAAGAGATGGCCTGTAGCATCTAAGCACAGCAGAGATCTAGTGTACCCATGACTGATAAGTAGCTGAGAAGGCCCTACAAGAACCCTGAAAAATGGTGGCCAACTGTGCTCCGGTGTAATGGAAATAAGCATACTAGGATTAAATTAAACAAAATGGAAAGGACATGAAAGTAAGGAACAGAATACAGTACAGACTCAGGTGATCTGGAAAATGAGACAAGTGGTGTAATGGTAAAGCAATTATTTTAAACAACAACTTGACACAAAAAGTCAAACACTACATACACCAGCAGAAGTCAATTGTTGCAAATGGAGAGATAGTAGATATCATCCAAATGTATGATCCTGAAGTTAGGTGAACAGAAGAAGAGAAAGATCTGGAAGCAGAAATGAAGACAGGAAAGGTTATCATTATAGGAGATTTAAATGCCAGAGTAGGTAAAGGCAGAACAAGTTATAAAGATATCACGGAAAGTCATGGTCTAGAACAAAGGAATAAATAGGGAGAAGATGCCTGCAGAATTCATTATTTGTTGGTAATACATGCCATGAGAAAAGAGATAGCCACAAGTTAACCTGATACAGCTCTAATTTTTTTTTTTTTTTTTTTTATGACTTTACACCTCATAAATGTCAAGATCATTAAAGGTGGGGAACAATGGGAGGCAAGGTATGGGAAGGAATTTGGCAGTGGCCTTTTGAAGGAAGTATCCCAGAATTTGCCTGGAGTGAATTGGGGAAACCATGGAAAACCCAAATCTGGATGTCTGGACAGGGATTCAAACCAACGTCCTCCCGAATGTGAGGCCAGAACAATACCACTCACCCACCACGCACAATAATACAGCTCTAATGGTCAGAGTAGACACCTAGAAGACTACATAATGTTTAGCACTCAAAATTAACAGATGTAAAAGTCATACCAAGTGAGAACATGGGAGGAGAGAACTGGTTGGTTATTGAAAGATTTTACGAAATTCAGCCTGGTCAAAGCAACAAGCAAAATTAACTAGAGAATCAACCGTTCGAAACTGGCAAATAGGATCACAAAGGATGTATTTAAGGAAGAAGTGAAGGCTAATTTTCCCAAGAATGAAACAACAACAGCTGAAGAAGAATGAAGGAAAATTAGAACAATAGCAAGGCAGCAGAAAGGACATGTAGAAGAACATCAAATAAGAGTAAGGAGAAGGAAACACCAGGGTGGAATGAGCATATCACAAAAGTTATAATAAGGAAGAATAGAGCATCAAGAGAGTGGTTTGGGGGCATCCATTAATTACGTGTGTTGAAATAGGGGGATCTAGTGATATCTCACTAAATCTCACTGACAGGTGATGGGAGAGGTCCAGATTTTTTTTAGAGAAAAAAAACTCACATAATTAATGGACACTCACTTTCTACACTGAGACTCTAATAAAATTCAAATGCTGAAAGTTGGTACCTACAATAGCTATTCAGTACTAATGATTACAAGCTGCAAGGAACTGATGAATAGGGGGCTAATGCCTTCGATGTGCCCTAAAGCCCCAACAACAATCGAAGATGACCTTGCCAAGATATACTGGAGCAATGTTGGCCAAGTGTGCCTTACAGGTAAAGACTGTACCCTTCTAAAGTTTGGCAGTGTGTTTTAATTCTGTGATGAATCTGAAGGAAAACTGAATGGAGTTAGTTTTCTAATTCAATTTAATTTAATTTAATTTAATTGCAATGGATCACAGGCTCCAGTGGCAATTTCCCTACACACCCACTTAAGGCCATTCAGATGATAAAATTGAGACTTTTTGAGAGAACCTCGATGAAACCTGTACAAAAGGAAGTGAATGTCACATTAATCTGATTATTGGCAACTTTGTTGCTAGGCTCTGCACCTATAAAGTGGGTGACTCACTGATGAGAGAAATGACAGAGGGAAGTGTCTGGTGCTGTTTCTTAAGTACTAGAAAACACTTATGAACATGTCCTTTTACAAGCTTCCTTCCCAAAAATGGGCATACAGAAGCTCCAACGTCAGCATTAAAAATGAGATAGATTTTGTTCTTTGGAATAAATGTCATATTAATAAAGATGTCTCAGTTTTAAACAAGTTTAACACTGGCAAATGAAATAAATTTATGAACAAAACAAAGTAATTTTGTAAGGAATAACACTAAAACTATTATTAAACCTATGGGAAAACACATAAACTTCAACAGAGTCCCCAGCTGAAGCTTCATGAAACTAATGAAGCTGATTTGGCAGCAATGGAAGGCACAAGTGGATAAGAAGTTGGTGTCATCCGTTATAACAATCATATCAAAGTGATTTCTGCAAGAAAACAAGATACCAACTAAAATAGGAGGGATTGAAGATTTTAAGCAGATGTTATATGGTAAAGTATTCTGAAATATGTAAAACTTTGAGAAAAGAAGTGAAGACTGATATAAAGTGGCATAGTGAGATCACTGCAGGCAACAAGTTAGAGAAGAAAACAGGTTTAAAGACAGTGAGTGGTAGCTGGTAAGGAGCAGATAATAGCAATTGATGAAATCAATAACATAATTAATGATAAAGTTTTATACTTCATGAGATGTTTTTATATTAATCTGTATGGAAGCATAAAGAAAATTCTGTTTTTATCTAACCTGTGGCCAATGAGCCAAGTATATTTCCCTCAGAAATCTGGTATGTTATAACCAACATGAGAAAATGATCAGCTGCTAGCACAGATGATCTCCAGTCTCGCATCGGCAAGTCGTCAAAACTATTATCAGATATGGTTGTTGGTGACCGGTAGGCCTACTAAGTCTACTACCTATTTATTGATCATATATAAATACACATAAATTGAAATTGAAAGAGAAAGAATACGACTTACTATCTCAAACTGCAGATTTGGTCCAGGTCATACCACACAACTTTTCTTTGGGGGCATAATAGAGTTCCCCTCCTTAACCCAACAGCATTTATATCACTTATAAAGCAAAAGTCTTGATACTTAATACAGAAAATGTCACATTCTGAAGTTTGGTTCATTTCTTGACACAAAATCACAAACATATCATCATCATACTGAGTGTGTATGAATCAATGCACTATTAACCACGAGTGATACTTCGTTGCTAACATGTTCACCTGGTAGATATTCCACCCAAGCTTCTCATTATAATAGTAGCAATGGCAATGCTCGATTGGGAAAGTAGTCAACCAGACTATGAGCAAGGGATTTGAAATCAAGTCTGTGTAACATTAAGCTCACCCAAACAAAACAAAATACTAAGGAAAATATTTACACAGATTTATATAGAAGATGTCTACATTGATGACAAGTTGGAGGGGTCACTGGATGTTCCAAATATTACCCTTAGGCACTCCAGTGCCTACCCTCACCCTGCTCATCTACTTTGGAATGTCCAAACAGTCCCTCTTCTGTCACTTATTTTACTTCCATCTATACCACCTTATAACGCCCCTAAGACCCAGCCCTTTAATGAAATTTTATTTTGGGCATAATGTATAGAGAGATGGGAGTTGATTAATTGTAGGTTTGTATATTTTTGTATGATAATTGTGAATTTATGTATATTCATCACGGAAATGATCATTGTTTACGGAGAGTAACTGTGTAAATGATTTGTAATAGGATAGCATTACATATGAAACATTAATTAAAAGTTTGTAATTATAGGTGTTGGTGTGATTTTCAACAGTTTGGACTGGTTTACCTTGATAATTTTTTTGTGTAAATGCATGTAAACAGTATTAACTTTCATTTTAAGGTGTTTTCTAATGATTGTGAATGATTTTGTACAATTTGTAATTATTTTTGTGTGGATCTAATTGTTAACGTGTTGTTAGCGCTTGAGAAATGCCTGCAGCACTCCTTATTGCCTACTCGATGTTTCTGTAGTGCCTGTTTATATGCATGGAGATAGTTAGCAGAATCAATTGTCAAGTTTTCAGAAGTTTTGTTTTTGAGTCATCAAGCAGTTTTACAGCCATTTGTCAGTTTAACAACTGGAATATTCGTGTGTTTGTACTGTAGTATCTTTGGACAAGTACATTGCCTTATGCGTATGAAATGTTTCTATGTAGCACACAGAGAAATAGATATGAAGTGAAAAGTGATTCATCGGTGTTGTCATTTCATGGAACTATTTAATCCATTCAAAGCACTAGTTATTTAACCTTTGGGGTAGGGTAAAACCTACTGGTGACAATCGACAGCAACCTGTGAATTGGAGAAGGAAGTAATTGAAGGTAATCATCATTAACTGGTGACAGGACGAATTAGGCTAATTACTGAAGAGTGTATTGTTATTGCAAGGTTTGTTTTTCCACTCCTTCCAGAACAACCACTCTCCTCACTTTCTGCAGATCTCACACTCTGCAGTGTTCTGTCTCCATTTTCATCTTCCTTCTTTAATTCCCGACTGTGACTCAGTCTTCTCTTGTGTCAAGGTTCTCAAGCGCTTGACTGATAATTTGCTTGATTGGTTCATCCACTGCTCTGCAAATCTGCCCACATTTACCCAAAGTATCATGTTCCTTCTCCTCTTATTCCTCACTGTCATCATCCTTTACTTCTTTGTGCCCTTCTTCCGTGTCACTTGCTCTCGTTACTTTCTTGTCCCTCACAATATTTATCGTGGAAAATCCTGTTTACAACTTCCCATAGTCCCTTCTTTCACAAGTCCCTTAGAAGTGTGTTGCTACTGCTTGCGATACGTACCATTCCTCGATCACCAAGAGTATAATAACTTTCATTATAGTCCTGCGTCCAATTTGAAATACTCTTCTACCTCACTATCAGATGATTCCTCCATTTCCACTGGATTTTCCTCATTTTGAGATATCCCTATGTTTCTAATTATGAAGTCACTGGTGTTTCTACAGTGTTTCCAAAAGTAAGTAATTCCTGAAAACCGGAAGGTCTCAACTCCAGCTTCCTTCGTAAACAATGAACTGGAAATACACAATACTACCACTCCTCTTGCATCTATTGTTTGTTTGGAATGTATAAGGAATTCAGCACCTATTCTAGTTGTTATTTGTTTCCCTTTCATTAAGAGAGGTAGATCTTCTCTTTTCCCTGATTGCTTGACTTGTGGTCCAATTGTCTGCTCTGCACTTGGCTTGACAAAACAAGTGGCAGCTAGCAGTTTTCCATTTCTTGCTTTCTCTTCTACAGGTTGCCAGCCCTCTCCTGCTTACTCTCGTTTTTCTCTTCACTCAAACGTTGTTGTATTTGAGTGCTGGCTTCTCCCTCTACTTTGACCTCAGTATTGTTGTGGTTTCTTCTACTGCATATCCGATCTTCCTGTCCTCTACTCCTATGTCCTTGTCCATTATTGCATTCATCTCTTTGGTTGCTGTTGGCATCTCTTCACTATCTTTCATGAAACCCATTGTCATTATCTCTCTCCTGAAGTCTATTTCGGCTCATTCACTTCTCCTGTGGATTGAGCCTCCCCACCATCTGGATTGCCTCCATCGTGTTGTTTATATGGTGGCTTGCGAAAGCTAGTTGGATAGGTTCATGTAACCTGGCCATAATTATATCTACAAACTCAGATCCACTATATGGTCAGTCGAGGTGTCGACACTTGGCTAAACACTTCATTAAAAAATTTTACCATGTCATTTTTCTGGGCAAACAGGGTTTACAATGCACAGGTTCAGATTTTACAGCCACTTGCCTCTCCATTAACCAGAAATGTATTAGAAACTCTTCTATAAAATACTCGTATGTCTTGTACTCTTCTTAAAATCTGTCAACCAAGAGGCGTGTTCTAAACTCATGTGTTCACACACTAGCCTAATATTTTTGTCGTCTAAAGCAATTTGGAAAGGCGCATAATTTTCAAAATTCTCTAGAAAGTCTACCAGATGCAGTCGCCTGAGTCATCAAACTTCAAGTTCTCATTTTTCTTCTCTTATATACACTTGACAATATGAACCAGTAAGAACAACTTGATATTTGCCTATCTCTTCTTTTACTACAACTGGCACTTATTTCTTTAAATTTCCTTCGATTTCCTCCTTGATCAAACTTGGTACTTTTCTGTTAATCTCATATGTAGCTGCTAGCCTGACTTTTACCATTCCTTCTGCTAGGCAATGAATCTTATCTATACAATCCTTGCTTTCTCCTTTAATTTCTTCCATATTCTCCTTGCACACATCAAGAGCTTCTTCTACTCCCTTCAACTGGGGATCTTGAAATTGTTAGGCAGAAATGTATTCTGGGGGTTGCAACACTTTGCCTAACCTGTTAACATAAAATTTCATTACCTGTTTAGCCTTCTGGTACCTTTTAATATATAATAAAATGGCCACCACACATTCATATTATAAACCCTAAATGCAAAGGGCGTAATAAATAAGTTCTCTTGACACAATTTTTGAATCTCACAATACTTATATTCTTGAAAAGTTCACTCGTAAATTTTCAGTACCAGAATTGCGGATAAGGCATCAGACAACAGTTCCTTTGAAGATTTACAGGCTAAGCCCATTCAAACAAGAAGACAAACTCACTAAGTCCCCCTAAAATATGATTACGGCATGTTACGACTTGCCGCAACCGTGTAGAGCAGTTCACTCCATGAACTGACGCGAAGTTAACCATTTGGTTTCAAGAGAAAGACTGGACAAATCTAAGTTGGATGCAGGGATTTTTATAAGCTTTCCAAGGCCTATTGTGTCAGTAACTTTTTTTAAACATTAATATCTTCAAATATACTAAATGGTTTAACTTGCAATTAATACAAGGGCTTCCTGTGATCATATTCTATCTGTTTTAATTTAATTTAACATTCAAAAGTATTTCTATAAGCTTAACCTTGAAGTCTCTTACGTCACCGGCTTGGCAGAATTTTACGCACTTCAACAACAATTAATGACAATCTATCTTTAAAATCTTAATTATTAAATGTTTAAACTTTTTACCAAAAACATTATATATTCAAGGTCCTCTCAATTTAGGCTATCTACTGATATAAATTTCATAATTGTATTCCTTTTAGTTAAAAACTTTATTTTTTTCTCATAATTACAACCACTAATTAAACTTTGCCAAATTAGTTAATTTTACTATCAAAATATTCTAGACAGTGCTGAGTATAGCTGGTGATAAAAGATCAGCTGTGACTTAATCAATTCAAAGCTATTTCTAATCTTAAATATTTGCCTTCTTAACAGTGAGGTTTAAAACCTATACGGACCTACTTATTTCTGAAACTAATATTTTCTGGACATAATGAATACACTTTAAAATGATTCTTATGATGGGCTTTCACTGTGGAAATCAATGCAGGAAAATCCATTCAAGTTGAAAATTACCTTACACGAAATTTCTTAAGTTCTGCACCAGTGACTTCAAAATCGAACTACAGAATATGTTATTACTGGGAATAGCTGGTGGGAATCCTTTTGGTGAACTGAAGGTTACCTTACAAAATCCTACTTTGCTCTCCACAACCAATACTCTTTGGTGAGTTTGTCCAGTTTCTGCCACCATTTCTTGTTTGAATTGTTCCAATGGTGTCCTCATTTCCTCTTCCTGTGTCATACATCTTTGTTGTAACTGTTCAATTTCATCCTTTAGGAATTTTTCGTCCAGATCAGCAGTAGTGATCCTAGTGTGAAGAGCCTTCCCTTTGGCATCTAACTCTGCTTTGATACCGTCTTGCAGGGCATTCATATATTCTTGAATGGCATTATTCTTCTCATAAATTTCAGCTATAATGGAGCTGAGATTTTCTTGAACAACATTATCCTTTTTGAAAATTTCAGCTTTGAGGGAGCATACATATTACATTCCTACTCTCGTATATGTTTACAAAACTGGAAAGTGAACAAGCAGGATATTAGTAAAATGCAGGTGAGTGAAATTAGTTTCTTGGAGCAGAGTAGCAAATACAGGACACAATAAGAAATGAGAAGGAACCACTGAAGTAAAGGATGCAGAACACAAGACTCAAATAAATGGCACATAAGAAACTATGGATAGGTGGCTGAGAGGAGTGTGTGCTTAAAACTGAAGATGACTTACCATAGTGATGATGGAGACTTGGTGGGGGAAAATGAGAAGCAGCCACAAGCAGAGGATCTGTGTTTACTGATTTTTTTTTTTATTTTTTTTTATCACTCCAATAATACTTCTTCATTCAGTCAGATTAAAAGTGTTCTTTTATATATTCACATCTAAAAAGACTCCAGCTTCTTACAAACTGTCAGAAAAAAACTTTATTCACGGGTTGGTACATAACAGCTTATCCTGAACTATGACCGTAAGCGTGGCCTAAGTGTAGATGTCATTCTGTCTTGCTGTCACCATCCAGCTGATAACATCAGCAGGAGAAAAAGGATTGAAATTATGTTCACTGTTGATTTCCAAATTAGTTTCAAACAATGTATTCTGAAAATAATTACATCACCCAGAGACCAATCTACAGCATCGAGATTTTCTTTTCCGAAATTAAATTGATTGCAGGTATGAAACATGATGCAAGCCGCAACCAACTCCCAATAACCCCTAACTGTTGAAGATAAAGTTACATCAAGAGTGTAACCACTTCTGTTCTATCACTTAAATATCTAAGATGGATACCCATTTCTCCCTTGCTTCTTCTCCATGTTTCATGCCTAATCGGCCCCGTTCAGCAATAACCTCTACAAGTGCTTTCTACAGGCTGACTCCACTCCAGCTTCCAAGGGTCTATTTATATAGTCCGGTCAAGTTAGCTCGAAAAATAAGGGTAAGGTTACAATAAGTCACATAGAGTTAAAAATTTGTATGAATGTTCAGAACACAATTTTAAATGAAATGTGAAAAGTCCCCATCAAACCCTCATCTGCAAATAAAATTTATTCAAGATCAAAGTTCGCAAAAATGTTGTTTTTTTTTTTGTATTTTTCAGCTAAATGGTAAGTTTTATCATAAAAATAGGTCAGACGAAAATTGTAGTGTTTAACTATCTATAAAAATTGCTCTTACACTTTTTTTTCCTAAGAATAGCCTTTTAGATTTATGGCCATTCAAAAAGTTTTCTCCATAATATGTCCGAGTACGCCACCTATATACATCACTGGACCCGTAATAAGCATAAAAATATTGGTCTGTGTAACATATACGTATAAAAATATAAACTCAAAAGAAACCCAGTCCCTCATACATTTTATATGCATGTATAGGCATGAACAATGTTTGTTTGTTATTCAATTGTCCGCGTGGCAATGGTTGTATACCTTGTAACATTACAGTGGTTTATTTGGGGCTTCATTTGAGCATTTTTGGCCATATTGGGCCATTTCAGAGAGTGGCACAATTGTTTGAGAAGTGCAAGGGAGAAAAGTTGCACCATCGGGTGCTTAGTGGAAGAACAGCACCTTACCGAGGCGTCGGGTGGGGTTGTATGTTACAAGTAGGGGTGAGCTAGGAGAAGCATGGCAGTCCATCGCTGAACGACAGTGAGAGCATATGTTTCTGTCACAGGAAAAGAAAAGTTGTGCAAGAAATCTTTTAACTGGAGTGAAACATTATTAGTTTTTTGTGGTTTGGTGATTTAATTCTGATCAACGTTGGTGGGTAAGTTATTTGGCAAAGTGTTGGTTAAGAGTCGTTAAGTCCCTGAGAAGGTTTGGTAAGGGCTCAGAATAATTGTATGAAGACCCACTGATTAAATCCAGTGTTTTGGTTTTGAAAGGGCAGTGACTGTTTAAAGTGTTGAGAAGGGCCATACAAACTCCCGAACTAGAGAAGATTCCACCAAATGATTGTAATATTACATTTGTGTATACTTGACGATCAGAGAAATAGATTTGCGCAGAGAAGTTTTGATTCAATTTGAATTGATATGTCAAGTTGCGCAATAGGTTGACATAGTGTCAAGGATATATGTAGGTGAACAAGAATGAAGGTAGAAATAAATTTGAAGGGAATGATAATTTGAAAATGCTTCTGTAACTTACAGCTAAGAATTTTTCGGACCTTACTGTTGAAACTGTCAATGACAGGAAATTTCAAATGTGGTGTTAATTTTTTTTTTTTATGAACTTTGTTGCAGTGGGAATCTTCTGATAATTTATCTTTAAATTTACAAATTGGCCAGTGGCTTGATTGAAGGAAAAGATAATTTAAAATAAAGCCTTAGTCTATTATAAACTATTTGTTGATGTTTTTTGTCAGTAATGAAGGAAACCTTTTTTTATTTCTGTGTAATAAATCAGAATTACAAGAGGTGACTGAAATTCTCTCTGAAGTTTAGGTAACATCACTGCTGCCAATAGAATTTAAGGTTAGCTGCTCTCTCGAATATACCACTGCCTGCAGGTGTTTGAAAGCGTCTTGCAGATTTGGGAGAGTGGGCTGTTGCAGTCCTTGTAATAGTAAATAATCTTATACAACCTGCTGCTTTTTCAAAGACCCAAACAATATACTTTTAGTCTTCAACGTTCCTTCATAGTGTAAACATGTGGTTATGGCTAATATTTCACAATAAAGTTTGTGCTGTTTTTAATTTACAAAAAAAAAAAAAAAAAAAAATATGTTGCAATTGATAGCTATTACAACATGTTGTCTAGGATTTTATGTTATTTTAGATAAATACAAACAGTATGTATGTAGAAATTTCGGTCTCAGAGTAACTGTAGTATTTGATGAGTATACTATGTTAGGATCCAAAGCCGTATCGGGGTCGGGTATCGGCTTGTACACCTAAACTTGAAGTCTTCCAAAATGTTACTAAAAGTTCTGTAACTGTGGAAAACCTTGGAGAATGCTAACTGTAATGATGAAGACGGCCGCCACTTACATATTAACCTCCTGTAAGAAAGGTACTAAAATAGAAATGAAAGTCGAAGTCCGAATCACTGAAGTATATATTCTTAAAATTTTCACAGAATTTAAATAAAGTCACAGTTAGCAATGGCAATTGGAGAAAATCATTTGCCGAAGATCACAAGTCATGAAACAGAACAGACCACACCACCCCGAATGAAATTGAAAGTTAAAGTTCACATTGACGAACACATGTCGGAAAAGTTCAAAATTCTACAGTTGCCTATCCTGTTAGTAATGGCGTCAGTCAGCCATGCTGCCCAAATTCCGGTTTCCCATCAGCCACCGCGAGCCGGACTCACTCAAACCCGCATAACAACGAACTACATCTGAACTCGACCAGATACTTCCACGAAGTGCGACGAAAACATGTCCGGGCTTACTTTTATCAAAATGGCCTACTGACCTAAACAACAACTATCTAGAAAAAAAAATTGTTAGCTGAGAGCTACCAGAAAATCACAATATGAAGAGCGTAACGAGACAAGTGTAGTGATGTGGTTGGTTATGGTTTTAAAGCTTCCAGACCGGTGTAAATGAATTTTGAAATTTGGTTAATCGGAAAGCACATTTGTTTAGAGTATTGCGATACGTCACATCCGAAATATGGATTTGCTAAAGTTTAAAATATCAAGTTTATACTATGTTTAAAGTGTTCGCCAGCTCCTGCTGAGTTCAGTGGTGTAAAAATCTTTTAAATCGGTTAAGGACATCAAAAGTTATTGAATTTCTAAAATTTGCCGACTTCCTAGGTGGTGCAATAATATATTCACTTTTTGTTTAAAGTCGGTTGTGGCCTGAAACTATTTTTAAACCGTACCTTTATTTTATTTAAGTACTTTAGAAAAGTTTTTAGTTCGCGAAATATGTTAGCCGGAAAGAAATCAAAATTACAAGTTGGTTGCTATGACGTCATCTGGAAACGGATTTTTATTTATTCATATCTTCTGTTTATTAGTTGATGGCTATTGGAAACTCAAATAATATTGGCTTGCCGGTTATTTAGCTTGGTTAAATCTACTTTTAAACCTCTGAAATTACTTAGATGTGCTGGAATTAATTATTGAACTCAATCCATGTGGTGATGCTTTAAAAATCATATTTACTGCTTTAAATTAGTCTGGAACTGTGAGTTATTAGTGAATTTAATATAAAACGGTGAAATTATACTTATGAAAGTGCTTTACAGTGGTCAATTATGTGGAATATTAGTGATATGGTTGTTTAACCAAACCTGTTTACTTTACTTCAGAATTATTATGGATTACGCTCATTTAGGTAAGTTTATGGTTTATATTTTACTAGAAACTTCTTATTTATGGTTGCTACGTGTTGTTTATTTACTTTTCTGAACCTAAAGTGTTGTTATTTTGATTTCAACTATAGTATCATGTACTGAATGTTAACCTCAAACTTCGTCGGATTTTGACTGAATATAGAAAATAAAGAGTAAGGTAGCTTACAACTAATAGTAAGAAGAATATTAAAGCCGCAGAACGTCATCAAACTACAAAAACATCATTATCTTCTGATGTCATCTTTGATCAATTTATGGTAGTTCCGACAAGCCAACAACAATTGCTTGCAAATAATCATAACAAGTCTCAGTTCATTTCAGTGTTGAAAGAAAAGTTTAGCTCAGAAAACATTTTTGTCAATCAAGCTGTTGATGACGTGGATTTCTTAATAATTGAAACAGCGATAGAACAATTCAACCCAATAAAGAATTGCTTGTAAAGACTTG
The DNA here is from genome assembly GCA_031002005.1 of Vandiemenella viatica. NCBI lineage: Eukaryota > Metazoa > Arthropoda > Insecta > Orthoptera > Morabidae > Vandiemenella > Vandiemenella viatica. Next base: position 18,214,519 of record JARYHS010013631.1, on the reverse strand, counting down.
AAATGTAAATATCTTGGCACTTGATAACAATCCTAACTGTGCATGACACATCGGATTCTTACAATAAAAGCGAGGTTGCATCTGATACATCGCTATTAGAACAATTTACTTGTGTCCAGGAGAAAGAAGAAGAAGAAGAAAAAGAAGATTGAGACATTACAACTGAAGTTCCGTTAGATAATTTTCAAATAGACTAGTAGTTTTCTCCAATTACTCGTAAGTTACACCACTTTAATTATTTCAAATAGAATAATTTTTATTTAAAACAATATTATTTAACTAAACAGGTACTCAATAGATCATGGAACAGGCCTACTGGGGAAACCATAAAAAAAAAAAAAGAACAGTGTGCCAAGTACACTACCTCACAGGTGGCGTGGAAACGGGTGCATATTATGGAGAAAACGAGTTTTTCAACTTTTTGGAAATCGCCATAACTCAAAAACGGAAATTCTTAGAGAAAAAAAGTGTAACAACAATTTTTATAGATAATTAAATGCTCTACAGATTTAATCTGACCTATTTTTATGATAAAACCTATCATTTGGCTGAAAAGGGCAAAAAAAAAAAAAAAAAAAAATTATTTGCGAACTTTGACCTTCAATAAAAAAAAAATTCAGATGTGAGACTGATGGAGACTTTTCACATTTCATTTAAAACGGTGTTCTGAACATTTATACAAATTTTTAGCTCTATGCAAATTATTGTAACCTTGAAAGTCTATTTTGACTGTACTAATAGGCGATCTAGGGGATTTTCCAACCTCTCAAGAGGATTTTCTGCTCATTTAACCTTATTTTTCCTCTGATCTATTTGAAATTTTTAGGGGAGGCACCCCTTTGCCTAAGAGTCAAAATCAATCCTGATGCAAAATTTTCTAGCTCTGGCAGTTTGACTGTAAATAATTATTTAAGTGGTGATACCTAAAATTTTCTCTCCCTTTAAAGTACTTGAGCTACAGTGTTAAATCTTATTTTAAAGTGATCTACTCCTCCTCGCCTGTCTTTTTGTATATAAACTGGCTTGTTTACAATTTTATATCTAGGAGTATATCAAAACATAAAACTTCAAAATTCTGTATCTCAGAAAGTATCAAAGCTACAGAGCTGAAATATGTTTTAAATGTTTCCGGATGCTATTTCCTACATTGTCTGAAGTTGTGTAGCCTTTAACTAATCCCCTTCATATAGTTTCAAAAACCTAGTTATATTCCTTGTAGATCTGTCTTTCAGAAAACAAGCAGAAGCCGCCATCACTTTGAGATTAACGTACTTTTTCATTCTGGCCAAAGTATCACATGAATTTTCACAAAAAACTAGTGAACTGTGCTAAGAAAAAAATTTACTTTCTTTTAAATATACTCAAACCTCTGAATTTAATTGAATTATACTACTTGAAAACAAATATTTTTTGCATACAAATGATAATTTCACATAAAATCTTACAAAAACATTACTTAACCTTTCCATACCTGCCAACTTCCAAAATTGTGTTTCCGTAAAAACCCTGGACCCCCAATACAGTGTTTCCGTAAAGAACGTGGACCACATAAATTTTAAAATCTACATTTAATCGACAATTAACTAAACGTCCAGAAATTTGTATAAACAGCATATGAAATTGAAATCATGTCTACTTACATCATATTAATTGTTGACAAACATTAATTTTAAGAAAAACTTTGAACACTTTTTTTCAACCATACTGAAAACATGTTCAAACTCTGCATTGCTGTGGGGTATGATAAGTATGAACAACATTACTCTGGAAATCCTATTATATTTAAGAATTCCCTCAGCACCATGAATATTTGATAACCGTGCCCATTTAACATCATTTGTAGCATCTACATCTGCAACAGTTGAAATGTCATTTAACTGAAGAGCTTTGAACTGTGTGTGAATTGCATTTACAACACCATCCCTTGTTTTTTTTCCTTCTTATGTAAGATAACACGAAACTTTTCTAAGAAGAAATTGACTGAAGAAAATATTGCATCCTCAATTTTGTCAAATGTGGCTACTTGTGCATGTCGCAGCACATCACTTGTTAGGGGAAACTTGTTTATGATGTAATCACAGGCTGTAGAAAAGTAATTTCTCACTGATGAAAAGAATAGAGCTTTATCTTCATTATTAGTTTCTTAAGAATTAGACAGGATAGGGAAAAAATACCCACCACTTACCAAAGATGAAGGCAGGAGGGCGAGAAGAACATGCAAAAAACACAAAAACAAACAAATTGCACAATATTTCGATATGAGCCTTAATCATGTGAGAGGCGAGACATACAGCAGGGGGAAAGATGTGGTCACATCCCGACCCACCACATGAATCTGCGCAGGACTGTACAGAACTCAGAAATGAAAGAAAATGATATTCAAACGATTGCTGATTCGACTTTAAGAAAAGTATCCATGTAAAATTTGAGAGAGAGAGATTGATTAATTATTGAGTACAGTAAAATTAGCGTATCTTGGCCTAATATCAAAGTCAAATGAAAGAAGCTTTAACGCACATATATGAGCACTTACAACGATGAAATAAATCGTAAAACTTGCCACAATCGTCAATAAAAACCGCAATAACTTCATTCCATATAAAGATCAGACCTAAGCAATCGAATTTTGGTTTGTAAATCCGTAAAATAACACAGCTTATCCATAAAACCATAAAATACAGCACTTTTCCATAAATTTTACGGAAAAACTGTAAAAATTGGCAGGTATACTTTACCTATCAATTTGAAATTTTCACATAATATGTTACAAAATTCAACACGTTTTACGCTACAAATCATCTTCATGTCTTGAAAACTAAGAGCTCGGTAATTAATTAATTGTTTATTTTCGGTCTTTGTGCCATGTGTTTGATTCAACTTCAAAATCAATTATCTCTTCCATACAATTTTATACCTGCAAAGTGTCATACCTCGTTTTGATCCTTACAACTTAATGCACCTCTGAAAATGAATGTAGCGTTTTCTATTTCAAAATAACAAGTTTTCCTTTATGCGACCAATGTTTACAAGTTTTGATTGAATTCCACTGTTTACTTCTACTTATTGCTTGAAAACTGTAATAAAATGATTCTAAACTTACTTTTCAATAGAATTAATATTAGTTTGCACCTCTTTCAACTAATTTTGGTGATATATTGATCAAATTAAGGTTATATTACAAATGTTCCATCTCAGATTAACAAAATTTCCACTGTGTCTACAACTGACTCATTGTTCTTTTGAAGTATAGAGAAAGAAACCATCACATCCACAGCAGTGGGAAACAAAGGTGAATGCATTACAATACAAAAAGAAAAAAATCAACTGAGGCTCTTAATGAGGATGTTACCATGATACAGCAGATACTGTGTAAGAGAAAGAAGGGAATTGACTAAGTAGCTGAAATGAATGGAAGGCAGTCAACGATATATGATCAGTAGTTGTGGCAGAAAAATCTTAAGTCCTAAGCCCAAAATTAAAATAACAATAAAAATAGAAACATTATTGATGAAGGGTTCTTACTGCTGGTTTATGGAGAAAAGATAAAGTGGTGGAGGTGTGGAAGATAGTGGCTACCAACAAATTTAAATTAGGGCCGAACAGGATGTCTCTCTTTACCTGAGCTCTGAGGCATTATCATCCTCCAAGAAAGCTCTGCAATCTATAATGAGGGTGCTGAGGCGGTTAGCATCATGAGTGGTTTTATAAATTGTTACACAGTGTTCAAGACTCTGTTTATGCATACCAGTCAATAAGTGAGGTGACAAATAGGTTTAAAAATTATAGGCTGATCAGTTTGACATCAGTGGTATGTAAAGCAATAGAGAGAGTGATATCAAACCACATCAGAAATGTCTGTGAGAACAAAAATGGTTTTTAAACCGACAACATGGCTTTAGGCAAGGATATTCAAACTAATATCAGTTAGTGGACTATATGCAAGATATTTTGTATGAAATGGACAAGGGAGGCCAAATTGATAGGGTAGCACTAGATCTTTCTAAGATATTTGATAGAGTGAGCCATAAAATGGAGGTAAATAAAGTAAACTCCATCAAAACTGATGAAAACGTTATTTGATGGGTATAAGAATTTTTAAAAGGTAGAAAGCAAAAAGTCAGAGTAGGAAATGCAGTACCAAAAGAGATGGAAGTGAAAATGGAAGTGCCACAGGGTAGTGGTCTAAGACCATTGCTATTCCGGAGAGGGTCTGGTGGCTCAGTTGGTTGACCACATGACTGGGGAATGGAAGGTCCCAAGTTCAAATCCCAGTCTCGCTTGGAATTTTTACGCTTTAAAAACAGACCTTCACTTCTGGCAGAGCTTTGCTTTGTCATGAGAAGTACACTAGGACACTCCATGGTTCGTATTCCTTGTAAAACTGTAGGTCTCCTATAGCTGGTAGGATTAGCAGGTTAGGTTAGGATAGCCACAAGGGAGGCACATTGTACAGCAAATCAAAACTCTATCAACCAGCTGCCGAACTAGCCTTCATAGTATCTTGGCCAAAAATGTCATATGCCCTTTTATTTATTGCTATTCCTTATTCTATTGAATGATTGTGTTGATGGTTTAATACCAGAGGTTATGTTGCTCCCACACAAAACAATGGTATATAATAGGATCAAAAGGGAAGAAGAATGAGCAGCTGCGGGGAGATCAGGACAGGATATCTGGATGGGTAGAAGCACTTTAATGAATGCAAATAAGAGACAGTTTATTAGGTAAACAGATAAACAATAGCTTGATTATGATTATAAGGAGAGGAAAGACTTGCTTGTTGAGACTTGAAATTTATCTTGGCCTAACATTTGATAATAAACTAACTGGTCAGGACACATTGGACAGGTGGTAGGAAAACGTTTCAAAATTCTTCCCTTATTGGATGAGGGGATGTACCAGAGAAGTGAGGGAATTGAGTTACAAAATTTTGGTCAGACTGTGTATTATTGGACCTACATTTTGAGTATCAAGTACAGGAGTCAAAGAGAATGAAAAGAAGGGGTGCTATATTTGTCTCTGGAAATTACTGAAGAACACACTCAGTAACTTTTATTATAAAGATGCTGGAATGGGATTCACTAGAAAACAGTAGGAGGGTGAAGAGTGTTTTTTTTTTTTTTTTTTTTTAAACTGCTTTACGTCTCTCAACAGCAAGGTCTTTAGAGACAGGAAAGAGTGGGGGGCAAGGATGGGGGCAAGGAATGGGAAGGAATTCGGCCATGGCCTTTTGAAGGAAGCATCCCGGCATTTGCCTGGAGTGATTTGGGAAACCATGGAAAACCCAAATCTGGATGCCCGGACGGGGATTCGAACCGCCGTCCTCCCAAATGCGAGGCGAGAACGCTAACCATTACACCGCCACGCTCGGTAGGGTGAAGAGAGTTGTGGGTTTGTACAAGGTGTAATTGGTCATGAGTGTGGAAGGAGAGAGGTGCATGGAACAGAAAAGTTGGTACTCACCACATGCTTGATATTAGGCATAAGGGTATGGGAAAATTTTCTTTCATATATTAGGGGATTGGGTACTGGAATAAATTACCAAGGGAATTGACAAATAATTTACCAAAAATGCTGAAAGAATTTAAAATTAACATTCACACAGGGCAAAAGTAGGTTGATACAAGAAAGGGAAGATAAGGGTGTGCAGGGAAACTGCACAGGAGTGTGCACTCCATTGTAATTAAATTAAATCATTCATTTTATTGTGGCACTTTATCAACAGGAGTGTTTTGCCTATGTATACAGTACTAATTGGTTTGGTACCAGATGAAGTTTAAGAACTCTCAGGTGTAGTGCAATGTGATCCACAATAGGGAGTATATCTTAATGTTTGATCAATTAATGCTGGTGTACTTGGAGGAGGTAGGGCACATGTGTATGTCACAAAGAAATAATGTTTCAAATGTTTTCTTTGGAAAGTAAGTTGGGGCTTAAGGACCAAAGATTGCCGAGACTAAGAGTATGCTGCAGCTTATTTTGAGAAGCTGCTAGTACAATTTTTAGAAAGAGGAGCCTCATTCTAAAACAGAATAGAAAAATGTTTAATTCTTTATCTGATATATGAATTTAAGGACATAGAGTGTTGGGTGATCAGTTTTGTGCCTAACTGCTCCTGAGAAGTGGACCTGTCACATGGCTACTACATGGACTCTCATTTTTGCGGCTTGTCTAGCTGAGTTTTTTAGGAGTGGAAGTCACATGAGAGTTCTGTTTGTCAACACATTTGTAAGGTACTACAACAGACTATGACAGCTTAGGAATGAAACACAGTGATCAATCAGGAAGCATCGATCACACTACATTCTTCTAACAGAACTGATCTGATTTAACAATTTCTAGAATTCTGGCACTAAAAAGGCTGTTTTCAGAACTCTTGAGGTGTAACAAACTTTCAAATTAAAATTTTTAAGCGTATGGTGCCATATGCATGATAAAAAATGAATTACTCTGTACAAGGCAAACACATCAATAATGTACTAGAAAAATTGATTGTAAACTGATAGGATTATAACCAGTGTACAGATGCCAGATACTTTTGAGCGTGTTATGAGAAATATATTTCATCATTAGCAGCAGGAAGGGAGGGGTGCAGACAGCATCATATGTAGGTAATAGCCATAGGTGAGGTGTAAGCTTATTTCACAGGATCTGTTGGACTCAAACTACTAATTCACAAGTGTTATCAAATCTAATGCAGTGTAGGTAGTAGAGGACTTAGGAGCACTCTGTAGGGGTATTACTGAGGAGGATAGTGCATTGGTATTGGGGGTGCCGGAAATAGTGTTGACAGAAATATCGGCTGTGAGGTAATCCACTTCCAAATATTAAGGGGGTTTAGAATTGGAGGGGGATAAAAATATGTAACAAATACTTAATGCTGATGTACAATGTCAATAAATCATAAAAAACCAAAGAAAAATTTTGAAGCAATAAAAGGACAGATAGGAATAAGGAGGATGAGCATATCATTGACATAGGATACTGTAGTAACTTAAAACAGATACACAAACCATAAATAGTTATACGAATAGAGGGTCATTAGAGATAGATGTAGAGTCTTGGTTACAACAAGGAGTGATACTGAAAATGTTGCTAACCAATTGAGCATTTTTAGAGATGCAGCATATGGCAATGGGGTCACATGTGAGCACACTGAGACCCACAACTTAACTTGATTAGCTGAGTTATGTCATTAGTGTCAATTCATACCATTAGGAATTTGTTTGTTACTTTTGTTTTATCTTTTTTTAATAACATCAAATCCCTTGCTAATATTCATCTTGTGGGCCAAATAAATTAAAAATTCAGCCACGAACGATTGCAGAGAATTAATTTACACATTTTCTTGAGATAATACCTGCTCAAAGCTCATTTTTATGATTTGGTAGTACCAGTAATTTTCACTGAAATACTTTGCACTTTGCATCAGATTTAGTCACTTCTCAGACAGAAATTAATATTTCTAAACAACCAAAAAAAAATTACTGGGCAGCAATAAACTGTTAAATTTGGTGGCTCAAACTTAGTCAGAATAGAACAATGTTTCTTGACCACACCACATGAGTGTGTCTGCCACTACCAACGCCTGACCATCTCTACTGCATAATAATGGTGTAGCAGCTTGCTCAAACAGCTGCACACCCTCTTAGCAGTACTGACACACACTTCCCGTGCCAACGTAACAAAATACTCTGCTTTTGGAACATCAGTTACAAAAATATAAATATTATTTTCCAAAAATCTCATAAAATCAATCTATATATCTACTTCACAGTATATATCTGATACTCTTATCATATGTCTCATCCCTAAATATGATTATGGTTTATACCGAAACAATGAAAACTTTGTGTGTGTGTTAATCTGTTCATTGTGACCATCCTGTTAGTGGTGAGTGATGTGTTTACTTTCTCAGGTTGCAGAAGGAATAAGTGATAATGAAGCAATGCTCACAGACATAAGAAAAAGGTGTGGTCTCAAAGACCTCATGGCAGAGTTTCTTACCAGCTGTGCCTCTATCACAACCACCTAACCTAAATTGGTATTGTTGTCAGGTATAGGGAACCCACAGTTTAATTTGGAATCTGAACCATGGAGCATCCCATTGTCTTCGTATCATCAAAGCAAAACTTTGCCACAGGTGAAACTCAGTTTTAAGGACTGTAAAAATTTCAGCCAATACTGGGAGTCAAATTGGGGATCCCAGTTACATGCTTCAACCAACTGAGTCAACAGAACATTCATAAGAGTGAAGTGAAGAGAATGCTGGGTGTGTGTAAGGTAAATGTTGGGAATGAGTCCAGTACTGATATTGATAGAAGCATAAGGATTAGTATGTGGAAGAGAAAAAATTACCATTACCACAAACCAACAGCTGATTTCAAGAATAAAGGAGTTGGAAAATTTTCTTTCATAAGCAAGGGATTGATGATGATTATGATGACGATAATAATAATAATAATGTGTAGGGCATTACTGGCTGAGAGATTCTAAAGGGATGCTTGGCTATCAAGCGACAGAATTTCAATTTGCTCCGCATGCGCCTCTGTAAAGGGTACCCTAACTAAAGGGGACTAACAGTTTTACTTGGTATCTGAATTACAGAGCATCCTATTGTACATAACAAGAACAAAATGAAGTTTTGCCACAGGTTAAGGTCATTTTTAAGGCTTGTAAAACTTCAAGCTGAGACCAGGAATCAAACTGCAGACCTTCTGATCCCCAGTCACACACCTTAACCAGCTGAGCCACCAGAAGACCATAGAGTGACCAGAATAAGTTACCGAGTGAAATACTGAACAATTTTCTTGAAATAGTGAAAGAATTTAAGTCATAAATTCATAAAAAGTGAAAGTAGGCAAGCAGAAAAATTTCCACCTAGGTATTAGTTCCATTAAAATTAAATTAAATTGAATAGTGGCACCATTCACTCAATTGTAAGGACCTAAGACAATCTACTGAAATGCTTGCAGTCTGAAGCATATTTTTCATGATTTATGCTGCTAGTATCTCACTCATTTCTCAAAAAGAAAAATATTTCTAATCACACATTTTAACAACAGACAAAATTACTTTGTGTACCAACCTAATTGCGTCACAACAGGAGAGACAAGATCAGAGAAATAAGTTGCCATACTAATGGTTATATGAATTCTTTCTTCTCTTGTTCTATTTGGGATTGGAATACACACAGTAGAGATTAGTTTTTGTGCAGAGAACACCCTGCCACCCACAATTTGGTGAAATGGAGTGTATATATGTAGATTTATAATTAATATGATTAAATTTTAAGAGCCTTTTATTTCATGTGATTTTTTTTTTGTGTTGTTGGTCTTTTTGAATTAAACTGAGACTTTATTTGAATGTTGTAAATTACTGTTAATCTACAAAAAACAGAAAAGGAGGCTTAGAATGAAAAATTTAAACAGTAACCAGAATCTAAGCTATATAAAATACAACAATACTTAAGTCTTAAACTAAAACAAATAAAAACTACTTCATCACACTGACCAACACATTTTTAAACATCTAGAAAATTATTACTTCTAAAGTTAACTAAGAGTACCTGAACAACCAGCTCCTACTGCAACTGGAGTATTTGGCATAACACGAACTACACGTGAACCTGGAAGAACGCGATCAATTTTCTGCAACATTCATATTAAGTGGTTTGAAGGACAATATAATTCATGATAAGCATAAAACATATATAGCTGAATGACTTATTTTAAGTGGAAGCACAAAAATAGCAAATCAGGAAGTTCATATGAATACAGCAAAATCCATAAAGTACTTTTTGGATTATCATACTGGAATTACTCAACTAGAAATATATATATAACAACAACAGTGAGCAGGAAATTGTATTAAGGCAATAAAACTAAGGAACGATAGGGATATATGACTCAACACTTACCACAGATGAAGGAGGCTGGGAATGACAAAAACGAACAAACACAAGAAACGTGCAATATTTACACCTTATTTAGATGTCTGGCTTCTGCACATCTAAGGCTATAGGCAAAAATATTGCGCTTCTTTTGTGTTTATTTTTTTGTGTTCGTCGTCCCAGCCACCTTCATCTGCGGTGTCATATTTTCCTATCCTTCCTTAGTTTTATTGATTTATAGCATCTTACAGCTCATTGTTATATATATATAGCCCTCAGGATCTAATAGTTCGCTAACAACTGTCTGCCTCTAATTACCTCGACGTCGACAAGGCGTAAAGCCATAAGCAAAAAAAAAAAAAAAAAAAAAAAAAAAAAAACTATCAACCGAAACCACTATTACCTAAAAGAAGAAATGTGCCACAATTTCTACTTACATTGTTTTGGGTTTCAGGTGCATTTACCGGATTATGCTGTTTATCTTGTGTATATATAAAAATCTCGCGTCACAATGTTTGTCTGAGATAAACTCCGAAACTACTTAACCAATTTTGATGAAATTTGGATTACTTTGTGTAATTTGGTCCAACTTAAAAGATAGGATAGTTTTTATCTCGATTACTGACCTGAATATTTATTATTGCACATTAAATGTTCATTAAATGTTTGTCATAGGACAACGGTTTGTAATTATTTGTAAGTTCAAGCGGTCTTGTGGCTCAGTGGTTAAGGCATCTGACTGGAGATCGAAAGGTCCCCAGTTTGAATCCCTGTCTCAACGGGGATTTTCATAGGCACTTAACCAGGACCTCACCTCTGGCACAGCTTGCTGTTTAATGTGAAGTACGTCAGGATGGTACTGTGGTTCAGATTCCACGTTAAAACTGTAGGTTCCCTGCACTCGGCAGAATTGTCACATTGGTTGAGGGGGCTACAACAAGGGTGAAATGCGCACCAGGTCATTACGACCACACAAGGTTATTATTTTAGTTCCATAAGTTTCTAACAGATGGTGATTTGTTAATTTATCGACATAACACTTGGTTATCTAGGTTGGGTAACCATGTAGTAGATGGTGTTGTGTTTCACTTTCTTTATGCTACAGTCTATTCCATGCCATAACCGAGTTTCTTGAATTTTTCGTGTATTATCATTTTTATAAGTGTGCTCTATATCTATACTAATATTATAAATGCGACAGTAACTCTGTCTCTCTGTCTGTTACATTTCTTGGGCTGAACGGCTAATCTGACCATGATGAAATTTGATGAGGAGATACTATTTGGCATTATGATGGACATAACATACTTTTTTCTGTAAAAATAATACATTTTATCATATGATTTTGAAAAATTACTGAACGCTGATCGACAGAAGCATAGAATGTGTAGGTGTCTGTACTACCTTTCCATATAGCAGTCTGGTAGCTTAGTGGTTGAAGCGCTTGCTTACTGATGTTGGGAGCGTGTTCTCCGGTTAAAATCTCTGTGCAACAAAAAATTTAAAAAAATGTCTAGCAATGCTGGAGGTTTACATTTTTTTCACGTTATCTTGATCCCTCAGCAGTTGTTACTCTCGCAGTCAGTGTGTGTGTGATCTGCACTAATAATACTATAAATGAAAGTAAGTCTCTGTCTTTTTGTTACATTTTGACGACTAAATGGCTATACCGATTGTAACGCTTTGCGTCGCTTGTCGTTGATTTGATTGTAATTATAATTATGAATAACTCAATTCTTTAGACCCAAAATATATCGTTTATTTTATATCATTCAGATCTACTGGGAATTACAATGGAATTGGTTATTCTCAGAAGATGCAGGTTCGTTTTTAGGCAATGTTTGTCTCGAGCATTCAATCTACTCTGATAACTATCATCTCACAAGTCCTAATCTCCATAGCAACTTACAACTAATAGCTATTTCTCTCTAAGAGTATATATATCATTAGTTTTTTATCTACTCTCAGAGATCAAAAATATAATTTTCTTATGCAAATATTTCTGTTCTGTCACACGATATTGATGGAATTTGAGAAGGAAATACTTTGCATCTGTAGGAAGGGCACAGGACATTTTTTTCGGTATGAATAACAGTTGTAATCACGAAATTTTGAGAACTTATTGAATGGTGACAGAGAGATGGATGTGTGTGTTAGTCAGCAAGGGTGTATACAGGATCGGCACTAGAGGGGGGCAGGATTTGAACTAGGGGGGAGGGGGCAACTCATACTGGTTTCGAGGAAGTGGGGTGGGGGACTGAAACATGATGATTTCTTACAAAATGAAACTCAAACCTATTCATGAAACTATTTTTATTATTGATTACTATAGTAATCCAACCACTTAATCTAGGACCTACTATGTAGTTAATTAAGATCGTAAGTCAGTTAGTTTTTTATGTAAACATCAATTGTCTCGGATTTTCAGAAAAAAATTTCAATAATTTTGTTTGTCAATATTTCGATGCACACTCATCAGATATAATCCAGTCAATCTTTCTCTCCCAAAGTGCTCCTGAGCCAGCTCTTCACTCGTCGAAGCATACTGAAGGCAACTTAATTTTTCTCTGCCCCTCACTGGATATGCCCATGTTAGTCAGCAACATTATGTCGGTTGCTCAAACTGTACTTCTCGCACATTATGTTAGTGTATGATTTGTTAATAAATTTCGTTTAGAGACAAAATGTATTATTTATTATAGATGTCGATTTTCTCTGTACTATTACTTTGTGCCTGCTTAAATGTTTCTGGCACCATTTAATTTTGCCTTCTTTTTTGACATGCCTTGTGGGCGCAATGTGGCCTAATGTGTAGCTCTAGCAGAGCACACGCAGCTAAAGTAATTGGAACCCAAGAATTGGATGCTCTTGCTGAAGAAAGAAAAAAATAATATGCTGAAATAAAGGTGCCCTTAGTTAATCCCCCACCCTCCCCCACATCCCTGCACCTTTGTTTGTTTTTCTGTTTTTAAATATGTTGGAAATTGATTTTCTTCACGAGAATGATATAGTGATGACTTTTCTGCCGTATTATGACAACTCAGTGTTGCTTGAGACCAGTCGTACATTACCAACAGCTGTCTAGATTCAATTCTGGTAACTAAATTCTTAATCCATGTGTACAAAGTTGCAGATATCATCTAGTTAAATATAAATTTTATGGGCAGTTCATACATACATGTAGGAAAAGCCTCAAAACCATGTCCAATATATCTAAGATTATAGATTTTCAATCTATGAAAAAAGTAGGTAGTATATTAACCCAGCATGTCTTCAACTGAACAAAGCAAGATCTTATTGGATTTAGCAACCTTGGTGATGTTCTTTAGAATTTCAGAGTAAGGATGGTAGTGACACAACCTTGGTTAAGACTAACAAGTAATATGTGATGTTCCTTGGCTGGTAGCCAAAGGCAAACAGCAACAGCTAAAAAACTGAATGAAGTAAAATTTAATAAATCACTTCCAACTGATATCTGTTTTTCATTTAAAAAATGCATTTTATTTTTGTCAGTAGAAGAATTATAACAAAAAAAAAAGAAAACTTTGCTGTGTTGTAAGAGTGAAAAGCACTATACACACCAAAATCTAATTAGATCAAGAACCTGATTAACTTATAATGCAAGCTGAAGGCAGATAAGACATTTTTATATAGAATTCAATGATAATAAAACAAGATGAACACAAATATACATTACTTCAGATGTATACTCAATCATCTAAGGGCAAAATCTGTAGCCAACATGGAGTCTGAAGCATAGAGGTTCATATAAGCATGGAGGTTCATGTACGTTTTACAGTGTATCCATGTAAGATTAAGACATCTACCCAGTCTGGGGTTTCATGTAAGATTTGCTGTGTACATATGAAAGAGTAAAACATATACCCAATGTGGAGTTTGGAGCATGGCGGATCATGTAAGATTTGCTGTGTATCCAAGTAAAAGTAAAACACAAACTCCAGTATGGAGTCTGAAGCATGGATGTTCTTGTAAGATTGCAGTAAATCATATTTACTTTCTAACATGATAAAGAGCACACCCGGAATAATATATACTTGATCGTGACAATTCCCCCTCCCCCTTCATCGTAGCACTACTGCTTTCAGCTTGCATATATAATGGTTTTACTTTCTCTGTTTTTAGTCAATTCCATATTGACAGTTCCTCCCCCCCCCCCCCCTGTTTCATTATTACCATCTGGATCTTGATCTAAACAGATAAACATAAAACCTTATCACTTTTTTTTTAACTGCTTTATGTCTATCAACAGCGAGGTCTTTAAGAGACGGGAAAGGATGGGGGCAAGGAATGGGAAGGAATTCAGCCATGGCCTTTTGAAGGAAACATCCCGGCGTTTGCCTGGAGTGATTTGGGAAACCATGGAAAACCCAAATCTGGATGCCCGGACAGGGATTCGAACCGCCGTCCTCCCGAATGTGAGGCGAGAACGCTAACCGTTACACCGCCACGCTCGGTAAAAACCTTATCACAATTAGATTGTTACAGCTCAGATCAAAGGTATTACTGGTGCATAGATAAATAATGTGCCAAAAATCATTTCTCAAATTCCATTAGAAAGTTCAATTTAAAATTATGAATCAAGAGTTTGTTAACTGTTATATTATCAATTTAATGCCAAATGGCATGAATGGTGGCTGTAGCATGTATTTAATAAAGTGACATAACAAACAGCAAAGGTTTCAGAAGACTGCTGATAAACATTCAAATCAAGAAAGAATTACAAATAACACTGGAAAAAATAGACACTACTCAAGCCACAATTCACACAAACAAAAAACTTACAGCTGCTGAAGGAAATGTTATGCACATTACTTCAAAATGTACATGTAATTCAATATTATTTATGGCTATGATTATTGCTGATTTTGTTAAAACCATATTAATGAAATTGCTATTACGTTTCTCAATCCTATTCATATAATCACAACCTGACACAAACAATTATAATGACCCGTATTTACTAATAATAGTCCATACAAATTTCTGAACAATAACAACAAGCATGTGAAAATGTTGAGGTAGGGAAACAATGAACTGAAAATGCTGATACAGGCAGGAGTGCCACAATACACAATCGCTCGTCAAATATGACCACATCGAGACAGTTGTTGGTTGGATCAGGTCATTTACCCACTATCTCAGAAAAGAAGATGGAGATTGGGGGTAAGAAACCCTCCCACTCTTAAACATGTGAAAATTCATCATCAGAGCATCAGGCAGTCATGACAGTCACTCACATCGAAGAGGGCTGTTACTGCGAACCACGGCCTGCCCAATCAGTGCCCATGAGTGTCAGCATAAGAACAGCATTTCCTGCAGCCTCAATATCAGTAGCAAAGTATAGAAGCCACACATGGGATACTCTGCATTTGATTGCTTGAGGAATGGGACATGTAATAGTAGTTACATACCATGAAGTATTCAGAGTACATACTCACATGTTTGTGACTGACAGTTTTTCTATACAAGGAGAAATGTTTTTAATCAGCAACCTTTCAGCTAAGCCAACTGTAAATTATTGAATATACTCATCAATACACCTTGTAATAAGCTATGTATATGATGTCAACAATTGCTTTTATTTAATTCTTGAGACTACCTGATTGCGAACTCAAGCAGTCTGTGAGGGCTTTTGAGGAAAGCCCCTAGTATGACTCTTAATGACAATTGCTCTAGCCTTTCTGACCATTCAGCTTACAACACAACATTTGCATCAAATTGAGTCAACAATTGCCTCAACATAAGAGAACTGCACACATAAGGAATATGAATGTCATAGCCAGTTTTATATTATTTTTAAATACTATTATCAAAATCCATTAGTAAAAAATGGAAAAAGGGATAGAATTTTAAAAAAAAATTAAAAACTGAAATTATATTTCCAGTAAATTCTTGAATACCTACAGTAAATACATAACAGATAAAAATCAAAAACTCTGATTCACGTACATTCTTAAAAACAGCATTTCATTTAGAAGGACTATGGTTTTATTGGTTTTATGAAGGACATGCAATCTCTAAACTAGGGCACAAACAGTTCTATAGATGATATTAGCACTACATGTCAAAGTTAAAAATTTAATTTTATACCACTGACATATAAAAAGCTCATTCACAATGATATACTACCTACCAGTCTTTCAGTAAAACCGAAGTCACATACGTAAAATTAACCACAGCTGCCATTGATATGTCCACTATCAGAAACAGAAAAAGTGTAATTCAAATAAACAAAAGGACTTAAGCCTTGACTACAATGTCTTACCACGAAATTAATATAACATTAAATATTAATAAAAGTGTTGAATTTAAGTTTAATTTCATAAAAAGTGTTATGTTTCTGGTTAAAAAAAGAAAGAAACAAATATTAAATCAACAAACACTAGAAATAAAGCAATGCTTGATTATAATACACTCCTCGAAATTGAAATAAGAACACATTGACGCCGGTGTGTAAGACCCACCATACTTGCTCCGGACACTACGAGAGGGCTGTACAAGCAATGGTCAAACGCACGGCACAGCGGACACACCAGGAACAGCAGTGTTGGCTGTCGAAGGGCGCTAGCTGCGCAGCGGTTGGGTACCGCCGCAGTCAGTGTCAGCCAGTTTGCCGTGGCATACGGAGCTCCATCTCAGTCTTTAACACTGGTAGCATGCCGCGACAGCGTGTTCGTGAACCATATGTGCAGTTGACGGACTTTGAGCGTGGGGCGTATAGTGGGCATGCAGGAGGCCGGGTGGACATACCGCCGAATTGCTCAACATGTGGGGCGCGAGGTCTCCACAGTACATCGATGTTGTCGCCAGTGGTCGGCGGAAGGTGCACGTGCCCGTCGACCTGGGTCCGGACAGCAGCGACGCACGGACGCACGCCAAGACCGTCGCATACTACGCAGTGCCGTAGGGGACCGCACCGCCACTTCCCGGCAAACTAGGGACACTGTTGCTCCTGGGGTATCAGAGAGGACCATTCGCAACCGTCTCCATGAAGCTGGGCTACGGTCCCGCGCACCGTTAGGTCGTCTTCCGCTCACGCCCCAACATCGTGCACCCGCCTCCAGTGGTGTCGCGACAAGCGTGTATGGAGGGACGAATGGAGACGTGTCGTCTTCAGTGATGAGAGTCGCTTCTGCCAATGATGGTCGTATGCGTGTTAGGCGCCGTGCAGGTGAGCGTCACAATCAGGACTGCATACGACCGAGGCACACAGGGCCAACACCCGGCATCATGGTGTGGGGAGCGATCTCCTACACTGGCCGTACACCTCTGGTGATCGTCGAGGGGACATTGAACAGTGAACGGTACATTCAAACCGTCATCGAACCCATCGTTCTACCATTCCTAGAACGGCAAGGGAACATGCTGTTCCAACAGGACAATGCACCTCCACATGTATCCCGTGCCATCCAACGTGCTCTAGAAGGTGTAAGACAACTACCCTGGCCAGCGAGATCTCCGGATCTGTCCCCCATTGAGAATGTTTGGGACTGGATGAAACGTCGTCTCACGCGGTCTGCGCGTCCAGCACGAACACTGGTTCAGCTGAGGCGCCAGGTGCAAATGGCTTGTCATGCCGTTCCACAGGACTACATCCAGCACCTCTACGATCGTCTCCATGGGAGAATTGCAGCCTGCATTGCTGCGAAAGGAGGATATACACGGTACTAGTGCCGACATTGTGCATGCTCTGTTGCCTGTGTCTATGTGCCTATGGTTCTGTCTGTGTGATCATGTGTTGTATCTGACCCCAGGAATGTGTATATAACGTTTGCCATTCCTGGGCCAATGAATTCACGGTGTTCTTATTTCAATTTCCAGGAGTGTATGTTAATTCAGGATACCTTTAAAGTTTATGGATATAATTAATAACTTCAGTTCATAATATCTTTTTAAATGAGACAAGTACATTGTGATTTACTTATGCTAAAGTGATAGTTTAATGATTATTCCATTCTTGCACATACTTCTTCTTCTTGTTAGCACTTTGCTCTATCATCTGTATAGGAATATTAATATTTCTGCAACTATGTTTTGTTAAATTAAATGGTACTGAAAAGTTCTCTGTTTCAATCATAGATGATGATAATTAAGTAAAGAAGGAAACAGGTGAACCATAAATTACCACAGAAGACAGCACTGACACACACAAACACATAGAACAATTTTGAAATATTTGGGTATATCTATTTTAACATCTTAAGTACTTCTATGACTAAAAAAATAAGACCTGGACACTCCACAAAGGTGACAAATGGAAAATAATGACACCTATGATAGGATTCATGAGAAAAACAGCTGGCTATGAACTACAAGACAGGAAAAGATTAGATGGAATGCTTAAAGAACTCAAAGTTAAAATCGTAACAATGGAAAGAAAGAACTGCCACGAGGCAATATTTGTATGGAAAGGATTGATAAAATACACCCAACACTCACTAAAGTTGAAGGAGGAGGGCAGCAGCAAAACAAAACAGTACACAAACACAGAAAATACAATATTTTGAGGTAAACCATTTGTCAAGTGAAGAGAAGTTAGTGGCTGAGCTCACACAAGCAATCAATGCAGCCACTCATAAAATGCAATTGTCCACTGAAGGTGGTGGGGGGAGCAACGATAATATAACTGCAAAAGAAAGATTAAAATGGGAAATAATAATACTGATTAAAAAATATATAAATAATAATAATAATAAAATGGATTTTTTAATAAGATCTATGAATATATATGAATCTATTTTGCTGGCCAGTGATTGGTGTACAGGGTGAGGATGGAACATATTATTGGAAATTAAGTCCTGGGAGATGTCTAGTCTGCAGAATGTGTTGATATGCAAATTCCCAACTGCAGAGTTCAGATTGAGAGGTGGTACTCATATGTTCTGACTGTGTAGCAGTTATTAGATTCACAGGTGTTGTGAGTACTGGCATGGTGAGCAACAGGGAGGTCTAGGTTTTGAGAGTTAACTGTTTGTCAGTGACCACTCATTCTGATGGACAGTGAGTTTGAAGTAACGCCAGTGTAGGAACTTTGACAGTGGAGGCAGATGAGCTGGTATATGAAGATGGGTTGTTGTGCAAGTGGCATGACCTATGAAGGGGTATATTTCACCAGTAGATGCTCTAAAAAGTGGAGGGGTGTCCTTTACATAAGGTGGAAGGGCCTGAATGAAAGGTTGTAGGACCTGGTCAATGAATGCAGAAATCCATTCAGTAGGAGACCCAAAAAGGCAGCAACTATAGGGCATCAAGGGTTGCCCACATTAGGTATCTTAGGCAGAAGATATAGGGTAAGGGGTCCAGAGGTCTTAGGGTTCAGAAGGAAATTGGAATGGTGTGAAAGACCCAGTAAGGGATCTTGGAAGCTGAGGAAGGAGCGAATTTCTGTGCCAGTGGTATGAGGTAGGTAAGTTGAGGTGTCAGAGAGCTGCCTGAGGGCTTCAGCTATGTAGTTGCTTTGAACCACGACCACAGTTCAGCTTATCAGCTGGGAGAATTATGATGCTTTTATGTTTTTGAAAGTTCACTCATAGCCCGCATTTCAGTATGGCTCAGGTTGTTGGAGTGGGGGATTGAATTTATGAAGGAAGGTGATGAGAGGGTTAACATGAATAGGAGTAAAGGGTGATTTTGAGTGAAGGGCAGGTGGATCTAACTGGGATGGAGGTAAGAATTGTTGGAGGCTGGGTTCCAGGTTATCACATTAGTTGTCACCCCTGTCGGTAGTATTGAAATAATACCGCCAGTTAAGAGTGCAGCAGAATGTCCTTAATAAGAGTTATTCGATCAAATTTAGGGTTGTGAGAGAAAGTAAGACCCTTTGAAAGAACAGATAGTTGAGGTTCCGAGAGGGGAGAAAGATTCACAATAGCGATTTTTTTTTCCTCCAGTGATGGGGAGTGGGTAGGATGGGGGTGATGGGAGTGGGTGATGGAGTTGCTGAGTGGGGAAAGTGGAGAATTTGAGAAATACAGGGCACTGTGGCAATAAGTGGTGGAGGGGTTGGGAAGATAAAGCCCAAAAAAAAAAGTAGCTCTTGCAGAGGGAAGAGAGCTTTGAAAGATGTTTTTGTGCTTGTGTGGTTAACAAATGATTGCAATGATTAAGGATGCTTGTAAATAATGGCTGCAACCAGGAAATGCAAAAAGAAGGATTTGTGTACGGAAATTAGGTGGGATGAGTGTTGTTGGACTTTCATGATATACTATTGAACTAGGTGAGTCAGTGTAAAGGACTCTTGGAAGCGGAATGAGTGGAGTGTAGGATCAAGTGGCACCCAGAAATAGGAAGTTTTATGGTAAGCCCTGTATCTTCTGCCCAAGATATATAAGGCGGGCAATCCTGGACAACCTACGGTTGCTGCCTTTGGGGCTCCCAAGGAACGCATTTCTGCATTCGCTGACCAGCACCTACAACCTTTCGTCCAGGCCCTTCCATCTTATATCAAGAACACCCCCTAATTTTTCAGCGTCTCTCGACAGTCCCTACACACCTACCTGCGGGTTGCTTCCTGGTTACTACTGACATAACATCACTCTACACCAACACTCCTCATGGCCAGGGCCTCAGTGCCATGGAGCATTAAATCAACAGTCGCTCCCCACACACCTTCCCTACCACTCGTTTCCTCACTTCTTGGCTCTATTCATCCTTACCAAAAATTTATTTTCCTTCCAGTCCCAGGTTTACCGTCAGATACGAGACACTGCTATAGACACTCGCATGGCACATTCCTATGCGAACCTTCTCATGGGCAGACTAGAGGAATGTCTTCTTCAAAAGGTTACACTACAACCCAATGTATGGTTCAGGTAAACCTGAAAAATATACTTGTACATAAATATCAAACCTCTGTTGCTCCTAAACCACTGTTTGGATCCTTCCCCTTTAAGAGACCCCATTGCAACACATGCAGCATGCATCCACCTACCACTACCACATAGGTCATGCCACTTGCACAAGAACCCATCTCATATACCAGCTCACCTGCCTCCACTGTCAATGTTTCTATATTGGCCTTACCTCAAACTCATTATCCATCAAAATGAATGGTCACAGACAAACAATTTACTCCAAAAACCTTGACCTCCCTGTTGCTCATCATGCCAATACTCACAACACCCATGACCTTAATAACTGCTTCACAGTCAGAGCCATTAGAGTACTTCCAGATACCACCTCCCAATCTGAACTCCATAGGTGGGAATTGGCATATCAACACATCCTGCAGACTAAACATTCCCCAGGCCATAATTTCCGATAATATGTTCCATCCTCACCCTGTAAACCAATCACTGGCCAGCATAATAGATTCATATATATTTATAGACCTTATTTTAAAAAAAATTGTTGCTATTATTACTATTATTATTATTTATATATTTTAATCAGTATTATTATTTCCCATTTTAATCTTTCTTTTGATTAACATATGCGGTTATATTATCGTTGCTCCCCCTATCACCTCCAATGGTCAATTGCATTTTTTGAGTGGGTGCGTTGCCTCCAAGGCTTGCGCGAGCTCTGCCACTTACTTATTTTAACTTGAGAAAGCATTTACCCCACAATATTGTGTTTTCTGTGTTTGTGTATTGTTTTGTGTTGCTGTTGCCCTCCTCCCTTTAACTTTGGTGAGTGTTGTCAGTATTTTACCAATCCTTTCCATTCAAGGTTATATTGGTTCTCCAAACTGTGCGAAACTAGAGAAAATCTTGGTCAGATTATGTACTAAGGATGAAGCTGGACCAGATCCCTTAAGAAATCCTCTAATATCATATCAGAGACAGGAGAGATGTGGGAGACCACCAGAATGATGGATTAAGACTGTAACAGGCCACCAGCCCTAACATTGAATAGGAAGAGGATTCCAATTTTGTAGACTGTTACTAAACCATATTGTAGGTTTTTGTTTTGTCTGAAATATAACAGTTTTTATGTTCGTTTGTATGAAAGCATAAAAATAACAATTATCTGCTACTAATCTAATAAATAAATAGATAAGTAACAGTAGATAACTGTCTTCTACTGCTCAATATCATTTATCATAAAAAATTTGATTGTAGATTTAACTTCTGTTATTTTTATTACCTAGTTAAATCTTAAATATAACACTTTCTGATTTAATTATTTCTAAAAATATTAAAACAGCAACTTGTTAGTTAAAATACCATAAAAATATTTTTTTCTACTTATTAATTACATTAACTTAACTGAGGAGTAAAGCTTTAATCTGTTTTTTTAAGTTAAGCACATAGTACAATTTTATAAGACTACTTTATCAAATAAATTTAAGGTTCATTTAGAAACTTCTAAAAGTTTTTAGGAAAAAACATCACTGAAAAGTGTGGTACCTGTTGCAGGTACATGGCAAATGGTTGTAACTGATGTAAGAAGTGGTTTCACTGTGCACGTAATAGAGATGGAATATAAGAAATAAATGAGGCTCTAGCATGATTTTGTCTGCTTTATCTTAGGGAGTGAAATGATCAGGGAGACAGGAAAAACAATCAGGGAGTCACACAAAAGGGTCAGGGCCCACGAGGCTCGGCATGTAGAGGCTCAGCCTGTGGGGGGCTCAACCTGTGGAAGCTGAGCCTATAGAAGAAGAAATTACAAATGAATGGTTTAGTTAGGATGGAAAAGGGATGGTTGGCAGCTGATAACAATTCGTAGGGGAAAAACTGTTAACAGATTGAAGAAGCCAGATATTTCAGAAATTGTGATAAAAATAGATTTGACCTGCTACCAGTGTCAGGAGGGAAAAAGCTTCATGTAGATGTAGGAGTGGATAAGGTGCAACAGATCTCTAGAAATAGGTGCATGCAAGGAAAGTATAGGAAGAGAAAGATTCCACTTCTAGGTAGTAGCCATGGGAGAGGTGTAAACCCTCTTCTGCAGCATCAGTTAGGCACAGGTCACAATATTTTTCAAACCTAGTGCAACATTAGGTCAGATAATAGAGGATATAGGTTCACTTTGTAGGAGTTTTATTAAGGATGATAGTGTGAGGTACAGAGAATAATACTGATAGAAATGCAGTTATAGTAGAGCATGACCGGAGAAAGGTGTTTACAGATGGGCAGTATAACAGGCTTGAAATCACGCAGGTACTGAGTCGCCATTACCAGCCATAGTTTAACTATGAAATGAGGCGTGTAAATGTGGAAACGGAGGTGCTATTTCGGAAGGGCATTATTCTGTCTTGGGCGTTGTTCCTGTAGACACCAGTGGTAGGTGGGGTTCCATTTGGCATGGCCTACATGTAAATATAAGTAGCAAGGGGGTATTTTCTGAGTTGTTAGCTAAAACTGTAATGGAGCCCATTTGCAGTGATGATGGCATCAGGACTGTGACTTTTTTTAGGTTAGGGGGTGCTGATGGGGAATAAAAGATGAGGTAGGGTATTTGGACCACTACTGTTCATTATGCTAATGGATGATTGTGTTGATGGTTCACTATCAGAAGTTAGGTCCTTTTCAGATGAAATAATGCCGTATAAAAGGATCCAAATAGTAGAAGACTGAACAGCTGCAGGATGTTGTGAGCAGGATATCTGGTTGGGTAAGTCAACATTGCATGAAGATTAATGCAGAGAAGAGTAAGCTTATTAGGTATACTGATAAAAAAAACTGAAGTTTGATTATGATTATAAAGTGTGAATGAATTGCTTGTAGAAGATCTGAAATGTAAATACCTTGGCATAATATTTGATAGCAAAATCAACTTGACAGGACATGCTGGAAAGTTAGTAGGAAAAGGTTTCAGGTTTCAAAATCCTTCACTTGTTTAAGAGAGTGATGAGGGAAAGTACCAGAGAAGTAAGGGAATTTGGTTTCAAAACTTTGGCAAGACCATTGCTTGAATATTGTGGTTTAGTATGGGACCCACATTTTTGGTATGGAATATAGGAGTTGGAGGGGGTACGAAGAAGGGTTTCTAGATTTATATCTGGAAGTTACCAAAGAACTCAATCAGTAACAATTTTCACTGGAAGACATGAGAAGGATGAAGAGAGTAATGGGAGAGTACAAAGCGTATAATGGTGGTGGGGTGTGGAAAGATATTAGTGTAAGAATTAGGAGTAGTGTATGGAACCTGGCCCTTGATTTCAGGCACAAAAATGTGGGAACATTTTCTTTCTTAGGTATCGGGGTCAGGAATTGCAATAACTTACCGAGAGAAATGTTGAATAATTTACCAAAAATGTTAAAATAATTTAAGTTGAAATTTGTGGAGGGCAAAAGTAGGTGGGTACAGGAAAGGGTAAAAATGGGTGTGAAGGGAAATTGCCATGGGAGCATGCACTTCATTGCAACTAAACTAAATTAAACTTTTGAGAGATTCCAAAGGCATGCAACAGTGGTGCATCTGGTCACCTAGCTGCTTAAAAATGGAGAATACTAAGAGTGCTAGGTAACAGGATAGGAGTATTCTCATTTGGCAGAAGAAATCAGCACCTTAACTTGCTTTGCAGGTAACACCCACCTTTATAATAAAAAGTGTACACAAACATTCTGAGATGATAAATTAAGTATAAGATGAAAATTGTATTCTTGGTAAGTAATCAGGGTAAGATAAAACAGATAGTGATCATAGAACAGTTCATTTATCTAGGATCTTCAATGAATTACATTGGTAAGTGTGAAAATTAAATTAACAGTCACATTAATATGTAACATACAGCTATGGAAAAGTTATGCAAAATATGACAAGACAGACCAATAACAAGAGATCAGTTCACTCATTTGTCTTCTTGATCTTCCTCTACAACTGTGGAATATTAACAGTGAAAGCTAAAGATTAATTCTGTACTAAGCCCTCAGGTCAGGCATTGGTAACAAAATTATGTAGATAGGATATTAATATGGAATTTATTGATTTTGACGTATTCTCTTCTGTTTTTGGCACTTCCTAGTAGAACATTCCGCATGGTTAGGTATAGCTGAATAAATGAGGTAATCTGTTTTTATTCCTTTTATTCTTTTTTCATATTTGTTAAGTTTGCTGCAGAGTAGAAAGGAACTTTTCACTTTCCTTAAGTCACTAATTATCAGTGTAGTACATCATTGACATTCTCTAACTTGAGACCTGTTCAGAACGGATTTCGTTGCCCCAAGTATATGCTGAACGGTATTTACTCCATATGTCTATGTTACAATTATTTCTTCAAAATGAGCCTTAGGTATCGAGAAATTAACGCGCAAACATATGTGAATATCATTTAAATATTGTAGTTTTAGTACAATGCTTAAAAGCTTCAGCGTGGTGTATGCGGTAAGGCGCTTACTTCCCATTTTGCGAACCCGGGTTCAAATCCCCATACTGTCAAATATATTTTTTTTTTTTTTATATGCAGTAATCATTGAGCATTGATTTTATTTCATTTAGGCATTTTTATTATGAGAAATGACAGACATTATGTTAGTTTCAAACATTTACATGCTACCACCCCTGCACGGAAATAAGTATAACTGTGGTAGGGGGGAAAAAACCCTGACCTTCTTTCTGTAATATATTTACTTTATGATATTAATTGTAAAGATACAAGTATAGAAACGATGAACATGAAATATACCTGTTTCATTAAAAAAAAACACATAAACAATAAACTTATCAACAATAAACAATGAAATAATGATTTTCTAAATAAAAAAAAAAGTTGCGACTATATTTTGTAATATTTTGTTTTAAAAGTTATTTCACATAATAAAAATTCATAAATGAATTTTAAATCAAATAAAATCAATGCTCAATGATTACTGCATATATATATATATATATATATAAAAAATTATGTGGCAGTATGGGGATTTAAACCCGCGTTCGCAAAATGGGAAGTAAGCGCCTTATCGCATACACCACGCTGAAGCTTTTAAGCATTGTACTAAAATTATAATGTTTAAAAGATATTCACATATGTTTGCGCATTAATTTCTCGATACCTAGGGCTCATTTTGAAGAAATAATTGCAACACAGACATATGGAGTAAATACCCTTCAACATATACTCGGGGGATCGAAATCCATTCTGAACAGGTCTGATGGTCTCCAAGTAAGTCATAGGAATGGCATCTACTATGTACTCTCTTGTAGCTGTCTTGTTCATTTAAGCAAGTGATCATAATATCACTATCACATTTGCTACACCTTGCCACATGGCTTATAATTAACTGCACATTTTCACAAACTTCTCAGTTCTCCATCTCCTTACTACTGAATAGTCTCTTGCAGTCAATTTCCCATTAAGTCACTAATGGACGTAAGTCACAAATGATTACTCATGCTCATGCGGTATCTCTACTGCTGCCTACATTCAACAGCCAGTAGCCTTGCTGTGCGACTTCTCAATATACATAAATAACTACATTGCTTTCTGTCCATGTGCTGACTGCTCTCTTTTCGCAATCTGTATTTCCTTCTTTCACAGCCTGAACTGCACTACATATAACTGAATATTTCACCACAGTTGGTCCAGGCTAAGAGCAAAGCTTTGAAAATTTGTTAAAAACTGGTTTAACAAGGGTAGCCATCTCTAACTCAGACACAACTTTCCATGGAGGTAGGAAAAGAGAAGACAACGTACTGCTAAAACTGTGAAGCCTCCTGTAAACACTGGTGCTGACTGCACATGAGTGGTGGCCATATTGCTTTTTCCAAAACATCAGGCTTTTAGCATTGTGTTTGCTGCACTGAATATTTCATTCACTAATATTTCAAAGTTTTTACAATGCCAGCTTGTGTTTCATATCGTTGCACAAACATATCAGATAGGGAAAAACCTCAAGTATCATTTCATAAGTTAGTCACATTGTAATTACTGTTCTTTAAGTGTTTAAAATGATATCTGCAACAGTGATTATATATTTAGTTTTACTTATTGGTTTACGCCTCGTCGACAGCTAAGGTCATTAGAGGCGGGAGGGAACTGGGGACAAGAAACGGGAAGGAATTCAACCATGGCCTTTTTGAAGGAATCATCCTGGCATTCGCGTGGAGTGATTTGGGGAAATGATGGAAAACCCAAATCTGGATGCCCGGACAGGGATTCGAACCCGCATCCTCCCGAATGCGAGGCCAGAACATTAACCGTTCACCCACCACGCTCGGCGTATAGACTTAGAAAGCCTGTTAAAAAAGTTAATTCATAGCTCTCGGAAGGATGACGTTATTCTCAAAAATTTGTTGACATACTGTAGACAACCAGCATATCTTACATTTTTTACATTTTGCAAATAATAGGCTATCCTTATTCTGAACGAGTGTTGAAAGTCCAATTTAAACTTCCAACTTTTGATGTATGGTACAAGATAAAGTCACTGATGCTGCTGGCGAATTTATGTAGGCCTATCTACTGCTAGTACCGTATCTTCCAAATAAGCCTACAGAAATTGACAATCACTATTAGTATGAAGCATACAAGATAAGTTTCAGGTCAAGTTTACATCACGATAGAGTGAATTTATTATTGCGTGTGCATTAGTTTAATTTCAGTTCATACTGAAAGGTGTATGATGAAATTAATTGTGATAATGCTACATGAACTAGGAATCATGATGTAACAATGTTGTTACTCAAAATGTTCACAATGAATTTTATGTGTTGAGGTGGGCAGCATTATCATAACCATGGCAATGATATTTGATGATTCATTCCTACGTAACTCGAAGAGACAAATCGAAAATCATGAGTTAATTTTTTTGATATCTCCCTTAGTTCTTGAGATATTGACTATAAAAAATTAATTATAGAATTAGCTCCTTACGAATTTGGTGACTTTTTATTCTGGTCCAGGCCTATTTTCAATCAACTACTAGTAAAAAAAAAAAACACTCTGCATGTCCAGCATGTAGTTCATTGTGGCTTTGGTGAAATAATTGTTTGGTCCACGTTGCATTCCACATCAATTTGGAGAGAATATATCTCAAGAACTAAGCATAGATATCGAAAATTTTTATTCTTTACTTTCGATTTGTCTCGTCGTATTACGTAAGAATCCATCATCAAATCTGACTTTGGGGAAATTTTTCTTCTGAATTTCAACTAAAAACACATCTCTTTTGAGACAGTATATCTCGAGAACTAAGCAGGATATATATAAAAAAAAAATATTCTTAATTTTTGAATTCTCTCCTCCAGTTACATAATAATCCATCATCAAATTGTGGTGCTATGGTTCTCGTAGAATTCCCTACAGATTTGTGTGCATATTCCTCATTTCTCTTGAGAAATTCAACATGGTGACCTCCCCGCCCCACTTCTCTGTACCCGTCTACACTTCAGGTCCCTTGTATTGTCTCCACTCTGTTCCTTCCTCCATGCAATTGTCCTTTGTGTCAGGATAACATCTATGCAACACTAAGATGGTAGAAATATGTTTATAGATTGTTGTTACCAGTTTTTCCCAGTCAGCTTCCTTTTACCTAGTCAGCTTGTAAGGTACATAGTCCTTACTTAGAATTAAGGCCATTATTGTTAACATGCTTGAGGAAGTTTAGAATAGTAAAGTGAAATATTAACTCTGAAAATCTTAGTTAATAGTATAAAAGATGTCATCAGAGGTGTAAAGGAGTATCTCTGATGGGTGTGTGTAGAATGGAACAAACTGGTATTGATGGAATCCATTATTATTAAATGAAATTTATAAAGAAGAGATTTTGAGAAAGCGAAGCCTAAAAGAAAATTGGATCAATATACACAGGATGGTAAAGCCCATTAATATTTGTATATAATATGTAAATAGCCTGAGGACAAAGAAAAATATTTTAATATGTGATTTATGAATATTGGATGTCAACTGAATTTTACACAATGTGAAATGAATAAATATAAGTACTAATTGTTAACCGTAAAAGTGTTGTAAGACTGTAAATAAACTGGGATATTAATGTGTCACAGAAAGCCTCAATAAGTCATTCAAGAGAAGTACTCCAGACAGTTAATTCACAGTATTGAGATTGTGATTTCAGATATTGAAGCACTAGTCATACACCAGATACTGGAAGCCATATATAAAGAATTCAAGCAACTGGTTAATATTTGGTAAAATGAGAAACAGATAAAGACAAAATCAAAGCAAATTACGTAAAGATGAACAGCTGTCACACGTACGAAATCTGTAGTAGGCAAATTTCACTGGTGGCAATATACGATGTACGAATAAAAACAAACGCTTACGAGCTGTCTGTAAGCTATGCATTGTTATTTGGCCTTTGACTCACACCCTGAGCTCTTAATGCACGACTGCAGATAAAGAATTGAAGTACAAAAATTTGTAAACTTTTCCGTATTATTGTTCTAATGTGACTCTGCTATCGCTGGGAATAAGTGAGGTCCCCCCCCCTTTCCCCCCCCCCCTCTCTCTCTCCTTTTTATTAAAATTCTTTGCATGCAATCTCCCTTACTTTTCCCATTTACAAATTTTAATTTAAAATTCTTCCAGTTTTCTTAGTAACTTATTCATCATCTTGCTTGATAATTTATTCCAAGACCTGACTCCCTTACCTACAACACAAAATTTTTCCACTCCCTTATGCATGAAATCAACTCCCAGCTTGTGATCACGGTCATCTCTTCCATGTACTACTCCTATTTCATCTACCAATATCCAAATCTCATTGCCAATATATGCCATATACACACCTTCTCTTCAACTGTCTCCTGCCTTCCAAATGACTCTCAACTCAGCTCCTATATATCAGTAATTGACTGTATTCTTCTGCAATTTCCAAAAATCTAACTGTCTTCCTTTGCAACTTCACCAACTCCTGTATTTCATCATCATCATCATTCACCATTTACTCCTTTTTTATAGATCATCCAGTACATTCTCGTTCCAAGTCTCTTCTAATTTGAAAACAAGATTCCATCTACTTCTGGCTTGCCAGCCCCATATTAGTTTCGTATGAGGGTGTAGATACTTAACCATTTGTCTATGAAACAAGTAACTTGTGTTCTGTGTTTTTAGTACACTTTGTGATATCACAATAATAACGGGCCAGTATACCAGGCCTGTGATTTGAACCTTGGCCCATTATTGTACATCCCCAACCCAGAAGAGACACCTTAAAGCACACAAAATGTGGGTTCCATACTACACCAACATATTTAAGCAATGGTCAACCACAGTTTTGTCTCTCAATTCCCTCATTTTCTGGTACACCCCTTCATCACCTTCTCCAAAAAATAAAAGATTTTAAAATCTCTCTCTTCCACCAGTTCAATTGAATTTTCTACCAAATGTTATGCCTAGATATTTACACTTATGGTCTAGAAGTATCAGTCTCCCCCCCCCCCCCCCCAACAATTGAAACATTAAAAAAAAAACATTTTATCAGTGTTCTGCTTTTTTTCCTTTTCTTTTTTTTCTTATAGCTTTACACCTTGTTAACATCAAGGTCACTAGAGGCAGAAAAGGCCTGGGAACTAGGAATGGGAAGTAATTCTACCATAGCCTTTTGGATGGAGCATCCTGGCATTAGCCTGGAGTGATTTGGAGCAACCATGGGAAACCCAAATCTCGGTGTCCGGACAGGGATTCGAAGCCATATCCTCCCAAATGCAAGGCCAGAATGATCTGTGTTCTCATGCAGCTGACTCTTCTTGGTATTTATCTTCATTCCATGTTGCTATAGCCATTTACATATCCTAACAAGATCTCCATACAGGTTCCCATTTTAATTCTATAGTATAACTTTAAATAATTAGCAAACACTCTAACTTCTGACTGTAAATTATTAACAGCAGTGGTCCCAGTACAGTACCCTACAGCAGTGCCATTTAAACTTCTTTTACTGCATTTCCTAGATTTCTATCATCTAGGTATTCTTCTACCAAACAAGTCTGTTTTTCATCTATTCCAAAAGTTTTTCTATGCCTAAATCCATACTCTGCAAATCACAAATACTGTGGGTGGCAGAGGGTGCTAAGCACCAATCCTAATTCAGTGCATTCCAATCCCAAACAGAACGAGGAAAGAGCCGCATTTACTACCATTTTATAGCTCACTTTGCCAATGCCTTGAATATAGCCAGTGTTATACTATCAGCTTGGCTAACACTGCACATTTCATTCAAAGTATCTTATATATTGCTCAGTAATTGCAATTCCCATGAATATTGTTGCCTGAACACATGCTGTATTTTGTAAAACAGTTTCTTTCTGCATGGATATTTCTTAGTAGCTGCATATAAATCCATCCATCAACTTACCTACCACTGATAACTAAATAATAGCCTTCCTAATTCTCAATCCTATTTTGTCTCAACTCCTTTACAGACCAATCCAAATATGACAATTATTTACATTTACCACTTTTTTATATTTATTAATAAGGTAAGTCTGTTTCTCATTAAAGCTATTATAATTTTCTTCTTCCAGTATAAATATACATTGCTGTCTGGACCAGATGTGCAAGTCAAATTTGATATAAAGAGAGGTAGGAGATTGAATTTTCAGTTAACAATGAATATCAAAAAACAAGAAGAGAACTCACCATGCAGCTAGTATAGAAGGTAGCTAGCACAAAAATAATCATCAAATTAGTTAAAATAAACTCTCAAAAGTATTTATACACTACTCATACTGAAGGTATCTGTGGTATATAAATAGAAATCCCCTCAATTATTGACAAAGATTACTCCAGTTTTAAGTTTAAATTTTCAGTTATATAGCTGAATAAAATTTTCACGGGTAACTAGCCGAGTTAGTCCATCGATCAAACAGAACGTTTCGGCAGTCAGAATCTCTGCTGCCATTGTCAAGTGACTTGACAATGGCAGCAGAGATTGTGACCGCTGAAACGTCGTTTTGATTTATACACTAACTCGTCTAGTCACCCGTGAAAATTTTATTCATTTTCAACACTGAGAAAACCTTCAGTCTTATATGGTAGTAGCTGACCCAGCAAGTCTAACAATAGTAAATATTGCTAGATTTGAGTACACATATAGATTAAATGAATACATTTGAAAGTTTGTATTTAGTAAAAAGTAGATATTTATGTATACATTTTAATTACTGTTTCATTCAATTTAAAGTTTATTGCAATGGTCTTGGATATGCAATGTTTTTGGTGATTCCAATCAGCATAAAAACAAAAACATCTGAGATTGTTTTGGAGATAAATGCTAAACACAGAAGACTGGCATGTGTAAATCAGTCTTAAGATGGGTGAAACGGTAGAGTGGGTGCAGTTTTGTAAACTAAATAGAAACATCATTTTCACTTATTTTAAAGCATATGCATGCAAACTTTTTTCAACATCAAATAAAAACTGTAGATTTGCGTGCTGTCACAACAACTTTATAATAATTTTTAAAATTCAAGTTCAAATTTCTTGGTCAGAAATTGTCCAATCATAATCTGTACAGTGCTGTTTAACAGGAAATAATGTGTACTTTAATAATATTGCTATCTACTTTGTCTAATTTACTGAATGGTAAATTTTTCTTAATTCGGGTGATAGAGAAAGTGGTTGGGTTTTGTAAACCAAAGATAGACAGCATTTTTCTCTTTGCTTTAATTTATACATGAGCAAAGTTCCATCCCCATTGAATAGAAACATTAGTGTAAGAAACATTGGAAATTAAGAGAGGAGGGAATAAAGAAGATGAGGGGTTGGGATTTGGGAACCAAATCTAGACAGTATTTTTCTCCTTCTTTAAAAAAGTATACGTGTGTGAGGTTCCATCGATATCAAATAAAAACTGAGTATTTATAAAGAACATATAAAAATAAAGGGGGAAGTAAAGGAGAAGATAGTTTTGGTTCTTGCAATCTAAATATAGACCATATTTTTCTGTCTGTTTTATAGTTTGTGTGTGTAAAGTTCCATCGATATTGTATAAAAACTGTGGGTATGTAAATGAAATTTGACAAAAATTAGGGAGTTGGGGTAAAGGGGGAGAGCAGTTGGTTGTTTAAAACCAAATGTAAACAGCATTTTTCTCCTTGTTTTGAAGCATACAAATACAAAATTCCATCTAAATCAGATAAAAAAATGTGGGTTTCAATAAAGAACACTGGAAATTAATAGGGGAGGGGTAAAGGGGAACCGAGCGTGGTGGGTAAATGATTAACATTCTGGCCTCACATTCGGGAGAACACCGGTTCGAATCCCGATCCAGGCATTCAGATTTGGGTTTTCCATGGATTCCCCAAATCACTCCAGGCAAATGCCGGGATGCTTCCGTCAAAAGGGCCATGGCCGAATTCCTTCCCGTTCCTTGTCCCCAGTCCCATCCCGCCTCTAATGACCTTAGCCGTTGATGGAGCATAAAGCGTTACGTAAAAAAAAAAAGTTAAAAGGGGTGGGGTTGGGCTTTAGCAAACTGAATGTAAACAGTATTTTTCTGTTTGTTTTAAAGTGTAAGTGTGCAAACTTCCTTAAAAATCGGATAGGAACTGTAGCTTTGTATAAAGAACATTGACAATAATGAAGGGGTGGAAAATGTGAAAGGGATTGGGTTTTTGTAAAACTAATTTCTACATTATTTTTCTATTTTTAAGTTTACGTGTGCAAATTTCCATTGAAATTGGTTAAAAAGTGTGGGTTTGTGTAAAAATTAAGGGGTGGGAAAGGGGAGAGGGGATGCGTTTTTGGAAACCATATGTAGGCTGTATTTTTCTGTTTGTTTTACAATATACAAGTGCGAATTTCGGTAGAAATCATGTAAAATCTGTGTTTTTTTTTTTTTTTTAAATTATGGGGTGTTATGGGGAAGAGGGGGTGTTTTTTTTTTTTGGGAAATTTTATTTGTCAGGTACCTTCAAAGATGTGCACTTGACAACTAACCAAAGTTTAGGAGCACATAGAGGACAAACAGACAGACATTGATTTTTATTTATAAGATTATTGCTAATGAAGGCATAGTAAGCAAAAAAAAGTAATTTAACTGGCATACATCTTCTTTTCATACCTACAGAAACCAAATTAAGAAATGAATGTGTTATATATTACATTAACCATGTCTTTTGTATTGTTAGAAAGAGGTATTTGTTGTTATTCTGCACACGTAACTGAATAAGTTCATTTCTTTGCCTCAATTGTTTAATTTACTTGATCAAGTTAATTCTTAACTGAATTTAATGTTATTTAATTTCGTTGGAGCACTTGCCACAAGTGGAAATTGTCATATGGACCTTCTTTTCTATTTCATTATTTTCCTTTCTTTACCCTTTTCAAAATCTCAAAATTCTGTGATGCAATATCACCACCCATCTACTTCTGCCCTTTACAAATTTTTAATTCTTGCAGAGTTTCTAGTAAACTCCTCAATTTTATTCTAATCCCAAACACCCCTACCTACAAAGGAAAATATTTCCACTCCCTTGAAATCAAGCACCAGCATGTGGTCATGGTCATCTCTTCCATTACACGCATTAATTCTAATTCTTCTACCGAGCTTCATCACCAAATAATGCCTTATACATTCTGTTAAGTATTTATAGAATTCCCAAATACCATTCAAGAAAGGCAACTCAAAGCATATAACACAATAAGTAAATAATACTAACTAAATCTTAAAAATAAACCAACTATCAACTCAAAAATAAACTGATCT
Organism: Vandiemenella viatica; assembly: GCA_031002005.1. NCBI lineage: Eukaryota > Metazoa > Arthropoda > Insecta > Orthoptera > Morabidae > Vandiemenella > Vandiemenella viatica. The sequence goes on along the minus strand of JARYHS010013631.1, from coordinate 18,180,046 downwards.
CGTAAAGAAACCTAAAAATCTGAAAGTCAAAATTTTAAGCTAATGTCGTTTTTTTTATTTATTTTCATAGATATTATTCATTAATACAAACATTATGATCCATGGTTTCTATATGATAAAAATTGTATTAAGGTAGATACATTAATTATAAGCGATATTTCACCATGTGCTCAGGTGGCGAACTCAAAAGAAAAAGCGCTACATCAAAAATTATCAGTAAATTAAAAAAAAGAGTTATTCCAAATTTTAATATCACAGTATATTTTCAGCATAGGCAGACCAAAATTTGAGCCTGTAAGTAAATTTTAAGTATGGTTTTTAGTAAAATAAAGAATTTGAATTTTTAAATTAAATAGTTGGAAGGACAAAATTGGCTCAGAAAATAGATAAAAATCCAGAGAACAAGAATATAATAACGGTTAGGCAAAAAGTTTAAAATTTATGGGGGGGAAGGAAGATTTTAGTATTCTGATTGTTAGACGTTGTTTTAAATTCTCTCATCCATATGATAACCTAAAGGGTAGAAATTAAAATTTGATGGAAGGATTTTTTAAAAACGAATGTGCTATCAGAAAATAAAGCAATTTTTTCTAAGGAGTACATGTCAATCCCACCTAAAAAAAGAAGTTAGTAAGATACTGAATTTTTAAATTTTATCTTGACATCACGCAGGAATACACGAGTTTTGCCTTCCAACATCCAATCAGTTATTGATAGTATTCTAAAGTGATTTTCACCAACAAACCTAGCTGCTTTTCTTTGTACCCTTCTAATTGATACCCAGAATGTGAGTCTCATGTAGAAACACCACACTCAAGCAAAGGTCTGACCAGAGTTTTGTAACCCACTTACCTTACTTCTCTTGTAGATCCCCTCATCATCCTCTAAGCTAAATAAATAAGTTTGTAACTTCTACTTTATCACCACCCAAATGTGTCCTTGTCGTATCAATAACCTTACCTACTGCTGTTTAAAAGGGAGCCTATCGCATACAAGTTACATAGTAAAGGACTTTTGTAAACATTTTCTTAACAATAAAGCACCTAAGAAACTTAAAATCAAGCAAGAGCATAAGAAAACATAGGGTTTAGAAAGTTGAAAGAGATTTTTCCACATCCATTTCCACTAATAGAACTTAAAATTATGAGTATTTTTATGTCTAGGCAGAAAAATTTTACTTAAAGAAATATTTCAATTTTAAGTCATATTATGGATACATGCTTGGATGGAGCAAAGTAAAAAAATTAAAATTATCAGTTAATGGAATTCCAAATTCTAATACCACAGGTTGCTGTCCACATAGATAGGCGCATTCTGAATAAAAATTCGAGTAGTTACGTAAATTCTAAGTATCCTTTTTAGTGATATTCAGAAAATCAATATCTTACATACAATAGGTAGAAGAACAGAAATAGGTATGGAGAAAATTCTAGGGATTAAGAATATAATAACAGTTTTGTGAAAAATTCAAAATTTAGGAGAGAAAAATAGGATTTTCAAAGTTTAATTGTAGAGGCATTGTCTTGTTTTACCTCACATAGATGCTAACATCACAGATAGAAATCTAAATTTAATAGAAGCACCACTGAGGAATGAATGAGGTCCCAAAAATTAGAAAAAAAAATCCTTAAGCAACATATGTAAATTGCAGCCTGAAGTAAAAAGGGGTTAGCCAGATATTAATTTTAGAAGTTTCAGTCTGACGCCAAGCTGGCAGGAAATGTATGGTGCAATTTCTACTAATCATAGATTACTCTCAGAATAAGATCAGTATAGTAATGTAACATACACCAAATGATAGGCAAAATGTTAACAAATAATGTGAGCTTAAAATCTCGGCAGAAATAAGTATCTTAAAAGATATTAGTAGAAACCAGAAACATAACTTCAATAGGGCATAGCAGAAAAATTATGAAATTTTACATAAAAGTTGTCATAAGTAAAAATAAGCAGAAAAATCGGTACTTCATTGTATCAAAATTTCAGATAGATAGGAGCAACTTAGGAGGCTGAGAAAGTTTTTACAAGGCAGCTACTTTGGCATGAGAAAAGCAGTCTTCAGCAGTACTTGGTCAGGGTGCGACATGCGTGCTATGTCTCCATAAGAACCTGGAAGTAATCACCATGTAGGTGATAGAATTTGACCAGAGTGTTTAGGATTTATAAAATTTTCACACAATGTAATATCATCAAATATTTAGCAGTCAGTAGTGAGCTACAGCAAATATTGCCATGAACTGAAGGATTTTACTAAGCTTCTCCTGAAGTTGGGGGAGAGTTGTGAAAGATTCATCGGAGGTTTGAACTTAGGTGAGTTAGTTCGGTCTACATGCTGTCTTCAAAGACATGTCTGTCAGATGCCTTTCCTTAGGTTTACGGCTGATACCAGTTTATCTACAAAAGCTTTTCAGGATATACCATTTTCAATCAAGTTTTTTCATTCGAATGTTCAACCTCCTACCTGTTAACTGCGTGTTGGCAACCAATTTTCAAGAAAACCTGGCAACTTACAAATCCTATCCAAGTAGTACAAATCAATCAGCAATGGTCAGAAATTCAAACAATATGTACAGCAACCACCCTGAACTTTCATATTTTTTACATCCTGCCTACTTGAATTTACTGCAAAATTTTAAATATGTTAAATAATGGATAGAATTTGGTGTTCTCGTGGTTTATGCATAGTAATTAAATATCTTGATGAACGAAATAAATGTATTGGGTTTAATTATTTCAGAAGGATGACAGTTTATACTAACTGTAAAGTGGGTGTTATTGTTTTTATACTACAAACAACAGTTTCACAAAATATATTTACCAGTGAAGGAAATGGCATTGTAATTACTGATTTAGGGTTGAAATAGTTAATTGATAAACAGAGGATAACAGTCATTGTGAAAATTTACTTGCATAACAAAGACAGATATTTTCAGACTAACTTTACAGTGTGTATATTTGATATTTGAGTGTATTGTTTCATAACAGAGGACTGGTTTTATTTACCCTTTAAGCAATTCAGTATTGCAGTCTTCCAGTGTTCTGTTAAATTTATCAGTGTGTGTAAGTAGTGTCTGAGTTTACTGTTTAGAAACTGAGAAATAGTGGTATTAAACCTGTAAGCAACTCACTACAGCAGTATTCTAGTGTTGTTACATTTACCAGATATACAGTATGTGCCTTCTCTAAGTTATAATCAGTTTTTATCAGAATATGTGCTGTTAAGCTTTTAAGGTCTGTCAAGGGGGTTGTGCCTGTGGACACCATTGATAAGTGGGGTTTCACCAGGCACAATATACAGCTGAATAGTAACAAGAAGGAAGTACTTTCTGAGCTGTAAGCTAAAGCTCTTAGAAAGCCCACTTCCAATTATAATGGAGTTAGGACTGTACCTTTTTTTATAATATAGGACAGTGGTGAGGGCTAATAAAGGAAACCCATTACAAATAATTGACAGAAGAAATCACACTTACTCAAAAATGTAGTTGAACTGGATGACACAACAAAAGCAAGAGTAACAAAAGTAATACTGAGTATATGATGAAGCCAGTCATCAGACTGTTACAGATGAACTGTAGGGGAATGATGAATAAAATTTCTGGTTACTTAATATAGATTCACAGGTCACAAATAGTTATGGTTAAAGAAAGTGTTAGACTATGAGGTTTTCCCCAGTTGTTATAGAATGTAATATGAAGACAGAAGAAAAACTAGTGTAGGCATTTTCATACCGGTTAGAAAAGAATACTATAGTTCACAAGGATTCACAGATCAGAGTCACAAGTTACTAAAGGTGGATTTTTAGTATGATACAAAAGAAAAGATTAGGGGCAACCAGATTACAGAGTAATAAGTGACCATGAAGAAGTTCTGGTGGATAGAAAAGGGTTCAATAAATAAATGACCAAAATTAAATAGGTGGTTAAAAAAATAATAAACAATAACAAATGCAAGTAAATGTATTTCCAACTTGGCTTACCTCTTCAAGTGTTTTCAGTGAAACTCCGGCCAGCAATGAGACAAACAGTTTGTTAGAATCTACTTCTTTCAGTGTATTTTTTAAATCTTTTATAACCACATCCAAGTAAATTGGTTTAACAGCAAGGAATATCACATCACACATTTTAACAACATAACCTGTTACAAAATAATAATAATTATTATAACTTCCAACTACTGAGGAAAATAAAGGAACAAATTAAGAAAAAAAGTCTCTTCAAACAGCCTTTAATGTAATAAATAATGATCCAAGCATGAAATTCTGATTGATCACTAGTAACCTGTTAGGAACAGTAGTTATGCATCAGCAATTTCATCAAAAATAATATTCATAAAAAACTGTAACACCATCAATGATTATTAACATTAGTAGTAACTTTTGATAAATATGGAAAAACAATATTGCTGATGGAGGTAAAACACATGAATATGTGCAAATGTGTAAAGTTAAATAACAATAATAAATAAATACATATATAATGGAGACATAATATAATAAATACCCAAAAAAGAAATGAATAAACAATAAATGCTCTGTTCTTCATTGCATGTCCAGACAATGGTCATGTACTTGTGTACGCATTCCCTTTCCAAATGGCTTAAACCTCTCTCCATTAATAAGGTGTTAAACTGAAATACTGGAAAATTATGTTCATATCTCATACTGTGTGTTCATTGCGCCCTCCAATTTCCACAAACAAATGTAGCTACTCTCATTATTGTTTCAGGAATATCAAACATTAGTTTATCTTAGAAATAATGTGAGATTATATTGAAATGGAAAAAAAGAGAAAATAAACCCTTCACTCACAAAAGTTGAAGGAAGGAGTGCTGTTCTGATCAAAAAGACTATACAAATGCTCTAAATTAAAGTCGCATAAATGTTTATTTCTGACCATTAGCTTCAGAGTGGAGGTAGTTGGAAGCAGGGGAATGACAAACAACATGGTTGGAAATTTCATGAGCCAAAAGGTAATAATAAAATATATACAGGGTGTTACAAAAAGGTACGGCCAAACTTTCAGGAAACATTCCTCACACACAAACAATGAAAATATGTTATGCGGACATGTGTCCGGAAACGCTTACTTTCCATGTTAGAGCTCATTTTATTACTTCTCTTCAAATCACATTAAACATGGAATGGAAACACACAGCAACAGAACGTACCAGCGTGACTTCAAACACTTTGTTACAGGAAATGTTCAAAATGTCCTCCGTTAGCGAGGATACATGCATCCACCCTCCGTCGCATGGAATCCCTGATGCGCTGATGCAGCCCTGGAGAATGGCGTATTGTATCACAGCCGTCCACAATACGAGCACGAAGAGTCTCTACATTTGGTACCGGGGTTGCGTAGACAAGGGCTTTCAAATGCCCCCATAAATGGAAGTCAAGAGGGTTGAGGTCAGGAGAGCGTGGGGGCCATGGAATTGGTCCGCCTCTACAAATCCATACTAACGAAACTAAAATGAGCTCTAACATGGAAAGTAAACGTTTCCGGACACATGTCCACATAACATATTTTCTTTGTTTGTGTGTGAGACGACACACGTTTCGTTTAAACTTATTGGTAAACATGCGTACTCCCACTTTCACTTTTGAGTGTAGTGAAATACTTCTTCCACCAACCTATTTGAGTCGGAAGGACAGGAAAGATAAAATTAGAGAAATAAGGTGCTGGACTGATTCTTATATGAATTCTTTTTTCCCTCGTACCATTAGGGATTGGAATGCACAGCAAAGAGATTAGCTTTGGTGCTGAGCACCCTCTGCCACACACAATTTTGTGAATTGCAAAGTATATATGTAGATGTAGATGTAGATGAGGAATGTTTCCTGAAAGGTTGGCCGTACCTTTTTGTAACACCCTGTATAATTAGACAAAAGTTATCATAAAAACATGTAGAAGAGAAATGAATAAATTATATATTTAAGTGATGCATTTACAAGGGTGAAATAGTGAAGAGGAAGGTTACTATTATTTGACAGGATGGATCTGTAGAACAGTAGAACCATAATAATTAAGATTGCAGGAAGATGCCAATCCAACAGCACCCTATTTTGCGTGCCCATATAGGTTAGTGTTACGCCACACATAGTCGATGCAGAGCTATTAAACAAAGCGGAAATATGCAAACAAGTATCAGTATGCCTCGCTGACATCAAAGAATGCAATTTCAGCATATGAGTGAGTTCAAACATGGCAGAATGACTGGTATCCAGGAAACAAGTACCCCGTGATGTGCGTGTAGAACCAGCAGATACGAGTAGAAGAGGGTCGTACACAGCAGTGAGTGGGTATTAGACAACAAAATGTGACTGCAGCACAGCATGACCAACATTCTGTCACATGGCATTAATTGCCAGAACAGCTTCATCCACAATGTTTGATTGACAATAGATAACTGCAACGAATCTGCATCAATAGCATGATGCTGTATGCTGAAGGTTGGGCTGATGGCGTATATGACTTTGCATCAGCTTCCAACAACAAGATGTCATAAATGTCTCGTACTACAATGGGCAAGTGAATGCCATCACTGGCATGTACTGAGGGCAATCTGAATGGCAACTGCTACATTGTGGATTTTAGAGCCTTCACCTGACATGTCACCCATCAAACATATCTGAGATATGTTCAGTCAGCAACCTGTTCATTCTGGTCTTCCTGCAACCAATGTCAAAGCTTTGCAACACACCTACAAACTACAAGACAGTGTATTCCCCAGCAGCATATACAGGCTCTGACATCTAGAGGCTCTGATTACTGCACGTGATGGCTTCACACCATACTGAATGCTCACAGTCAAAGTGCATGTACAGTTCTGCAATTCTAATCATTTGTGTAATGTCATTCCCTAATCTGTGGAATAAATTTCATTGTAATCATATGTCTCCTTCTAGATGTTGCAATTTTCACAAACAGTAGTGCATGTTGGTATGTCAACTCCGGTGTAAGGAGTTCAGATGTTGATAGAGTTTTAGGGAGTTTATATATCGCTAGTAAGCCCGTGATCTTTTTTTTTTCCTTTGCAAACGTCAGGGATCTAGTACAGTTACAGTTTTTAGCATCAAAAATTTTGACTGGTTGGCCTGATCTGACCAAATACAAACTTGAAGAACTCAGAAGTATTAATACACGTATTAAACATGGAACAATCGCACTATTGTATAAATGTTTTGCTGTTTCAAAGGTAGTAGACTTAAACTTGCTGAAATACTTGTATTTGACCCTAAAAGTTCATTCTGCAAAATTTGAAGAATTCCTATTTGCTTCGAAAGCATCACGTTGTTTTTTATTGAGGCTGGTCAAAGATTCATAATGTAATCTTTGGTCATAGTGTCTGTAATGGCCAGAGAACATAATACAGATTCTAAATAGTTAAGTAACCCCGAAGAAATGAATTGCCAGAATACTCGATTCAGTAATATATTTGGTCTGATGCCCACTTTAAATAACCTAATAACTCAGGTACAGTGAACATAAACAAAGACCATTACCAAAAGTGGTAAAAAGCAAATAAACTGTAATGAATAAACTTTGGTAAACAGCAACATTCGTGAAGGTTTTGATTAAATTGAAATTTAATATAGGCTGGAATGACAATTGTCATTCGTGGTTACAGCAGAGGCAAAGAGTAATTTTTTTATATATTGGTTTCATTAGCGTCATGTTACTAAACAGTAGTTCCATGTTTTTTTAATCCATAGTTTTTTTTCATATTTTTTAAAAATGAAATACTATTAAAAAAAACTTAATTAAAGTAATCTGGCAATTAATTTCATAGCAGCTGCTTCACTATCAAATTGTGCATTTAACCTCCACTTTCTTATAATCTTTGGTTGCTGTTAATTTGTGAGCGAAGGGTGGCAATGATGTCACCGTTCTCCAGCCAATAGCTATCGAGGTGAGTGAGAGTGTGAGCTTATGAAATTACATAGTAAATGAGCACATATCCTACATTTTTGATGAAGAATGGATGAGTTATAAATTTATCAAAATATTATAGAACAGTTAGCAACCATTTACAAGTATACATAATTATCTAATAAAACAAACATGCTTTCATCAAAATAAGTTAGTAATTAATATACTTTTCTTCTTTTTTATAAATTTCCCTTTCCATATGTAATTTCGTACCATTTTCAGTTGTTGTATTTACTCCCATATCCTTCCAAAATGATTTATTACGATCAGATGGAGAGGAAATATATATTTTGGATTCAGGAAGTAGCCCTGAAAACAAAACAAAAATGGTATGTAGCAACTAAAAAATTCCAACTAAACCCCTAACAAACAATCATGAATCATAGAAGTAAAAACTAAAGTAAGCCAGAAGTTGCCATTTTAATCCTAAAACAAATTACAAAAGAAAAGTATGAAACAGAAACATAAGCACCTGTACTAGTGAAGAAGAGGTATCTGAAAATATTGGATTCTAAAAGTAATTAACTTTTAATACAAAACTTTGAAAAGTTCATTGCAATTAAAAGAAAATTGGCAGTAAAAAAGGATAATTATTTATTAATTCAAAAATTAGGGTAACAGGGAACATAGAAGACACAAATATTTAAACAATATTTTCTCAGTTAATTTGTAGGTTAATATTTGCAACATATTTGACACAATATGAAGACACAATGAACACATTAAAAAAAAGGAGGCAATAGGTTAATATAAATCCATTTTTATTAGTTAAGAATTCTCAGATATCCCTGAGAAATCATGTCATCACCGTGATAAGGTGTGCACTAAACTGTGGATGCACTACACAGAATCAAGTGATAAACCTGTTGTTGTTCGGGCTTTAGGGCGCATCAACATCGGGGTTATTAGCGCCCTAAATAATTAATACCTGGCGTGACAACGTGGCAAAAATGCCGTCTATGTTGCCGACTGTAAAAAGGTCGGCCACAGAGACAGCACAATAAAATACTGTCTGCATGGCCGACAGTAAAGAGGTCGGCCACACAGATGGCAAAATAAAACATAATAATAGAACTATGGCTGTAGATGGGCCACAAAGAGTAAAAATACATACATTGACTGGTTGGCTGTAAAAGGGCCAACCAGTTTAAAACAACGAACTAACTGGCTGGCTGGCTGTAAAGGGCCCAGCCATATAAACAAGATCACAACTAAAAACAGTACTTGGATTGGTGGTTGTATAAGGCCGTCACCGTTTAAAATAAGGGACAGATCGTTGGCTAAGCCAAGGTCTGCCCTTAAATATAAAAACAGCACACATTCTGTTAAAATGTGGCGTACCGTCAAAGGTAAACCACAAGCATCACACTCCGGATGGTCCTCTTGGCTTAGAAAAAAGCTATGAGTCATAGGACAATGGCCTATACAGAGGCGAGTAAGGAGAACCTCATCCCTCCTCGCCCGCTGGAAGGAGACGCTCCATGGCTGAACGGTTGGTTTGACCAGCCGGAGCTTGTTATGCTCAACTTCCAGCCACTACCTCTGCCAAACATCAAAAACAAATCTCTTCGCCGTCGAGGCAAGGTCTGACTTTGGGACCAGTTCTGACCTTGTGGCAGGCTAACTCGGCAGCTTCATCAGCTGCCTCATTCCCCCTGATTCCCACATGGCCTGGTACCCAGCAGAATAATACCTCCTTTCCATGAGATTGGAGGGAAAGGAGGGCGTCCTGGATTAGACGGTCTGCTGGATACATATTTGCTATGGCCTGAATACAGCTGAGGGAATCACAGCATATGATGAACCACTTATCACGCTTTACTTTCATATGCTTGAGAGACTTTAGCATGGCGTAGCACTCGGCAGTAAAAACGCTGCACCTGCCATCCTGTTTGAATGTGTAAGTCGCTCGAGGGAACACTATGGAGCAGCCAACTCCGTTAGCCTGCTTAGGCCCAACCATATACACCGGGGTAAATGTGTGATGCTGATTTAAAATTTCTCTAAAAATATTATTAAAAACACTGTCACCTGTACACAGTTTGATATACCGAGACAGGTCTCAAATTATTCTGGGCCTCTTTAAAAGCGAGGGATGGATTTACTCCAATCCTGGTGATAAAAAGAGCGAAGCTCGAATCCGTATAGTTCTAAAATTGCCTTTGTACGGTAGCTGAACGGCTTAGTGGCTCTATGCTGTTTGGTATAGAGCCGTTTGTAGTTGGGGAGTAGAGCTATGTCGTACACGGGACTGCCAGGTGTTATGGCAACGTGCAGGTAGTGTCGCACCATGAGGAGTCGCCAGCGGATGGTAAGTGGCAGCTCGTCCGAGTCAGCACAAATGCTGACTATAGGGCTGGTGCGATATTCACCCATGGCAAGCCGAATTCCAACATGGTGGACACTATCCAATATACGGAGATAGCTGTCCCATGCCGAACCATACACGATACAGCTGTATTCCAACCGTGACCGTACAAAGGCTCTGTAAAATTGTAGCAGGCAGGAGCGGTCAGCACCCCATGACCTGCCACACAGACATTTTAAAACATTTAGAGCTATTGAGGAACTGGCTTTAACATCTTAGAGATGTGGTAGCCAAGTTATCCTGTTGTCTAAAATGAGGCATGGAAACCGAACTGTTTCAGTAAAACGTAAAACTGTATTCCTCAAGGTAAGGTGGGGTTCTGATAAAAGGCTTCTGCTACGAGTAAAAAGTACACACTGGGTTTTCTCGGCAGAGAAACGAAAACCGGTGTGCACTGACCATTCATCCAGCCTGTTCAGCATGAGTTGCAGCTGCCACTCGGCGCTTCTCAGGCTGGACGATGCACAAAAAATTAAAAAATCATCCACATATAAGGAGTACCCGATAGGACTCCTTATTATGGCTGCAATGCTATTAATAGCAATCGTGAAAAGAGTCACACTTAAAATTGACCCTTGAGGAACACCGTTTTCCTGAATAAAAAGATCAGACACTTCACCACCAACTCGGTAACGGAAGCAACGACCAGATAAAAATGACTTTAAAAAAACAGGGCAGGTTAGCCCTAAAACCCCATTCATGCAACTGTTTTAAAATAAAATGCTGCCAGGTAGTATCGTAGGTCTTTTCAAGATCGAAAAAAAAAAAAAAAAAAACACCCACAAGGTGTTGGCTGCGGATAAACGCATCATGTATTGCCACCTCCAGGAGGATCAGGTTGTCCAAGGTGGAACGTGACATCCTAAAACCACACTGAAAGCGGCTCAACAGATTACGGGACTCAAGACACCAGACGAGGCGGCGATTGACCATCCTCTCCAGTGTCTTCCCCACGCAGCTAGTCAAGGCAATACTACGATAACTACCTGGCAACAATTTGTCTTTCCCAGGTTTTAAAATAGGAATTAATGTTGCTTCTTTCCACGAGTCAGGGAAGTGTCCTCCGGTCCAGATATCGTTAAAAATATCCAGAAGGTACTATTTAACATCTTTACTAAGATGCCTCAGCATCTGGTACTGGATCAAATCAGGCCCTGGAGCAGTGTCGTTGGCGCTGTTTAATGCTGACTCCAGCTCCCAAGATGTAAATGGACAGTTGTTGGCCTCTGTATTCGACAAATCGAAGCACAGCACACTCCTCTCGGCAGCGATCTTTCGTTGCTGGAACCGCAGGTCAAAATTGGTGGACAAAGTGATAGCGGCAAAGTTCTCCGCCATCAGCTGCGCTATGCTTCGTTCGTTGGTACTTACACGTCCGTGTTCCAGTAATCCAGCTACTGGTGGGTGGGAGTACCTTCCAGATATATGGCGGATAGACTCCCATACTTTCGACGAAGGTGTGTAACGATTTATAGTGCTCACAAATTCCTGCCATGACATTTTCTTGCTCTCCTTAATAACTCGACGCGCCTTAGCTCTGGCAATACGGAACACTGCTAGATTGTCAGATGTTGGGCATAACCTAAAATGACGCAACGCCCGTCTGCGACCCTGGATGGCAGAACGACATTCACCGTTTCACCAGGGGACGGGTGTCCTTCGCAGCATTCCGGAGCTTTTCGGCATGGAGACGTCAGCTGCACGGTGAATCACTTCTGTGAAGTGATTCACCTTCTCCTGTATACTGCCACAAGATTGTAGTAGTACAGAACAGCAGTAGAGCTGCCAATCTGCACCACTGACATTCCATTTGCATCGGTTATTACCTCCTCCATGTTCGCACACAACGTGCATCCAAATAGGGAAGTGGTCGCTACCATGTAGGTCGCGATCCACCTCCCAATACACGGAGTCCACAATTGAGGGAGAACACAAAGAAAGGTCAATGGCAGAACACGTACCAGTAGCAGTGGTGAAATGAGTTATTTGCCCTATGTTCAGGATACAAACTTCCTCCTGCTCTATCAATCTACCAACCACTCGGCCCCTGGGGCAGTCACAGGTGGAACCCCACAACGCACAGTGGGCGTTGAAATCCCCCAAAAGGAGGAACGGCCGAGTGAGTTGTCGTACGATGTCAACCAGGTCGTCGTAATCAACGGACAAACTGGGTGGAAGGTAGAGAGAGCATATGGTCAGTCGGATTGGACCGTGTATTTTCACCACTACTGCTTGTAATGAGGAGGTAAGAGCAAAGGGTTCAGAGTGGACAATGTTTTGGACCAACACAGCCACTTCTCCCTTAGCTTGATCACCCTCAGTATCGCCCTTTCGGTATATGTCATATCCTCTTAGCACTGGTTGGTGCGATGGTCTAAAATGTGTTTCTTGCAAGCAGAGACACAATGGTTTAGACCGTGCTAAGAGTTGGACTTCATCTTTGTAGCCTGAAAGCCGTTGACGTTCCACTGAAGTATGGGAGCCATCCTATCTATTTAAAACCACCCGCCCCGGTTCAGGTGGGTCCTCTGATAGTAATGGCTGAGGAACTGAACCAGGTTCGTCCACCAGCATTACGTCGTCTTCAGGGTCTAAAGATGATTCTTGTTCTAAGGCCTCGGAGTCTTGCGGACTTTTCTTCCGCCGAGGCCTTTTCCCCTTCTTCTCCCTGCCAGTTGGGGATCTGGGAGGGGAAGGGGACTTCACGAACATAGTGGGGTCTGTCTGTTTAAACTTCGGACCCCAAACTTTCTGCACTTTCTGCCATCCGCTACTGGCAGATGGCGTTGTCGTGGCTACATCTGCTGCAGATGATGCTTCTGGTATGGGTGCTCTTTCTGCTATTGCAGAGGCACCCATGTCTGTAGCTACTGTAGCGGATGGCTGTACCTTTGCTGATAGACTTGCTGAACCTGCTGTCATGGTCAAGTTTGCAGAAGTGATGCTACCGACGTCCGCGGTCCTAGGTGATATGACCTTGGTGGCTTTGGCTCCACAATTGATATGAGCACATTGTACTTGTGCCCATGTCTGCAAAGGATGTCTGTGTAGCAACACTTTTGTTCCTGATGGGAGTTGAAAGATTCTTAGCGAAGCTAGTAGCAAAGATGGGTGGTGCTAGCGTCTTGTACTGCATCTTCGATTTGCTGTAAGACATTCGCTCTTTCGTCTTTAACTCCTGTATCTTTTTTTCTTCAAGATACAATCGAAACTTCCTACTCCAGGCTGGATGTGCCCCGGAGCAGCTGAGACACACCTGTGGGAGGGTGCAACTACTGCCTGGCTCATGGGCAGCCTTTCTGCATTTCCCACAGGTGGGGTTGCCCTTGCAGGTTGCCGTCATATGACCGAACCGCTGGCACTTAAAGCATCATATTGGGTCTGGTACATACGGGCGAATATTCAAGTACAAATATCCTGCCTTGATGTTTTTGGGCAACGTCGGAGTGTCGAACGTCAGGACGAAGGTGGCTGTCTTCTCAAGACTGCCGTTAACCCTTCATTTAATCTGATGAACCTCGACCACTCCTTAAGGAGTTCCTCGGTCTCTAAATCCATAAGTTCCTGGCAGGTGATGATGCCTTTACTTGAATTTCTCACACTTAAGGAGTTGGACAGCCTGCCTGTGGGTGGATGTTTCCAAAAGCAGTGTCCCATTCCTCAGCTTTTTTACCGATTTGAGGGTACCCGTAATAACGTCTAAACCCTTGTGTACATAGAATGGAGAGACCTCAAAAGATCCCTCCACCCTTGTCTTGTCTATTAAACAACCCTTGCCATTACTGTGGTTTAGTTCCAGAGGAGGGCTTTCAACCCTCGCCCACTTGTATGAACTGGGTGTATTTTTATTAACCTGCGATACACCCGAGCCGCAGGTTTTTTTTTTTTTTTTTGTGAGTTGGAATTTTTGTTCCACGAGAAAAAACCAGTTTAAAAGGAAGTGCTAACACAACAGGGGTGCGCAGGTGCCCCTGAGATTGCACATTAGCGAGTGATTTGCCTCTCACCCATGCACCTCTTCGGCACGTGGCTGACCTTGAGGTTGAGGGTTTTTTTTATAGAGGTTTGTTCTGTCCTCGCGATCCGGGCGATTAAACCAAGATCCCCATTTTCCTAGGCACACAACATTCCACCGTCACACCCTACGGTGATCGTTGAAGCATGGTAGGAGTTTACAGTGTGGGAAACTTGCGGCGCTCACAAGTTTCCAGCTCGGGCACCGCGGGTTCATCAAACCCGTACCTGGCACTTGCGTACCGGGCCCCTGTGGGGGTGATAAACCTAAAAGCTCAGTACAATATTGCTTAGTGTGCTGGCAACGTCTATGGGACAGGTCTTGGATGCAGTGGTGCTAACTGGGTGTCGTGTGCATTTGGCACACATTACTCGAGTGGCAGCGAATCAGGACAGCATCTGGATGATGGTACTTGTGTTTGTATCATCAGCAGATTAGAGGTTGGTCACAGTCAGAGCCAGCTGCGCCAAACATTGTATTTCACCCATTTATTTCAGAGCTGCGGAGAAGATTCCAGGAGAGAGGATACATTCAGTGGCAGAATGGACAAGGTTGACCATGTGATACAATCCAGCATTGGTATTGTGATCTTGCCTTAAGTGCCTAAAGACATCCAAATAGCACAGCATCTAGACTAGCTAGAGATTTTGCAGCAGCCTCTAGTTCACACATTTCCCATCATACAGTGTACCACAAGCTTCAAGAGATTGCTCTGCATGCTCAGCGACCCACCAAAAGGATTCCACTTATATGGGTATGGCTTGTTAAATTTTGTCTCTTGTTCATCATGATTGGGCCCAGGTACTTGGGGAAGTGCCCTGTTCAAGAATGAATCACAATTTAGCCTGTAGAGTGACTTTCACCATGTCCATCTGGTGCTTAGAGAAGCAGCTTCCATCTGATGGATGACAATGCCTGCCCACACAGGGATGGCCTGGTGGATGAGTACCTGTAACATGAGAAGTTTACAGTGGCCAACCCATTCCCTGGACTTGAATCCAATTACATATGCATGGGATGCTCTAGGCCAAAGGATCACACACCCAACATCATTACCACAGATCGTTATTGACTTCCAATGGGTGCTTTTGCTGCAATGGGATGCATTACCACACAACATGCTGGACAACCTGATGTGGAGTTATTGTGCATTCTGTATTGCCATGGGAGGTCATCATATTCCATACTAACTTTCTTTATGCCACTAGTAGAGGGGTACACACATCGTCAGTGCCACCCATTGTCCATGTCTGGTTTTCCTCTTGTATCGGCAGCACTGTGTCACAAGTCAAATTGTTTTCTGGCCCCTTTCTATCATCATGCCCTATGTTTTCCATGTATGTCAAAGAATCCTTCACTCACAGAATTAGTATACTTACTTGTGTCATTTAATACTTCACCAGACTTCCAAATTTTATTATGGTGGTACATATTAGTATTTTCCTCCTCTACATCTATTTCAATATATCTAGCCTTCTCCACTTTATAATTATGGTGCAGTTTCAATTTTCCTCCTCCTTTCTAACATTTAGCCATAGCAATCCCACACATTTTGACACATCCATGAGCTGTGACACTTCTCAAGATAATTCTCCTTTCTCTGCATTCACCACTATACCTGAACTGGGGAAAACATGACTGGACTATTAGAATGTCATGTGAACACAATTCATATAATCTAATGAATAATGTGACATTAAGAAATATACCTGAAAATTAGGGCTATTTCAGATATAAAGAACCACAAAATTGTTATTCTTTAGCAGTAGCAACATAGATTATAAAGTTATAGTGACCAAGAACATTTATAGCCCATTCAGTTAATGCATCAGTCTATTCCGTTCCCACTCTGCTGCCCTTACACCTACATGCGAAGGGGAAATTTACCACTTGCCTACATAGATACAGTGTTCAGCTTAGAGACGTAGGAAGAGACAGGTGGTAAAGTCAAGAATGGGGCCAGGAGCCACCAGTTTGGAATAAACAGGGTAGAAGTTGACTGTGTGTAGTCACTAGCAGAATATCAGTGAACCACCACTAATTGTTCCCCAAATGGCAGTACTTGCAGAAATACAACACAAATCAACAATAAATTGATAAATAATAATAAAAACACTGTCCACCTGTAAAATTATGGCAGATAATAGTACACCATACAGCAGGCAAAAAGGCCACAAGTGAATTAATAAGCCTGATGACATTTTTAGTCGATTAACTATACTTTAAAACCAAATACTTTATTAAACTAGAGCTAACCAGCTGTCAACATGATAGAATCCCTACACTTACAGCTAATTACAAGAAATGTTACCCACGGTTTATTAAAGAACATTAAAACTAGTCTTTCAATCATGGACAGATTATATGGTCCTTTAATTCCAAACTTGCATTATATCAGTTTGATGAGATGATCCAAATGCACAAAACACAAGTTCATTGCTAAAAATTTGTCATAATTGTTGAGGGAAATGATATTAGTGCATGGCAGAGGGGAATTTTTAATGACACGAGTAACTTAAAAGTAGAGAGGTACGTTTAAGCTTTCTAATTACTACATACACTTTTTCACACAAATTGCATTTCCAGAAATTATCTGCCATTTTCAACAGCATAAAATGTCCTGGTTAATAGTTCAAATTTCACAATAATTTCAGTAATATGACAGTAAGTGCACATTGTTTCAATTGCCATCACACCTCATCAAAGTAGCATTACAGGCAGACAGCAAATCTGTACGAAATGTAAAAGATTAAAATAACCTAATGTATAGTATTCACTCCACATTCTATAAAGAATTGTTGCAATGTTATTGTAGTAAAGCATGGTAATTGTGATGCAGAAAAGTTACAGCTATATATCTGATATATTTTAGCAATGATATTGTGAATGAGCAATAACTGGTAGTTTTGATATAGATATATTAGCCTTTTTTTAAGCATAATCAGAAAGTTGCTAACTTAATACAAGTAAAATTTGTACTGTCAATGAGTGTAGTTCAGTTGGCAGGCTTTTTTTTTTGTCAAAAGCTAATTATTTCCCTTGATATATAACCGAAATTGAGAAATAAGGTAGTATTTTAGAAATGAAGGTCTCCCCTTTGGTTTAATCATATTTTAAAGAATTAATTTTTCGGAATTCAACCCTTAAAGGGAAAAAGTATTAATACTTCTACAATGCGTTTTTGTGTCACGAGCCATTTATCTCCCTTCATATCTAACCGATGTAGATAAATGAGGTATCATATTTAAGATAGTCTCCACTGTGGTCACATTATATTTTAAGAACAGAATTTTCTTAATTGAATCCTTAAAGGGCAAAAATATCAGTATTTCTAATTGCGTTTTTGTGTCTTGACTCAATTTATCTCCCTTAATAATTAAACAAATTGATAACAAGGTATAATTTAAAAGACCGAGGCCTTTGTAAGGACTTCAATTTAGTTACACCATATTTTAAGAAAGGAATTATTCAAAATTCAACCTCTAAAGGGCAAAAGTATTAATATTTTTATACACATTTTTCTGTCACGAGCTCTTTATCTCCATTGATACCTAACCAAATTGATAAATGACATATTATTTTAAAGATAATTAGGAAAAATCATAAATTAAGAAAGAATTTTTCAGAATTTGATGCTTAAAGAGGGTCGCACCTATGGGACAGTTCAGGGCCAAATCCCTAGACTCCCAACAGCAGATATCGCAGAAATGTCAATAAACTGTTTATATATATATATATATATATATATATACAATAAGTAGCTTTTCGGATATTTTTTTTTCTCTTATGGAAACATTTTTGTTTAGCTATACAATTCCAATGTAAACATTTTATTTGCACAGCAACGCAAATCACAGAGACATTGATATGTTGTGTGCATTTTGTTCAGGTTGGTTGTATTCTGTTAAAGTCAGTAACAGTTTTTCATACATACAGTCTGTTTTTAAATTTTCCTAACTGTTTCGTAATATGTTGTAAGTATTTTGATGCGTAACTACTACACCAAATAAATAAATATTTGATATAGAAGTGCAGTTTAACTTTTTATTATAATACAAGCATTAAACCATTTATTCACGAAATTTTCGCACAGGTCGTCTAGTATATATTATTTCTACAAGGTGTTTTTTTATCACAGCCATTATCTCCTTTCATACCAAACAGAAATCGATAAATGATATATCATTTAAAGACTTGAGAAATCCGTTTTATTATATCATATTTTAAGAAAGTAATTTTTTTTCAAATTCGATCTTTAAAGAGCAAAAATATCAATATTTCTGTTTTTTGTGTCACGAGCCATTTATCTCCATGGATACCAAACCGAAATCATTAAATTAAGTAGCATTTTAGAGATTAATATCTCCATTTTTGTACCATCATATATTAAGACAGGAATTTTTTGAAATTCGACCCTTAAAGGTCACAATATCAATATTTCTGCAACACGATTATGTGTCACGAGCCATTTATCTCCCTCGATATCTAACCGATATAGATAAATGAGGTATCATTTTAATGACTAAGGTGTCCGTCATGGTCACATCATATTTTAAGAAAGGAATTTTTTCATAGTTCCACCCATAAAAGGGCAAAATTATCAATATTTCCATAAGTATTTTTTGTCACGAGCTATTTATGTTACTTAATATCTAACGGAAATCATAGAAATGGGATATTATTTTAGAGAATAAGGCCATTTTTGGTCAAATCATTTATCAAGAAAGGAATTTTCTGGAATTCCACCCATAAAAGGGTAAATTATAAATATTTCTACAACACCTGTTTGTGTCACGAGCCATTTATACTTTTTTGATATCTAACAGATATAGAAAAATAAGGCATCATTTTAAAGATTAAGGTCTTCGTCATGGTCCACATCACATTTTAAGCAGGGAATTTTTCACAATTTGACCTATAAAGGGCAAAATTCTCAAGAATACCTGGAACCCAGCCTCCAAAAATTCAAACCACTATCCACACTTGACCCACCTCTTCCCCAGAACCGTCCCATACAAATTTTGAGGTATTTTTATCCACCAGTTTGGCTTCTCCTAGTTTTCTGAAGTCCTTGACGAATACCAGCAATCTCAGCCCAGCTGAAACCCGTGCCAGAAAACAATTTTTGACTAACCCAGATCTTATCATTCTACCTGCGGACAAGGGCTCAACCTAGTGTTGCAAATAAAAAAAATAGATTTTTTTCAGCTTTGTGAAAAAAAAAACATGAAAAAAAAAAACCTAGCACCCTTGGTTGTTTTTCAGAAAACAATATATTTGACAAATTATAGTTTTATTTAAGGAACTTACATTTTACAAGTGTGTTTTAAATCTTACTGAATCATATAATGTCTTATATAATGATTCATAAATGTTTCTGTATAGGTAACATAATTTTATTCATCCTCTATGCCAGTACCACATTCACTAGTATCAGCATTACCAATACTAGTTCGGTCAGTGTCAGAATTTTCTGTTTCTTCTTCTGTCTCCTCTATATCCTTAACTTCAGAAGTAGTTACATTTTCTTTTCAATTTTAAATTGTGAGCAAAGTACACACTGTGCATAAAGACTGCACCGATATTTCTGTATTACGGTCTTTTAAGTTTGAATTTAAATCTATTATCATACAAAATAGGAGCTTTACTTCTTTTCAATCGTTGGTTTACACCAACAGTTGCAAGGAAACGATTCATAATTACTGACAATTTAATGAGTCAATACCACTATACTCTGAGAGCTTAACAAGTATACGAATATAAGGAAAGCACAATAAGTAATAAAAAGAGGCAAAAAACTGTAGATAAATTTTAAATTCCTAATTTTTTGAAAAAGATCCGTAGGCCTTCAGATAAATTCGTAGGGCTGGCAGCACTAGTTCAAATAGCAAGTATCAATCCAAACAACGGGGAACGGGGATTCCTTCTCACACAACCTAGCCTCTTCGGGAAAACCCCGTTCAAAAAATAAAATTTCAGTCAATGTTGCCAATATTTTCGCATTTTTTTTACTGAACCAGAAAAATAGAGTAGATTTAAAAATTAAGTTAAGTACTTAGAATAAACTCTAAAACAATCATATTAAATGATAACTGCCTTACAAATTTGAGATTTAGTAGTCGTGAAAAAGAACGTGTCCCAGAAATTATTATTATTATTATTATTTTTTTTTTTTTTTTTTTTGAAACACTATCTCAACCACAGTAGTTATGAATCGCAGTGAATATGTGGCAGAAGCCCTTCGTCAGTTATCAGATACCTTGCTGAAGATCCCACACCAGATATCACCAAAAAAATACAGGAATATTTACAGTTCAATGGGCCCTTCCAAGGTCTCGCCCCACAGTCAATCTCTCTCCCTACTCCTCAAAATCCATGCACGCCTGCCCTTTACCTCCTTCCCAAAATCGATAAGCCTGGCAATCCGGGACGCCCCATTGTTGCAGCTTATGGATCTGCTACTGAACGAATCTCTGCTTTGGTGGAACCTATAGTCTCTCAACTCCCCTCCCACACGAAGGACACACAACACTTTCTTTTCAGTCTTTCCGCCATACCCACACCACTTCCTTCCAACTCCATACTGGTAACCATTGATGTCACATCACTGTACACACACATTCCACATTGCCATGGCCTTAGCGCCACGGAATTTTTTCAGGATAAACGCCCTCCAAACAGCCACCCTAGTACATCTTTCTTCATCACCTTGGCTGAACTGATACTGAACAATAACTACTTCTCCTTTGAAGGCAAATCTACCACCAACCCTGTGGCACTGCCATGGGCACTTGCATGGCTCCCTCTGATGCTAATCTCTTCATGGGCCGCCTGGAACAAATGTTTTTGGAGAACATCCCCCTCAAACCCATCCTCATAGATGACATTTTTATGATATGGACACACAGAGAAAACACCCTTCTAAATTTTCTGGATAATCTAAATACCTTTAATAGCTCGCTGAATTTCACATGGACCTACTCCCACACCCAGGTCTTATTCTTGGATGTGGACCTGTCCCTTTCCAATAGCCACCTCAGTCCACACCAAAGCCACCAACTCACAACAGTACCTCCATTTTGACAGCTGCCATCCGTTTCATACCAAACGTTCCCTCCCCTACAGTCTTGGCATTCGAGGCAGTCGTATTTGCCCCCAAGGATCCTTCCCATGTAATAGACCCCGCTGTAAGATGTGTGACATTCACCATGCCTCCACCACTTTCACCAACCTTATCACTGGCGAGAACTTTCCTATCGTAGGACACGCCACCTGTGAAACATCCCACGTATACCAGCTAACCTGCAAACTCTGCCTGGCATCCTACATAGGTTTGACTACCAATCTGTTAGCCATTAGAATGAATGGCCACCATCAGACAGTTTTCACTCGGAATCCAAAAAATCCAGTAGCCATCCATGCTATCTCCCATGACACTAATAATTTCAATTCTCGTTTCACGGCCCATGCCATCAGAGTCCTCCCAAACAACAGCAGCTTCTCTGAACTCAGAAGGTGGGAACTTGCTTACCAATACAAACTAGGCACAAGGCAACCTTCTGGTCGTAATTTGAGATAATACCCAGTTAGTGCTTTTCCTTCCCTCTACCCTCTATTTGCCTCCATGCCCACTGTCTACACTATATTGAACTACCACATATCAGAGGTTATGTTTAACTACATAGATTCTTTAATTATTATTACAATTATATTTTTTCAATTTTATTTTGTTTACTTATTTATTTTTACTTTCTCAAATTTATGTTATGAACATTTGAATATATTTTTCCGCACATTTTGCATTCTCAGGTACTAGCTCCAATTCACTGTCCCCCTCTCCCTGCCCTCTGTTTGAATTTACCCCCACCATGTTCCTGACTAACGGTCATTCTGTAAAACAGTCTCCCACACCACCCTCCCTCCTTCATTTTCTCCTGTTGACAAAGAGCCAAATCTCAAAATAGTCATTGTTTTCCTGGGGTTTTTTTTATTTTTATTTTTTATTTTTATGTTTCTCTGCATTATAAACTTTTAAACTAATTTAATTTTGGACAGTAAGGACAGCGACCCAATAATTTTTTCTATTCGGAACCTCAATCTAATATTAGGCATGCCGGAAGCAATGTTCTGTTTATTATAATTAGATTTTTTTCACAATTTTTGTTTTAATAAATATAAATTGTTTGTCAAATTATTACCAGATGTAATTTTATCCCATACTAAAGACAAAATTCAATATTTGAGTAAATTAACAATTTTTAATTATCAGTAAAAGTAAAAAAGGAATTAATTAATAATTTCAGTAACAGAGGTAACGTTACAATATAAAGCAAATATATTTGGTTTAAAACAAAATATTATGCTCAGTTGAATTTATATACAATCTGAAAAAATAAACAAAGAGTAAAAAATTCCTTGGCATTCAAATAATTGAAAAGCCTGGTTAGCAAGAACAAATCACATTAGGGAGTGTCCATAAGCTACCTGGCTCGTCCTAGGGAGAGGGTTGGCCGGAAAGATGTGCTGAACTACATGGGCGGAGGGGGGTTACGAGCCAGGCCAGGTAGCTTTAAATTTTTATTTGTCACAGTTAAAATGAGGCACAGAACACACAACAGCATGTGAATATTTACGTCCGTCATTTAACTATCTCCTTATGTAATTTTTGATAGTCTGACAAGAGAAAACAAAATGTCTTCTGAAATCAATAGGGGGAAAAGCTTCATGCTACATGGGGGGGGGGGGGGGTTGTAAAAGCCACATCGGTCTACGTGGAGGGAGTAAAGGGGGGGAGGGGTCCACAGAAGGCCAAAATGGATTTTCGTGGTTTATGGATGTTCCCTTACTACAGGAGACTTGAAGTCATGTCACCTCTGCAATAAGAACACTTGCTGAAACAGCATATTTGGAATTAACAAAACAGGTGTATTCTTCTTATTTTCATTCAGTCATGCTATATGGTATAATTATTATTTTTATTGAGGGCAGGGCAGGATGTGTTTATCGCTAAGAAAAAAAAGAAAAGAGTTATAAGGATGCTGTGTATAATAAGCGCAATTCTCTTACAATGACTTCTCACTATATATATATTCTGTCGTGTACTTTGTCATAGAACATTTTAACATGTTTGCATCAAATCACAGGTACACAATTTCAACACAAGAAACACAAATGTCACTGTCATTAGTGCAAAAAGGATTTAATAACAGTATTCTGGGACACATATATTAATTAAACTTCCCAAAAGTATATAACAGATTGTAGATAGTAAAAACGTATTAATAGTAAAACAATGAGATCATCTCATTGGCAACTCCTCCTAACCCATCTATAAATTTGTATCCAATTTGCCTTCTGAAAAATTCAGTTGTAAAATTTAATGTTTGTTTTCAACATATAAATACTTTTCAATATGATTATTATTAATCTTGTACATATGTAATCAAACATGACATGTTCCACATGTTTGCATTTTGAATTAAGAATCTCTGTCACAGTAGCCTACACATGTTGTTTTCATGTAAACCCATAAAAATGTAAATTTCATCAGTTTTTATTCTCTTATCGTTCCACCAGTTAACTGGTAAAAAATAAAATAGTTCTGGCAATATCATCTAGATCATTAATACCAAATAAGTAACTTTAGTACACTATCATTAAATGTTTTTGAATGACATTTGGTAAGCAATGGTGTTTATCGCCCCGTCATCATGCATCTTAGGGAGTGTGCATAAACTACATGGCTTGGTCTGGGGGGGGGGGGGGGAGTTGGCTGGAAGGCTACACTGCGCTATGTGGTGGAGGGGGGAGAGGTCCAAGCCAGGCCACATAGTTTTCCATACATATCATTTTTCACAGTTAAAATGAGGTACAGAGCAAACAACAGCATGTGAAATTCATTTCCTTCATTTAATTATCGCCATATGTAATTTACAACAGTCTGAGAAGAGAAAATGGTAAAAATCTCTTCTGGAATCAAAAGAGAAAAAAGCTGCATCCTACGTGGGGGGGAAGGGGTTCACAGGAGGCCAAAATGGAGATACGCGGTATATGGACGTTCCCTTAAAACAGTAAGTCTGCACAAACTATAGTGAACTGTGTTCATATTTTTCGATTACTCGAGATCGCGATTCCACAAGGCATTGGAGTGATAATACTGCAGTGGTCAAATGCAACATATGCCAGAAATACTTTCAAAGTATATTTAATGGAGTCATGTTAATCCAGGGTGTATTACAACCTAATTTCTGCTTGAAAATAATGGTTCATGCTGTATTATAATGAAATTACTGCTTGAAAATAATATATCTTGTGACTGAGTGACGTCATTAATTAATGCTATCGTAGCGGAATTGCGATCTCCAGCAGACCCCATATTTTTGTATGTGGGTTTTGTGACTTGTCTCCTGTCATTATAACTTTGGTAACTGATTGATTTAATTTACTACCCTTGTTTGTTTACTAAAATATAAGTAAACCTGCTTGATCCAAGATATTTATATGGAAGGTCAATAGGACCAAACAAAAAGAATTTTTTCGAGATTAGGAGCTCCTAAAATCATCAGAAAATATACAAGAAAAAGCAAAAGTAGAACTACTGGAGATCACAATTCGGGTCCACTGGTGATAACAATTCCGCTACAACAACATTCACTAATGACATCCTAATACTGCTGTAGTCAATCGCAAGACGTATTATTTTCAAGCAGTAATTCCATTGTAATATAGCCTGGACCATTATTTTCAAGCAAAAATTAGGTTATAATACAGACTGAACCAGCATGACACCATTAAATGTACTTTGAAAAGTATTTGCTTTGACTACTGCAGTATTATGAGACCAATTTCTTACACAATTGCAATCTCCAGTAATCCCCACAATTCTGTGAGGAACTGGTCTCATAATACTTCAGTAGTCGAATGCAAGACACCGCTGGAAATAATTTCCGGAGTAGTTTTAGCAATGTCCAGGGTGTATTACTATTTGAAAATAATATCATGCAATTGACTACCACAGTATTATAATGTCATTAGTCAGCAGGAAGCAAAGTTAATGTAGCAGAATCACCATCCTAGGTACACCTGCAAAATGAATAATGTCTGTATACCCGCTTGTATTCAAAGAGATCAGAGGATGAGAAACAGTACTATATGTAATGCACACTTACAACCGTTGATATTTTTTGTTTAGCGTATAATATAAAGTTCCCAATGAATACTTTTAATTCTGAAGAGGGGTTATGCCGCCCTGGCAATTTCTCTACATAACTAACAATTTATGCACATTATTACTTTGAACGCCACTGTCATCTACTGTT
The DNA here is from genome assembly GCA_031002005.1 of Vandiemenella viatica. Taxonomy (NCBI): domain Eukaryota; kingdom Metazoa; phylum Arthropoda; class Insecta; order Orthoptera; family Morabidae; genus Vandiemenella; species Vandiemenella viatica. Next base: position 18,154,417 of record JARYHS010013631.1, on the reverse strand, counting down.
AATCATCAGCCAGTTTCACGATGAAATAACAACCGAGACAGAATTTCATTTAGCTATTGGGGTACAGAACTTGACTTCATGGAGCAGTTGAACAGCATCAGTGGCCAAATGTTGGTTCTACACAGTATTGAGGCTAAAAATAATTTTAAGCTCTCCTGTCTTACAAACTGTTCACTATAAATTAATATCTGACCATTGGAACATAATTAATGTATGTATAATTAATATATTGACATATATTCCATAAATCACTGAAAAACTTCCCCAATATCAAAAATAAGGTTTTTTTCAGCTTTGCTGCTATCAAAGAATGCAGAAAGTGAACCTTAAATCAAATTTGTGGTCCCCTACAGCAAATCATTAATTTAAATTACTAAATATCGAAATTGCAGTTGTCCTGTCTGTAATACCATCTGTTACGTCAGTACTACTATCAGGAAAGATACCGGGAAGAATTTTATTTTGACCTTTATGTATGTCCTTTCTAAAACCTTATGTCTATAGCCATAACATTAGATGGCATAAACACTCCGAAAATTTACCTTTTCCAACTAAGGCACAGCCAATTGCTTGAGCCATATTTCCTGCTCCAATAAAACCTACGCCTTTTGCATCAAGACAAGTATTTTCTCCCATTTTCTATTAAGTAAAGGTTACTCTTCAATTTAACTACTCCAATATACAATCCCCTGAAACACCCTGATAAGACAAAATGGTAATCACTCAAGGTTATCTCTCACCATAAGAACTGAAAGATACATAGACATAAATGACGCAGTTTTATCCGAAATAAGTGTCTATTAGCTGAGCTTTATTCGGGTCTAGTGGAGATCGCGATTCCACTTCAACAACATTCAGTAATATCGTTGGAATACTGCTGTAGTCAGTAGTAAGACGTATTATTTTCAAGCAATAAATCCGTTGCAATACATCCTGGACCATTATGTTCAAGCAGAAATTAGGTTTTGATACGGCCTGGACCAGCATAAAATCATTAAATGTACTTCGGAAAGAATTTCTAGTGGAGTCTTACGTTTGACCACTGCAGTATTATGATGATAACTCCTAGCTGAATTGCAATCTCCATTAATCCCCACAACTCTTCATTCCTGCATCATTCTTTTAAAATAGCATACATTTCTGATATTTAAAATTTCAATCGTCTACTTAAAAACTGTTGTTAAGCTTTTCACAAGTAAAGGAAACTTTGGTTATCAAATTCTCTAGAGGCTTTGTTGGGCAAAGGTAACAAACGCAGTCAACCCATAATTCAGCCGCGCTATTGTATTCCACTCTGCTTCTGATTTCCGGTTCTGGTGACCCACACGTTGACTATAAACCCAAATTTTGTGTAAGGCTACATTTCAACCTAACCTTACGATCCGCTAATTGCGGCTCGAAAATAATAATTTTTATCGCAACCAAATGTCAACCTCTCCTTCACGTGGTGCACCCATGGATGTGCACCCTGTTTGCACGGACGAGGCTCTGGCGACTGAAAGATTCCCGGTATAAGGAATCAGCAACTGTTTGCCAACGGCCTCCGAAAGGAGGGCGGAAGAGCGGGGAGTGGTTCAGGGGAGCTTCTTGCCCTTAGGGTTGGAAACGGCCCCAAAATGGCGGATGAACCAGAAATTTTCAACGGTATGGGGGTAGAGAAAGCAACGGGAAACCACTGCATTAAAGACCCAAAGGTTATCCCCAGGACATGTAATCTTCTCAAATTACATATATCATGATGGCTTCATCCTGGGTAAAACATTCTGGAGGTAAAATAATCCCCCAGTCGGATCTCCGGATAGCGACTGCTCAGGGAGGAGTCATCAGAATGTATAGAAACATTCTACGAGTCGAAGCGTGGAATGTTAGAAGTAAGAATAGGGCAGGTAGGTTAGAAACCTAAAAAAGGGAAATAGAACAACTTAAATTAGATGTTGTTGGGATTAGTGAGATTAAATGGAAGGACGCACAGGATTAGTGGTCTGGGGAACACAGGATAATTAGTACACAAGCTGTCAATGGAGTCACTGGTGTAGGATTTGTAATGAATAAGAAAGTAGGGAAACGGGTGAGTTGTTATGAACAGTTTAGTGACAGGATTATTTTGATGAGGTTAGAAACTAAACCCGTCCCAACCACATTAGTACAAGTGTATATGCCAACGTCACAGGAAGATGATGAAGAAATATAGAAAATATACGCTGAAATCGAAGAATTAATCCAATATGTGCAGGGAGAGGAAAATCTAATAATCATGGGTGATTGAAATGCAATAGTGGGAGAAGGAAAACAGGGGAATACTATAGGAAGTTTTGGTCTAAGAAAAAGAAATGAAGGAGGAAGCAGGTTGTTAGAATTTTGTGAAATATAAGCTAGTTGTGACAAACACACTGTTTAAGAACTATGCAAGAAGGATATACACCTGGAAACGTCCTGGGAGATACAGGCAGATATCACCTAGATTATATCAAGGTCAAACACAGATTCACGAATCTCGAGTACTAGACTGTAAAGTGTACCCAGGATCACACTTAATTTGATGGTAATGAAGGGTAGGCAAGAATTCAATCAGTGACAGATACGATAAATAAGCTGGATGGCATTCATTTTAAGACAGGAGGAGGCTAATGGGAGTGTACAGGGCGTACACTGGCGATGAGGCATGGAAAGATATTGCAGTAGGTATGAAAAGTAGTTCATGGAAGGGAAAAGATGACCATGACCACAAGCTGGCACTCGATTTCAGGCACAAGGGTGTGGGAAGATTTTCTTTTTTAGGTAAGGGTGTCAGGGATTGGAATGAGTTACCAAGAGGAATGATGAATAACCCACCGAAAACGTTAAAAGAATTTAAAGTTAAAATTTGTAGAGGGCAAATATAGGTGAGTGTAGGATAGGGGGAAGTTGGGTGTGTAGGGAAATTGCCACCGGAGCGTGAGCTCCATTGCAATTAAATAAATTAAATTAAATTCAAATGAATAAGGAAGCAGTATAAGCAGAACAGACTGGAAGTGAATAAACTGAAACAATCTAGCGCGAGACAAAATTTTGCAGAAATTGTAGACTTAGGTCTAAGAAGTAATTCAGAAAGGACCTCGACTGAGGACAAATGGGATGCATTGAAGAGAGAAATAATGAAAGCTGATAAAGAAACATTAGGCTTTAGGGAGCAAGCTGCCCGAAAACCTTGGATCACATAAGAAATTTTGGGGATGATGGATCAGAGGAGAAGGTACAAAAATGCTCAGAATGAAGCAAGAAAACAGCAATACAGGCAGTTTAGAAATCAAATAAACAGGAAATGCAAAAATCAAAAGAAAAATGGCTAGAAGAAGAGAGTGAAGAAGTAGAAAATGAAATTGTGGTAGGTAAAGTAGATGTTACATATAGAAAAATCAAACAGAATTTTGGATAAAACAAGAAAAGAGGTGTGAACATTAAAGCTGCCGATGGGAAACCTCTTTTAAGCTCAGACGCTAGAACTAACAGATGGAAGGAATAGATCGAGAAGCTGTATGAGGGGGACGACTTGAACAAAAGTGTAATGCAAAAGGAAGGCGATGTCGATATTGACGACTTAGGAGTTCCTGTTTTGAGGATAGAATTTAATAAAGCTCTGAATGACTTGAAAGCAAATAAGGCAGTTGGAATTCATGAGATCCCTGAAGAACTTCTTAAATACCTAGGAGAAGAAGAATCGAACGGTTATTCAAGCTGATGTCAAAAAGTTATGAAACAGGTGAAATTCCAACTGATTTTAATTTTAAAAAAATGTCATCTTAACACTTCCGAAGAAAGCACAGGACGACAAATGTGAGAATTATTGCACCATTAGTCTAACTTCACATGTTTCAAAATTACTGACCAGAATAATTACAGAAGGATGGAAAGGGTAGTAGAAGAGATAGTAGGTGAAGATCAGTTTGTGTTTGGGAAAAATCGCGCTACAGGGGAAACAATTCTGGCTTTAAGATTAATACTTGAAAGGCGGATCAAGAAAAACAAAGATACTTTTATGGCGCTTGATGATTTAGAAAAAGCTTTTGATAATGTTAGGTGGGACAGGATGTTCAAAATTTTAAAGAAGTCAGGTCTAAAGTATCGAGATAGAAGAATACTCTATAAACTATATAAGAATCAAGTGGCTGTAATAAAAGTAGAGAATCACGAGAGACGTGCATCAGTTAAAAAGAATGTGAGACAAGGTTGTAATCGATCCCTGTTAATATCCAACTTGTATGTAGAAGAAGCAATGAAGAAAGTCAAAGGAAAATTTCCATGTGGTATAAGTTTTCAGGGAGAAAAATAAGTATGCTATGATTTGCTGATGACATTGTCTTGTTAGCAGAGAGGGCTGAGGATATCGAGAAGTTACTGAATGGCACGAACGAAATACTGAAGGCAGATTTTGGACTGAATATAAATCAAAGCAAGACAAAAGTGATCAAATCTAGCAGAAATGATACCAATACTAGTAGATTGAATTTAAAAATATTATCGGATGCAATAGGAGAAGTTAGTCAATTCTATTACTTGGGAAGCAATATTACAACCGATGGCCGAAGCAGGAATGATGTTAAAAGCAGAATAGCACTACCAAAAAGAGCCTTCATGAAAAAAAGAAATCTTTTAGTTTCAAACGTTGATCTAGGAATTAGGAAGCACTTTTTAAAACTCTATGTGTGGAGCACAGCACTTTATGGTAGCGAAACATGGACTTTAGGAATACCGGAAATAAAGAAAATTGAAGCATTTGAAATGTGGTGCTACAGAAGCATGCTGAAAATTAAGTGGACAGACAAAGTAAGAAATAAATGAGTTTTGGAACTGATGGGTGAGTCAAGAAGTTTGTGGAAGAATCTTACAAAAAGAAGAGATAGGTTGGTAAGTCATATTTTGAGACATGCTGAATTGGTTAATTTTCTGGTGGAGGGAACAGTCGAAGGTAAGAACTGTAGAGGCAGAAAGAGATTAGAATACAGGAAGCAGATAATTGAGGGCGTGGGTTGTAAGAGGTATGTAGAGATGAAGAAGTTAGCACAGGATCGGAAGGGATGGAGAATTGCATCAAACCATTTGAGAGACTGATGGCAGCAAAAAAAAAAAAAAAAAAAATCCACGGCTTACTCAACTTCGGAAATCTAATAATGATGCAATAAACGTTCATGGGCGTGTCCGTTTGTTGTTGCGTGTGTCAATGAGTGTACTCGTGCAGATGTGTTTGTGGATGTTTGTGTTGCAAATATCATTACTGACTAGCAATTTCTTGTAAACATTACTTTACTTTGGTCTCGCACGCTAAAGGACCATCAGAGTGAATTGCTGAAAATCTTGTATCCAACCACCTACGTATTCAAGATAACTTTTAATGTTTACTGCGGTCAAAAATACACCTCTCACAAACAGAACAATACGAATTATATTAGTGTACACAGACCAAGTCTTTATATCCCATTCTGGGTCATAACACTAGATAACGATATTGTTGTTGGTAATTACCTGATTTAAAACAAGTAGCATGACTGTTCTAACAAAAATATTTGTTAAACGTCTGTTAAAAATAAAGAATCATAAATTGATTTCCTTTTAAGATTGCGTTGTAATTAAGAAAAACCGAGTTTGTAACGTTATTATTGCTCAGTGTGCTGCAGGATTTTTGTTACAAGCACACTTAATATGTAGACAAACTTGCTTTGTAATGTAAGTACTCTTAATCTAGCCTTTTCTTTTTTATGGCTTTATGCCTTGTCAACGTCGAGGTCATTAATGGCGGAAAGGATGGGGACAAGTAACGGGAAGGAATTTGGCAATGGCCTCTTAAAGGAAGCATCCCGGCATTTTCCTGGAGTGATTTGGGGAAACCATAGAAAACCCAAATCTGGATGCCGGTACGGGGATGTTAGTCTAGGCTTTAGGTTCCCAAACTGTAGGCCCAGCTCACATGGCGCGACTGTTTTTGTGACAACAGTTGCAAACCGGTTGAGCTCGCAACCAGTTCGCAACCAGTTCGCAACCAGTTCGCAACCAAAACTAAACTTCTTTCCGCATATAGGTAGTCTGGTTATGGATCAGTTTCATTCAATTTCCAATAGACTGTGCGGAGTTTGTAGAATTATTGCTATGTCAGATTCAGACGAGTAAGATATTGTTAATTATTATCAACTAGCCCCAAAGACCGTCAAAAATGACTTGTTTGGCGGAGTCTTATGGTAATTTATTTCTCTGCAGTTGCTTAACTAAATAGAACTGTTATAAAATAAAGCTCACTGTAATTTATCCTCCCTTGTGCTGTAGCAAAAAGCTGCAGTTGTCAACTTGGTCCAGGATACATTTCAGCCCAACCACAATCTCCGCTAATACTGCCGTTAAAAAAGCAAAGCTTCAATCACACACGAATTAATAAATTGCCTGTATCGAATGTCAGTGTAATCATGCATCGCGATGTAAAATTGGTCCAAAATCTTCACAGGTCCTTACCCCTTTCTTTCTTATTACCTGTGATGAAGATCGAGGGAACTGCACCACTTTCGGTACCTGCCAGAAACTGGTACTAACCTGTCGAAATTTACATCAGTCGCTTCGTCAACATGTCTTCTTCGCGTTTTGCGATCATACATTGCGGAAAAGTTGCCAAGAATTTAATTAAAAATGCCGAAATATGAAAGGCTGAGCAACTGCTAAATGCTTTCAGCACTGCTGAAATAACATAAAAATCATCGTTACAGGGATCATTTCAACTTAAACAGTTTACTTTTGTCATAGAAATCGTGGTTAGGTTGAAACACGGCCTGGACCAAGTGATAAAAAACTACGAAATTTTAGCTTTGCGAAATCCAACACACAATGGCGTATTTGTTTACAATGGAAGCAATCGATTATCTCTGGTTGCTCGTTACTATGTAAGATGGCGGTCATCACCGTATTACACCTCGGATAAATATTGCGTGTTTGTCAATTTTGTGCGACTTTTTATAAAGGAGTAGAGCTGAAAAGGCATGAAAACATTTCAACAAAGGATTAAATCAACATTTTAAGAGACTGTCACTGATTTTTTTCAACGTTGGCGGCATATAACGGCTGTGCGTCATGTTATATTTCGGCATTTTTAATTAAATTCTTGGCAACTTTTCCGCAATATATGATCGAAAAACGTGAAGAGGACATGTTTACGAAGCGACTGATATAAATTTCAACAGGTTAGTACCAGTTTCTGGCAGATACCGAAAGTGGTGCATGTCCCAAGATCGATATTTTAATGGTTGAGATAGCTTACATTGGCTGAAATAATGACCCCAGCAAAAAAAGATATATGCTAAAAATAAATCTTAACAACTTACACTATGCCACGTAACATTTAATTGTGGTTTAGGCGACATATATCGCGGTCAATTTGGAACTTCTTTCAGTAAAAAACTGATAATTAATATTTAAATGAAATACATACTTTTCGTTCAGTGTTCTGACAATTCAGGTCTTAACAATTGCTCAAGTAAATAGAATTGTTATAAAATAAAATTCAGTGTTATTCCTCATGCCTTGCGCTTTAGCAAAATGTTTCCGTTTCCATTTGGGTCCATTTCAACCTAACCACATACTACGCTAAACTTGCCAGCAGAGGAAAAATTCTTCAATTTCACGCATATTATTAAATGTACTGTATCGCATTTAATTGGCAATAATATACCGGGATATAAATTTGATAAAAAATCTTCAAGGGTTCTTACACCTTTCTTTTTTTATGATCCGTGATTCAGACCGATATTATAAGGTTATAATGGCTGACACAGTTACATGTTTCCGAAATAATAGCCTCAGTAATATTGCTCAGTGAAAGCAAATGAAATTAAAAGAAATCTTATAAACTTATATTATGCCTGGTAATATTTGTTTTAATTGTAGTGTATACTGCACATATTGCGATCAGTGTGCAACTATTTCCGTTCAAACAATTTAATAATAGGACACAATTTAAATTATTTTGAAAAAAGAAACTAAATTATTCATGCCCTCTTCTGTAACGTCAATTCCAGTTCTAATTCTAACCCACGCTAAGTAACAATCTAATCAAAACTTTCGCAAACATTGATGCTCGAAACTTAAAGCTTTTATCTTACATATCTATGGACAAAGAATTTAAGGAATACTGCTATATATCAAATGCAATAAATACGTTATTTCAGTGTTCTGTCAGTTAATTTATTCGCGGATACTTAGAAATGTTATTAAATAAGGTGCATAACCTAGAACAATGGCATTAAGTGTGACGTCATAGCGCGACGTCAGATAGTGACTGGTGACAGGTGACGTCATAGATGACCAAGAGTTGCTTATTATAAGTATAGATACCGCAGGATACGCGAGGGACAGAGGAAGCATTGAGTCCATGGATATTTAAGGAACTTTTTTCTTGAATGCCCTGAAAGTTTATAGTTGTTAAGTACTTCACGTTTCTCCACCTCTCATACGGATTTTAAATTAAATTACTTATCATTTTTGTTGTCTTTGGAAAATAATAAGCCCTAAACATTTCGTGTTTTTGCTCCACGGAATTCTGCAACGCAACTGCGACATCGGATCCATGGTTGCATAAAACTGGTTTGAGACTGGTCTAAAACCAATCGCCTCGTGTGCGGTTCACCACCACCCTGCAATTCCAAGGTCACATAACAGTTTCGAGCTCAACTGGTTTGCAACTGTAGTCACAAAACAGTCGCATCGTGTGCGCTGGGCCTTATGGTGGCGCGAAGACGTGTCACGAAGGGAGAGGATGCGAGGTAGCTTCAACGCCCGTGTGGATCATGGAGGAAGGAAATATATGTAGACGATGCAAGAGGCCTTCACCACGCATTGATGTGAAGCACGGCGGAGGAGGAGTGTGAGGGAGGGGGTGGGGGCATGGCCGCTTCCATACAGACACGTGGAATATGTACAAAAACCTCAAGGGGACTCTATGATAAACGTAACGCCGCAATCAGGTGATGGATTATTATGTAACTCGATGAGACAAATAACAAATAAAGAATAAAAAATTTTCATATCATGCTTAGTTTTAGAGATATTCTGCCTCAAACGTGAAATGTTTTTGGTTGAAATTCAGAAGAAAAAATTGGTCAAAGTCAAATTTGATGACGGATTCATATTTAAAAAGATGAGACAAATATAAAATAAAGAATAAAAATTTTCGATATCTCACCTGGTTCTCGAGATATACGGTATCAAAAGTAAGGTGTCTTGAGTTGAAATGCAGAAGAAAAATTTCGCAAAAGTCAAATTTAATGATCGATTCTTATGTAACACGACGAGACAGATAGAAAATAAAGAATAAAAATTTTCGATATCTTGCTTAGTTTTCGGGATATACTGGGATTGGGTTGATATGCGGCCTGGACACAACCCTTTAAATCTCATTTTCAACACTCGTTAAAAAGTAATGCTAGTCTATTTTGTGCGAAATAGCAAGGTATGCTGATTTTCTACACTACACCAACAAAAATTTGAGAACAAAGTCATCCCATTTAGAGCTATGACTGAATATTTATAGACAAGCATCTAAGTTTGTAATTCCTACCGCTCACTTCAACAACGATAATTAGAATTCAACTTACTTATGAAATCATATTCCAGATTCTTTCCTCTCTTGCCTATTTGTGCAAACGTATGCAACACAAGATGGCTTTATAAAACACTTATACACATTACAAAATGAAATAATCATAGCATCTAACACAATGTGAACATCGCCTTTGTTTGGGATCGCAATATCGCCGCTGCCGCCACTGCGCATGCGCGAGAATTTAGAGCCTGCTTCACAGATTTAATGTCACTTCTCCTCCATATATTTCCTTCCTCCTTGGTGTAGACGATACCAAGGTTATTCTACGATACCATAGCTCTACACCGTCGCAAGTGCTATGTCTCCTTCGCCGCCTCTTTGAGTTTAAAGACTTTATTCTAACATCACATAGTGAGTTTCCTCTGACATTGTTAGAACTAAAAGTAGGCATTTACCTTATTAATAATAAAAGTTTGATGAAGGGGGTGGGGAATGCGGGAAGAATTCTTTTGACGAAAGGGGGGCGTGATATAAAAAAACGTTAGGAACCTTTAGTATAGCCCAAAATCCACGAAATTTTCGGCATTAATATATTGTATTATTAGCAAATTTAAATATGTTGTTACTGTTCCAGTACTGACATTATTTATCTAATAGAACTAGGAATCATGTATACAGTGTACCAAATATTAGCGCGTATTACATTTACGAACGTGCTGATGGTTGTCCGCTTGCTGGTATTTTATTGATTGAAAACCAACTTGTGTAACTTCACAGTTTTATTTAGTTTCAGACATTCCATTGCACTTACGAGGGGTCACTATTCATTTATTACCCATTTTGGTCTCTGCATTAGGGGCCTTAAGGTAATTTTTAATAACTTTTTTCTTTTTTAATATGTTTTTCCCCTGTATTATCTTTGGTATTTTATTATTGCTAGCGGCACATTAACTTTGTACTTCAGCAGGGGTATAGCTATTGCCAGATGCTAACATTGGCTTTGTATACAATATTTTTTTTATTTTTTCATATATATTTGTCGTCTGCTTTCTTGTTTCTTCAGTTTCATATGGTGTTGTTCAATAGCGTCGTGAAGTTTACTTGCAGTCATCATGGGCCGTTTAAGATTTTCTTCAGAAACCTATTTTAAAAACGTTGAATTCGCAATAAATTATATTTACATGCAGTTCCCCAAACCTGACATGCGTACAACATGTAATAATAACCATTTTGTTAATTCGGGATTTCGACAATGTTGTTAGATTGGTGCTACACGTTATAGGACCTGAGGTTTCGACAGTCCGAATAATCTTCTTCACCTGCTAATTATTTGTTCCTTGAATCTTAATTTTCTGTCAAACATAACCGCAGGTACCGATAACTAGGGATAGTTTAAAATGTAAATTGCAATTGGTGATTCATCTCAGGCATTCCATGTGAAATACAAAGTTGCACAATTATTTTTCTTAACTGAAGTCTGTATATCTGATTGAAGGATTGCAATTTGCAAGTAATTTAGGACCTTTTCGATTCTCTGTTAGTTTCTACAAATGCATGTAGTTCAAGTCCAGTTTTGAACTAGATGAGTCCATTGGTAACAGTTTATTATTTAAAGAATTTTTATTTTGCGCTTAGTTAGATTCCATTTATTGAATGTAATGATGAAATGCCTGTCGTCATACAATCGATCTAGTTAGGTTTTCAGATTTACTTGATTAGTTATATTTTGTGATGCGACTATATCAAGCACATCTTGGGGTGCTTCAAAATATAACTAAACAAGTATGTAAATCTGTTCGCCGACGTTTTCATGATAAGAAGAAACATGTGGTTCATATGATCGAAGTTTCTCTCGGCGTTGAGAGTTAATATAGTCTTCTCGGGTGACTAGCCGAGTGAGCAGGGTGTTTTCACACGATATTTCGGCGATCGGAAACTCTGTCGCCATCTTCTGGTGAAGTACTGGATGCCATCCATCCATAATTGTCGCAGACGACTGTCTGCAATGGTATCCTTAGTTCCAGGATTTAAATCCTATGGCTAATATCGGGCTGTAGATTCTGAAGCTTTCTGGTTTTGTCGTGATTTGAACTTTAATGTTTATGAAAAAATTTACTAACTGGTCTGGTTATATATATATATTATCTAAACCTAATTTTGGAGGTGGTGGACTGTCATCCGTTTTGCATCAGTGCAGAGAGGAATTAGTTTACTGGGTTATGCATGATGTACGAATACCTTCTCATGGCTGAGGCTGAGGGATGCTCGCTAGTGCTGCTGTTATGGCGGCAGCTACCTAGGCGGCGGGCACCTCGCGAATGGCGCGCAGGAGCGCGTCTCGGACTGCTGTCTGGTCGCAGCAGTTGGCGGCGTGGTGTGGAGGAAGGCGCGCGTCGCGTCTTCTGTTTCCTCGCTGCTCGGTGGCCGGGAGCCTTGAGCACCGGTTGTTGCGAAGTCGGTTGACCTCCACGGTTAGGCCATCCTCAGTGGTCCTTGTTCGCGGTGTGTTCCAGAGACAATATAGTGTGTTCCGCGACTGGCCGCTCTGCCCGGATTCCGGTTGTAGCTGGTGGTGAAGTCTTGGGCTGGCGCGGCGGAAGGCTGGGATTTTTATAACCTTAGGCTGGAAACAGTGCTCGACCGACGGTCAGCGCCGACGCACACAGCTACACTGACGGTATTTTTTTTATTTATTTATTTATTTACCAATCTTGTTTCATGGATCCCTGCTGAGGAAGCACCTCTGGGATGTGAAACATGCCATGGTTAATATACATACATACAATATGAGTCATAATATAATCATAGTAAAAAAAAAAAAAAAACAATTATATGTTACAAAGAAAAAATAAAGACAATAAAATAAACATAAATTTTTACAACTGTGATTTGCAAAAGTCATATTGAATACAATTAATTGTTTTGTTCAAATTCTTGAATGGAGTAGAAGGAGTTGCCAATAAGATAATCTCTCAGTTTTTCTTTAAATATATCTTTATTTTCTGCAAATTGTTTTATACCCTTGCGAAGTTTATTAAATAGATGTATACCAGAATAATTAACTCCTCTTTTTACTAATGACAGAGATGTTTGTGGTTTGTGCAAGTTATTTCTGCTTCTTGTATTGAGATTGTGTACCTGTGAATTAGAAGTAAACAGGTTACAATGATCTATGACAAAGCACATGAGAGAATATATATACTGAGAACTCATTGTAAGAAACTGAGTTTTTTAAAAAGTTGTCTGCAAGAAGTTCTTGGTTTTACCCTACACAACATCCTAATAGCTCTTTTCTGTGCTATGAAAACTTTTTACTTTGTGAAGAGTTTCCCCAAAAAATTATGCCATATGAAATTACTGAATGAAAATATGAGGAGTAAACCTGTTTCGTTAATTTTAGATCTGTTGTTAGAGAAAGTGTTCGTATTGCAAAGGTGGCACTACTTAACTTCTTCAGTAGTGAAGTGATATGTTCATGCCAACAGAGTTTCTCATCTATTTTAATACCAAGGAATTTTATACTCTTTGTTTCTAATATTGTGTTATTTTTTGTTTTAAACCTAATATAATGTGTTTTTCCAAAATTTAGTTTTAATGAATTTGCCTTAAACCAATTTGCTACTTCACTAAGTACTTCATTTACATTAAATTCTAGATTGCTGTTTGGTTACTGTTTGATATTAGTTTTTAACATACTTTTTATTTATTATTTTATTAATAAATTACAGCGAAGTAATGCCCCAGTCTCAGTTTCAACATACACTTCATTTTGCACGACAAGTTTTCTCTTTAAGTTCTTTGAATCTACACTAATAATACGTATGCGCGTGATTTGGTACGCGCGTACGGTCGGTCGAGCCGTCGGTCCGGCTCGTCGGTTGCGCGTATGTCGGTCGACGGACGAGCTGTGAGATTGTATGGTTGCGTTCAGTGCTTCGCTGACGGAGTGACCGACCGAACGGGCGTAGGTACACTCAAAGCAAAAATGAATATTGATACAGAGCGCCTTATTACAGAAGTGCGGCTTCGTCCGGCAATATGGGATTTATCACATGATTTTTATAAGCACCGTGATGCTAGAATAAGTGCTTGGCAAGAAGTTTGTAAAGAATTAATTCCGGATTTCGACGATAAGTCTGACAATGAGAAAAAGGATATAGGTAAGTAAATAAAACATCATTATTGTTGTAAAATACGATTTAATTAAAAAATACAACTATCTTGCCACGGTACACTACCAACAAGTGAAACGAAATAGTTGGAAAATTTGTCCCTTATTGCGTCACCTAATATCTTCGCCGCCTTCCATTCCGTCGATTCTGTAAAAAATAGCGTGCACATATTAGTGCATTTACAGCAAAAGGATTCATTTTTCATGTGAACTGTACACACGCGTCGCAGTTCGCCGTCAGCGTAGCACTGAATGCATTTTCGCAACCAACGGTCAAGCACTATTTCCAGCCTTAAGGCCGCCACACACGAGCAGTCCATCTGGCGCCAGGCCATTTCGCACCATTCCATTTAGACTCGGTCCAAACCAGGGGGTCACACACGACAGAGCCGCGCCAAGCCAGTGCGTGCCTACAAATTTCGCCAGTCCGGCTCTGGCAGTGTAGGGGCTAGCACGATTGCTCGGCATTTTAAGGATCACCTATTCGACTCCGCCCTGGGGCTTGTTTGGTTTTATTTTAGTGTTTTTTTTTTTTATTGTCTTCGAAAATGTGTCCCAAAATTACATGAAAGAAGCCAAATACAATATTTAGTACAATATAAACTGGAGCTGGCTAAATGATCGTACAGACCGAAGGCCTTTTTTTTCGCTAGGTTATGGAAAGTTTTTTTAAAAAAATAAGCAGTCATTTAAAACTATATTTTTCGCTTTTAATTTTATTTTACAGGGAAAAAATTTAATGCTTCTTAAATGAATTCTTAAAAACAATTGTCATAAACGAATAAAATTATTAAGAACGTATAAAATACAAAATGCAGTGGTGTAAGTCAATTTTCCTTGCTTTATGGAAATTAACATAATGCAAAAGATATTGTAATAAATTCTGGAACATAGCTGTTGTAATATATCCATTTTAGTGATGTCACTTGGAATCAAATTTAACACCAAGGTTATAATTGAACAAAGTCTATAAAATGGTTACATTTTACTGCTGACAAAAATGACTGAAACTAGTGTTTATTAAAAAACCGAACGAACATACTACTGTGTATGACTTACACCGGTGTATTTATAACCAAAACTGATATATAGTGAGATTGCGTAATGTATCTTGAATTGTAAGAAAGAAGATCTTGAATTGTTTCTTCAGAATCAATTATGTCTTTAGAAATCCTATTGGGAAGTGCGCTATAAGTTAGCATGTAGGATACACAGTGAGCACGCAGGATGCGTTTACAAACACAATTATTTAAGTCTGATTTATACCACTTTGTTGATAAATAAAGCACGTATTTCGTTCATCAGTTGAATTTTCAGTTCCTCCTGTTGGAAGCTGAATGAAAATCTGACTAGCTTCATATTTTTTACTAACAGATTGAGAGATTGATTTATATACATATGGTTTCGGTGTCTTTTTTTTATTAAAAATTTGACTGACCTACACCATTGTGACTTAAACCCTTCCAAATAGAACCTATCTCCGTGAGATAAAAACTTCGTAATATTTATTTGAAGCCGCGGCCAAAGCTCATATTTTCGATTTTTCAGAATTGTTTTTGATGCTGCACTAATTCGCTATTAATACTGATTTTTTAAAAAAATATCTGTGTACAAGAATGAAAGAACTAGGGTGAAAACGACGAACAGATGAAATTCTATGAATTTATTAGTCGTTCTAAACAAACTATATTGGGTTTAATCTATAGATATAATAAAACTATAAACGGGAAAGTCTGTACATATGAGATATTCTTTAAAAAATGAGTTCGGGTAGTATTAACGCGCTACAGGAAAGAAATTAGCTGTATTTTTTTTTAATTTGTGTCTGTCTGAAAATTATGAACAGGATTAAGAAAAAAATATTTGTCAGAATTTGACCGTGTTTCGCTTAATGTACAGTCCGTGGTCCCGCGAGTAAAATAAGGCAAGTTTCATTTTGATGTGAATTTGGAAAGCTGAGATATTTAAGACAAAAGTGTCTGGAAACTAGTACCCACTTTTCGTTGCGCGGGTTATCCCACTCCAGTCGTGGTGGGGGTAGTCTACAAGACCCTCGGCTACCTGGCTCGGCGCGGTGGATTTTGGACTCGCCAGAAATCCAGCAGGGCCTGCCGAGCCACGCCAGTCCGTCCGCGCTGCCCCACACACGACGAGTTTTGGATCGGCGTGAGGACATTTGGCCTGTTGGCTCGTCCGTGTGTGGCGGCCTTAAAGGTTCTATTTGGAAGGGTTTAAGTCACAATAGTGTAGGTCAGTCAAATTTTTAGTAAAAAAAGACACCGAAACCATATGTATATAAATCAATCTCTTAATCTGTTAGTAAAAAATATGAAGCTAGTCAGATTTTCATTCAGCTTCCAACAGGAGGAACTGAAAATTCAACTGATGAACGAAATACGTGCTTTATTTATCAACAAAGTGGTATAAATCAGACTTAAATAATTGTGTTTGTAAACGCATCCTGCGTGCTCACTGTGTCTCCTACATGCTAACTTATAGCGCACTTCCCAATAGGATTTCTAAAGACATAATTGATTCTGAAGAAACAATTCAAGATCTTCTTTCTTACAATTCAAGATACATTACGCAATCTCACTATATATCAGTTTTGGTTATAAATACACCGGTGTAAGTCATACACAGTAGTATGTTCGTTCGGTTTTTTAATAAACACTAGTTTCAGTCATTTTTGTCAGCAGTAAAATGTAACCATTTTATAGACTTTATTCAATTATAACCTTGGTGTTAAATTTGATTCCAAGTGACATCACTAAAATGGATATATTACAACAGCTATGTTCCAGAATTTATTACAATATCTTTTGCATTATGTTAATTTCCATAAAGCAAGGAAAATTGACTTACACCATCGCATTTTGTATTTTATACGTTCTTAATAATTTTCTTCGTTTATGACAATTGTTTTTAAGAATTCATTTAAGAAGCATTTAATTTTTTCCCTGTAAAATAAAATTAAAAGCGAAAAATATAGTTTTAAATGACTGCTGATTTTTTTAAAAAAAACTTTCCATAACCTAGCGAAAAAAAAAGCCTTCGGTCTGTCCAGTTTATATTGTACTAAATATTGTATTTGGCTTCTTTCATGTAATTTTGGGACACATTTTCGAAGACAAAAAAAAAACAAAAACAAAAACACTAAAATAAAACAAAACAAGCCCCAGGGCGGAGTCGAATAGGTGACCCTTAAAATGCCGAGCAATCGTGCTAGCCCCTACACTGCCAGAGCCGGACTGGCGAAATTTGTAGGCACGCACTGGCTTGGCGCGGCTCTGTCGTGTGTGACCCCCTGGTTTGGACCGAGTCTAAATGGAATGGTGCGAAATGGCCTGGCGCCAGATGGACTGCTCGTGTGTGGCGGCCTTTAGACTATAAAGGTCCCCGCCTCCACCGCATCCGACACTTCACCAGAAATATCGTGTGAAAACACCCTGCTCACTCAGCTAGTCACCCGAGAAGACTAAATTAATACTTGTGTTTGTTGGCCTCTTGACTTGTACATTTCTCATATCTGTTAACTGTAGTAGAAGCTCATCTCAAGGGTTGGAGTTCCTTTAATTCCACCCAAAATGCTTGATTCGCCAGTATTTTGTCTCCCAGATCCCGTAGCACGCCCTGGTCTGCTTCGATGAATTGTTTATTTGGGATAATGATATATCACAATAACTAAACATCCTTCATTCATCGTATTTTTAATTCCAAGGCTTCTATGTTCAATAGATTCTATATAACTATCTGCAAGTGAGGAAAAGATTTCCTTACAATGATAGCTGTTGCACTTCTTTTCCTCCAAGACTGTCTGATCTATATACTGCCATACCTGGCGTTTTGAATTTATCATTTGTTTTTATAAATGTTTCAGACAGGAGTGCTATATCGATGTCATATCACTACATAAAATCTTCCGGTTTAGGTCTCTTATTTTTAATAGAGTTGGCACACCACACTGCCAACGGTGTATCTCATGAGTTTCCCACCACTAAGATAAAAATTTGGTTAGACGTTTCACGAAGACAAAAAATTTTCCATATTGGTTCTTTATCCTATTCACTTTTCGTACTGTCGATTCCAGTCATTAAATAATCGGCAGCAGCCCAGATACAAACAAAGATCATTCCCCAACTCTTGTTTCATCAGTATCTTAATTTATTTTTCCTCTTCTTATTTGTGTGTTCCTTTTGTCGTCTTAGTTCCCTTCAGCTGTTGCATCAGAATACGACCCTTGCAACCTGTTTCTTGTTTATTTTTAATACATTTCATAATTGGTTCAGTTACAGATTTTTTTATTTTCACTGTGGGCTGGTTTGGTCGGCGTGATAAGAGACCAAGCACAGTGGGTAAACGGTATTTCTGGAGCCTGGCGTTCGGGAGGACGCGGATTCAAATCACCATCTGACGATTAAGATTTTGGTTTCCCGTGATTCCCGATATCGCTCCAGTTAAATACCGGGATGGTTCCTTCACAATACTATGGTCGAATTATTTGTCTCAAATCCTCTACCGCCATTAAAGAACGGTACGTTTACGAAGCTTAAAGCACGAAATAGAAAACAAAGATCTGATCAGACGTTGATACTTTGGGCAACCTTTCCAGGAAGCAGATCGATTCTCTTCACAATTTACACTTTTTACGTTTTCAGATTGTAGAGGGATATATTTAATTTTCGGCACACTTTACTGGCGAACTAGGGTAATTGCAGTAGTTTTACGTCTTTCTATGGCGTTGACATTTTGAGCATTGGGGTGGTTATGGCGATACCTTTCAACCTGTATTTTTTCAAATAATATATAATGATTTGAGATCCGGTAAAAGTGGCACTACGTATGTTGGAAGCGTTATGCGGTTCAGCGTTAGTTTTTCTCTCTTTTTGAATTGATGGGACTTCTTTTACATCAAAACATTTAGAATTATTGCTTATTTTACTTGATCAGCAGTGATGGCTTCATTTGTCAATAATACTGACGTTTGTGAACGTCGAAAATGTGACCTGAGGATACGATAGCATCCCACCTCTTTGAGTGTGTTGTGCGCCTGTCGATAGCAATCTGCTGTTTCTGCATGCGAAAATAAATGGCCATGACAGCGAGTGACTTCTTCAGATGGTGATACACAACACTAGCACCCACGATCCAAGTATGTGTGATTATTTGGAGTCGGATGACTAGATGTGTCATAGTAAATTACGGAAATGTCGTTTTTCATATAAATAATAACAATAGCGATAATATTAATTACAGTTACCAACAAATAAAGAAATCTATAGGAAATAGGAATGGCACGTGAACACGTCCTAGAACGTTGTTCCCTCAAGACTAAGATTGAAAACACTAGGAATGCGGAAATACTGGAAAGAAAGTAGAAAAAGATAGTTAAAATATCATGGACTATAGCTAACCGATAAGGGCCCGATACATGCTGCAGGGGTCCCCGTACAAAGAATCCGGCATTGTCGCCCGGACAGCTAAAAAAGAGGGCCCCATTCGATGAATTAGCCACGGGCTCCAACTACTTACGTCACTACTAATAATCCTTACCCCGGGCTCGAGAATCCTAACGCCGGTCCTGCCGAAACGAATAAAAAGAAAAACACACCAGAATGCAATACTCACTCATTGGTCAGTATGTAAATATGCTGGCTGAGTAAACCAAATCTGTGAGACGTGAGAGGATGTGAGAACTTGAGGGATCAAGGAGTGCGGGTTTCATAATTTGTTCTAATGGTATTAGGTCAGGATGTTCCTGTCTTAATATCAGCAATAGTGGCAATAATTAATTATTAAGAGAGAGATTTTCCTCACTACAGAGGTTTTTCTCCAACACAACAATAAAGAATTCGGAACATAGATCTTGACTTCATCTTCTCAAAATATTCCTCCAGATATTTCGATCGTGTATATCTTCCTCTACTGCACCAAGTCTTCTCATTGTTATTTGTAGACTTTGGAGCCAGGTAAACTTTAACTTCCCATTATTGTACCAGTTTTGGTATCCTAGTGTCTTCCATCCTTCTTACATGGCCATACCATTGCGGTCTTTTTCGTTCTATAACTTCATACATTTCTTCTTTCACTTCCATTAGCCCTATTATTTCGGTATTCCTTACTTTTTCTTTTCTTTACATTCTTGCTGATCTTCTACAGATATCCATTTCTAATGCTTTCAGCTTCTTGATATGTTTTTGGTTGATTGTCCAGCTTTCTGATCCATATAAGACTATACTTTCAAATAATGATTTGAATATAATTCTTTTTGTAGTGGCAATAATAATAATAGTAATAGTCATTTACCAGATCATGGAGCCCCGTCATTTGTCATAATAAATTACCAGAACAAGTTTGGCTGGAATATCTTCACGGTGTCCAAAGAGGTCGTGTTTATGTCCCTTTACCTCAATACATCGTTTGCCAAAAGAGCTAACTTCTAAGCAAGAACGCTGACAGTGGCTCAACTCCTTCTGCTGTATGTTAAAAGTCACGTAGCTGAGGAGTCTAGTGTTGACTCGGATCGTTTAATACTAATCTTCCTACATCATAAGAAAGTTCATTATACTTTACATAGTAGTATTTTTCATCAATAGTAGGGGTCAACATGAACTTTCAACTATCGCTACTCAGCAAAGAACAGCGTTTCACGTAAATACTGACTTACGTACGAAATTGTTTTCAAGAAATTTCTCTAATGTTTTCAATACTCTTACCGATCTTGTACAGAAAATACAAAATATTTACGTATGATGGGAAAGATATATTTTTAAGGATTCGGAAATGTTGGAGAAAAAATAGGGGAATGCTTCACGTGATGAATCCCGTTGTTGTTATGTAATTTTATTGCAATTTCGCGCGCTCTTGTGGCAGGTTCCCTATATACCCATTATTCCATCTTGCTTGTATCCGTCTTATTTTGACCTCTACGAATGTTGATTTTAAATTCTTTCAAAGTTTTTGCCAAATTATTCATCAAAGTTCTTTGTAATTTATTTCAACCCACTGACCCTCTTACCTATGAAAGAAATCTTTCCCGCATCCCTTTCCCTGAAATCGAGTGCCAGCTTGTGGTCATGGTCACCTTTTCCCTTCCATGCACAGCTGTTATGTTTTCCACCAATAACTTTACCCGCCTCGTTATTAATATACGCCTCGTACACTACCGCAACTCTCTTCACCCTCCTCCTGTCTTTTAATGAATTCCATGCCAGCTCCTTTATCATGTCAGTAATTGATACCCAAAATGTGTATCCCATACGACACCACTACATTCAAGCAATGAGCTGCCAGAAGTTCTGTAACCCAATTCCCTCACTTCTCTGGTACATTCCCACTTCATTTTCTCCAATAAGTGAATCATTTTTGACACAGACGAAACTTCCGAATGAGCAACTATCAGTTCAAGGATTTAAAACTTGCTTTCAAAGTCTCATACTAAGATAACACAGGAGTAGATTATTTTGCCTTTATAGTTTATTTTATCGTATTATACTCGCGGATACAGGAAGCTACATAAAATCACTGAATTATAGTTCTGTGGTATCACCACGTAGTGTAATTCATTCTAGGTAAAATAATCCGGAGATAAAACAATCTACCAAACAAATCTCCGAGTGGATGAGTATTCGTGGAGGAACGACCAATAATAAGGAAAAAAACTAAAATAGTATCAAGGAACGTTACAATAATGAACAAGGTAGGTTAGTTATAGAAATTTAGGATGGAAACATTCGAAAGTTACTAATCTGTTCAGTATAACAAAAATAAATTGAAAGACCGAATAAAATGTTTGATTTGGTTATTATAGAATGCTTATAACCGATCTGTCAACAGAGTTCCGGAGTTAAATTAATCACAAATTTTAAAAAAAAAAAAAAAAAAAAAAAAAAAAAAAAAAAAAAACTTTTTCAGTGATCAATATGTTTACGGACATATATTGATGAAGGTCGAAATTAAAGTGGCAAAAACAGATTACAACAGATATAAGTCATTACACAGATATAAATTCATAGGAAAAATTGATCAATATGGAAAAGGTAAGAAAAAATTAAAGAGCAAGGGTGGTTTGAGAGTTATTGCCGGAGAAAGATATGAAGGACGTGTAACAGGAATCAACGGTCTAAGGAAATTAATGATGAGGTAAACTAACAGAGTTATTAAAATTTAGTTTAGTATTAGTACTAGCAAAGTTAATATTTATGAATATCACGTAAACAGACGTTACAGTTGCAAATGACTAGTGAATAAAAGAAGATAATATCTCTATCATACGGTACCAAGAAAAAGTTAGAAAATACTGTACATTTAGTAATGAAAAGTATACCCCTATAATGGCTCGACAAGCGCCTCCTTTGCCGTAGCCTACACTGTCAGTTGGCCTGGACGAAAAGGGAGTGGGGGTAGGGAAGAGAGTTGATTTTGTTGATTTTAAATGGAAGCGGACTCTAGAGTGGAAATTTGATTAACCTTCAGGATCTTTGCTAAGCTTTTCTATCTTGCAGATAACTTCTGTTCTTGAATTGTTTTGATCTTGCATTTTACGAATCCAGAAAAATTATTGTGGGCTACTAATGACGACAAAAAATAGTTAGGGCCGACACCATTCCTTCAGTATGTGCGGCAACGTTAGTCGGGGAAAGACTGGGGCCTAGCTGAGAATCTAATAACTATAACAGGCGCTTATCGGCTTAATAATACCATTTAATAATCACTGAAGAAATACAGTTTAGAGCAGTTATTCTCAATCTTTTTCAATCCGTGGACCGATAAAAAGTCGGAAAGAGCTCTGCACATCACTAAGATATATTGGCTCACTTTTTAAGCCATGTGTAAATAATAACCAACCATACCAATTGTTATCTGCGCGTATTGGTCTTTAACTAATCCTCAAAGCAAAACCGCACACACTGATGCTAACTGGAAACTTATTCAGAGAATAAACTATTATAAAAACAATGCATTCATATCTTCATGTTTTGGAAATACTGGTTTTGCGCTGGCCCTTCAAATATTCATAGCTTTAGGAAGTTAAGCTTATAGCTTAAGCTTCTTGTGGCCATATGCAGGGCAAGTACGGTATTCTTATTTATGTGAACAATTTTACTATACATTTTTTGATTTGATATCTTCAATTCATATAGAATTGAATTTTTAATATTTTTCTTCCGTACCATCTCTCCCACCTTCGCGGACCACCACACAGGTTGAGAACTACTAGGTTAGAGCGATCTACAGGGATAACTCCGATAACCTTTATTAATGACAGAACATATTCTGAACAGATAGGATAGTAAGAAGAGGAGTTGGAACAGCGATTGTTATAACGAAGTCGCTGCCACACCAACAGATAGCTATACCAAACCTATTAGAAATAGAAGCAACGGCAATAAAGATTCATACAAGAGAAGGACATATAGTTATCGTTGCGGCATATTTAGCTCCAAACAAGCAACTTGTGGAAGCAGATCTGGACGTGCTACTCGGGCTAGGGACAAAGTACTGATAGGAGGCGACATGAACAGCAAGCATTTTGCCTGGAATTCGAGGATAAACAACCCACGAGGAGAACAACTGCTACAATTAACGGACGTCAGAAACGTAGAAGTCATGGGTCCAACTACAGCAACCTTCATCCCAGCGTGCAGACAGAGACAACCCGATGTACTCGACATTGTTATCGCACAAAATGTAACTAGTCAAGTACATCTGGAAACCAAAGTAGAACTGTCATCCGATCACAGCCCGGTTATTGTAACTCTCAGTAACTGGAACCTAACTCAGCCGAAAATTAAGAAAGTAAAATCCACTAACTGGCAGCAATTTAACCGTCTAATGCACAACAGAGTTCGAACAACATACAACGTAGAATTCAAATGAAAAAATTGAAGAGGCCATAAACCACTTAAAAATATCCATCCTTCAGTCAGACAGACAGGCTTCAGTCACGACGACCTTCCATACCGGCGAGTATGAGAGGTTGCCCCCCGACATGGAGACAATGAGGTCACTCAAAAACCACTACCGGAAAAGGTGGCAACGCCAGCGGGACCCACACGACAAGAGACTTTTCAGAAGATATTCAAACCAACTAAAACATGCTCTACAAGAATGGAGAATAACGAAATGGGAACAGAAAATGGCGAACATATCTCTACAAAACAAGGATGCATGGCAACTCGTGAGAAACTTGAAGGAACCTCGGGAGAATAATACACCAATTAATGGACCCCTTGGACCGTGTTTTCTTCCTATTGCCAAAGCAGAGGTGCTTGCGGAAAGCTTTGCAGCTCAGTATTCGTTACCTCAGTACCAACTGCCTGAAGACGAACAACAACATGAAAAGAAAATCGAACAACTAGCAAGAAAAATTCTGGCAGAACCGACCGATGAACTACCCGAACTGACATCTCCAGGAGAAGTTCGGAAAATAATTAAACGTCTTGAAACAGGAAATCTCCAGGTGTCGACAACGTTACTAACCAACACTTGAAGAACTTGCCGACTAAAGCAGTGGTGTTATTAACAAGGATATTCAACGCCTGTTTACTCAGATCCTATTTTCCGGAGAATTGGAAAGTTAGTAAAGTAATAGCTTTGCCAAAACCTGGGAAAAATCATGCTGATCGCACTAAATTACAGACCAATCAGCCTCCAAAGTTCAATGGCGAAAATATTGGAACAGGTCATTCTGAAAAGAATAAACGACACCTTGGAGTCCCAGAAAACAATTAGAGAGGAACAGTTTGGTTTTACAAGCCGGGTGTACTGCAGTTTGCCAGCTGCTCCGCTTAACAGAAGATATCAGCAATGGTTTCAACTCTTCGAACTCAACAGCAGCCGTCTTCTTGGATGTTGAAAAGGCTTACGATAAGGTTTGGCACTCGAACCTTATCGTAAAACTGAAGCAAGAAACAGGAATAAAACAGTCATACATCAAATTGATAGGAAGCTATCTATCCCAACAGAAGATTCTTTGTCACCATTGATGGTCAACGCTCCGCAATGTACCGCATCGAAACAGGAATTCCTCAGGGATCTCGCCTATCACCAAAACTGTTTATCATTTATGCCAACAAAATACCAGTAACTCCGCTAGTTCGAATGGCACAATTCGCAGACGACACTACGAGTGTATACAACCGGGCGATACCACTGAAAACAACATTAACAGAGTCCAGAAGACACTAGATGAAATAGAAAAATGGTGCAAACTAAACAAAGTTCAAATAAATGTTACTAAATGTGCAGCCGTATATTTTACGTGGAAAAGACCAAGATTAATCGCCAACTTCAATTTATGGGTCAAGCCATACCCTGGGTTACCAGTTATCGGTACCTGGGGGTAACACTTGACACTAAGCTAAGATATCAGCAACATATATTTAACAGAAGAAGAGGAGGATTCGGCCTGTCGCAAAATTTGGCCCCGATAATGCGCTCCATCAGTCTAACAATGGAAACCAAGCTGCGAATTTACAAATGGTATCTTCCATACCTTTATACGGATGCCAAGTGTGGGGAACGGTATCGAAATCCAACCTATGTCACATACAACAACTGCGAAAACAGATTCCTTCGACAAATTTTAAACGCCCCACGATACACTTCGATAAGGGAAATTCACAATATGACTTCCACACCATATATTGCAGAAGAAATTATTAAATTGACATCAAATCTTCATACAAGAATAGAATCATTACGATTAGAAGAAACAAGATTACAACGGATTGGAACATCAATTCCCCTACGAATACACAGGTTTAAAGTGCCCTTATCAATTATTCAGAAACCAGTGTAAGATCAAAAACTTTCTACATGGAAAAAAAATGAAAAAAGGTAATTAACAAAAAAATAACAATAGCTTTAAATGTTGAGGTTACATAAGTCCTCTATTACAGAGGACATAGTTTTCCCTCAAAATGTGCAAATAAAATGTGTCCCCAAACAACCCAACCTGAAACTATAGTGTAGAGCGGCCGAATGCTGCGGAACATAAGAAAAGCCGTTGAGGCAGAGAGAGAGAGAGAGATAGAGAGAGAGAGAAAACATATTCTACTGATTTAATTGCGAACTGAACAGAATGGAAAGCATGGTGGTGAGGGAAAGTTAACGAGAGACGGTGTAAATTACAGTTAATCCAATTTACCTGATTCATATCAATCGACGAAGTGAGAATGATTATTATCATTTATTCAAAATGCGGCAACTTCTGTGTCGGCGCGTAAACAGTACATTAATCAACACCTTCGCGCTGAGGTTGGCGCCTGCAAACTGACCTTGCTGGAAGCTTCACCAGCTTTACAAAATATTACATCTAACTAAAAATCCGAACTCCCAGCCAATCAATCTATATAATCCAAAAAGATCTTCACACCCCAAGGCAAGTTCTCTAACGGTAAACAAGGTGATTAGTATGAATTCCAATTTGAAACTGAAGAAAATAAGGAAACAGGACATAGAATAAGAAAAAATTAATTGCTGTTCAAAGGTATTAAGAAAAATTAAATTAAAATGGAGAAAAAATGTACAATGGAAAAAAGTTGAATCTTAGAAAAAATAATTGTTTAAAAAAACATTAAAACCGCATTAAAAAAAAAAAGCACTAAACATTTTAAAATAACTTTATACCTTGCTTAGGAGAAAGTAGATCTAAATGGACAATATTTTACATTACTGTCATAGCAATTTTTACATTAATTAGTTATTTTTGGAGTCGGTGCCAGCTGTCACATCGCGAAAATCGAATCACTGATTCGAGGTGAAACGGGGAGTACGAACAAAAATTACAAATATTTTATAGCATGTAGTGAGGCAGATAGTCTTATTGCGGGAGACAGCTTAGGGAAACAAACTAATAGTATTTTAATATGTGGTTCTGCCTCGTTAGTCTTCCAGGGATATCACAGGCACTGCAGTGTCAGTTGGTAGGCTGTATCATGCAGTAAACCTTTTACAGTTAGTATAATATCGCCGTATCATCTGTATGTTTCAGTTTTGTTGAAACTTGTTTCTAGTATTAATTGTAGGTAAGCAGTAACATGATTTTTTATGTATTATTGTTATTCATTATTGTTTTTCTTGCTTTCGGTGGCACCGACTACAAAATTAACTAATTAATGTAAAAATTTCAATGACAGTAATATAAAATATCGTTCATTTAGATTTACTTTCTCCTAAGCAAGGTATAAAATTATTTTAAAATTTTAGTGCTTTTTTTAAGGCGGTTTTTATGTTTTTTTAAACAATTATTTTATTTTTAAATTTTTAGTGGTATTATAGTTTGTTTTTGTATTTTAAATATGTCACAGCAGTTCCCATTTTGCGAACTTCCTGGTAGCTCAGGGATTAAAACTCTTGCTTTCAAAAAAAAAATCTGTCTTTATATACCACAACAACTTCCCGAACAGGGTGAATTGGGTGTTTTATTAAGGAATGTAGGTTTACATTTTGGTCCATGCTATGTTTAGATCGTATCATAACATCTGTTAAAGCTGCTGGTCGATAACCAAAACAGGTAACATCTGTCTCTGGAATATATCTGTTTGCTCCAGCATCACACAGAAATATAGATTTTTAATTGGTTTTCACAACGTGAAAGCTTGGGATCCAAGTTGAAATCTCAAGTACATGTTGAGACATTAGGACACATTTATTTTATAAATAACTTAATTGACTTTGACGGGATTTAAAACTGTGGATTTTTGTAAAGAACATTGGAAATTAAAACGAGTGAGGGTAAAGGGTAAGATGGACTGGGCTTTTGTATACCAAATGTAGACTGCCTTTTCTGATTGATTTAAAGTATACATGTGCAAAATTTCCAGCGAAACCAGATAAAAATTGTAGTTTAGTTTTGTGTAAAGAACATTTGCAAAAATTAAATGGGATAAGGGAGTGAGTGGTAGGGTTTTGTAAACTGAATGTATATACTATGGTTCTCTTTGTTTTTAATTATACATGTGCAGTGTTCCATGGAAATCTGATAAAAACTGTGGGTGTCTATAAAGAACATTGGAAATTAGGAGGGAAAGGGGTAGAAGTGAAGAGGGGTTGGGCTTCTGCAACCTAATTTAAACACAATTGTTCTGTATGTTTTAAAGTATATGTGTGCAAATTTCCTTCAGAATCGGATAGAAACTGTAGATTAAGGGATGGACAGGAAGGAGAGGGGTTTCGACTCTCTAAACCAAATGTAGACAGTATTCTTCTGTTTGTTTTGCAGTATACATGAGCATACTTCCTACAGAATCAGAAAGAAACGGTAGCTTTATATGAAGTACATTGACAGTAATTAAAGGGATAGAAAGGGGGATAGGGTTTGCGTTTTTGTGAAAGTTATGTGGACAGTGTTTTTCTTTTCTATTTGTTTTAAAGTATACGCATGCAAAGTTCCACCGAATCGGATTAAAATGTGGGTTTTGTACAAATATTAAGGGAAGGGGATCTAGAGTAGTTTTTTGAGTTTTTGGTCAGAAATCTTATACTTAAAAAAATACATGTACATGTGCCAACTTTCATAAAGATCGGTCAAATGGTGTCGATTGTAGCTTTCTAAAAAGAAATTGACAAAAATCAAGGGAGATAGGAGTTCAGTTTTTGCAAACCAAAAGTTGACATTATTTATCTCTTTGTTTTGTAGTAAAAATTTGCTGACGTCTGTACAAACCGGATAAAAACTGTGGTTGTGTATAAAAATTAAGCTGTTTAACGGGGAGAGGGGGTTGTTTTTTAGATTTTTTGGTCAGACCCCTTCTTCGTGAAAAAATACATATAAGCACCAACTTTGATGGTAATCGGTCAAACGATCGCAACTGTAGCTTTTTATAAAGAACATTGACAAAAGTTAATGGGGTTGAAAGAGGGAAAGGGGTTGAGCTTTGGCAAACCAAATTTTTACAGGATTTTTCTCTTTGTTTTAAAGTATACATGGGCAAAGTTCAATAAAAATCAGTTAAGAAATGTAGATTTCTGTAAAATTAAGGGGTATAAAGGGAGACATGGGGTGGTTTTTTTATTTATTAATTTTTTGTTCAGAAACCTTCTACATGAAAAATTACATGTATATACCAACTTTAATGGAGACCAGTTAAATGGTGTCGACTGTTGCTTAGTATAAAGAACATTGGTAAAAATTTTGGGGGTGGATAGGGGGAGAGGGCTTCAGTTTTTTAAAACCAATACTTTGACTATACATGTTTAAAGTTCGATCGAAATCGGATAAAAAAATGTGGGTTTGTATAAAAATTGAGGGGTGTAAAGGAGATAGGGGTGTTTTTTTATTTTATTAATATTATTTTTTTGGTCAGATTCTGCATGAAAAATTACATGTATGTGTGATGACAATCGGTCAAACGGTGTCGAGTGTAGCTTTTTATGAAGAACATTGACAATAAATAAAGGGGTGAGAGGAGGGAGGGGGTTGAGCTTTGGCAGAACAAAAGTTGACAGGATTTTCTCTTTGTTTTAAAGTATATATGGGCAAAGTTCAATCAAAATCATATAAGAAATGTAGGTTTCTATAAAATTAAGGGGTGTAAAGGGGAGAGGGGTGGTTTTTTATTTTTATTCTTTGGTCAGAAACCTTCTCCATGAAAAACTACAAGTATATACCAACTTTAATGGAGATCAGTTAAATGGTGTGGACTGTAGCTTTGTATAAAGAAAACTTGCAAAAATTAAGGGGGTGCATAAGGGGAGAGGGGTTCTTTTTTTAAGCCAAAATTTTACAGTATTTTTCTCTTTATTTTTTGCTACATATGTTCAAAGTTTCATCGAGATCAAATAAAAAATATGGATTCGTATAAATATTAAGGGGTGGAAGGGGGTAGAAGGGGTGGTTTCTCAATGAAATTCATATGGGACCACTTTGGAGGTATATCCTATCCATTTTAAAAAATTCATTTAAATCGGTTCAAAATAGGCGAAGATATCGCTAAACATACATACAAAAAAAGTACAGACGAATTGAGAACCTCCTCATTTTTTTGAAGTCGGTTAAAAAGTGCTGAAGTTAAAGTAACAAAGTAGTATACACCAAAACATTAAAAATAAAATAGATGGAATGGGTGGAAGGTTTTTGTATATTTTAGAAATATTTACTAAAATACTAAAATTATTAATAACTACACGACCCGTGCGAAAATTTCGTGAATAAAATTCGATGAATGGTGAATATAATGAAAAGTAGAACCGTACTTTTGTGGCATATATTTATTTTTTTACTGTAATAGGCACGCATCAAAATACTCACAACTTATTACGAAACAGTTAGGAAAATTTAAAACACTCTGTATTTATGACAAACTGTCACTGACCTTAACACAATACAAACAACCTGAACAAAATGCACAAAACTTATGAACATCTCTGTGATATTTGTTTCTGTGCGAATAAAATATTTACATTGGAATAGTATAGCAAAACGAAAGTGTTTCCATAACAGAAAAAAATAACCGAAAAGCTACTTATTGAATAAAAAAAAAGTTTCTTGGCATCTCACTGATATCTGCTGCTGCAATCTAGGGACTTGGCTCTGAACTTTCTCATACCCGCTACCACTTAAAGCACCAAATTCCGAAAAATTTATTCTTAATTTATGATTTTACGTAACTGGAGACCTTAATCTTTAAAACAATACGATATTTATAGATTTCGTCTAGGTATCGAAGAAGATAACTGGTTTGACATAAAACAAAAGCAGACTGTAGAAATAATACTGATACATTTGCCCTTTAAGGGTCGAATTCCAAATAATTTCTTTTATAAAATATGGTGAAATCAAAACAGCCACATTGGTCATTAAGATGATACCTCATTTATCAATTTCGTTAGTTATTATGCGAGGTAAAAAAAAAGTTATAGAAATGATGATTTTTCTTCCCTTTAAGGGTTGAATTTGGAGAAAGTTTTTCTTAAAATATGATGTGACCCAAGCGGATAATTTAATATTAAAAACGATACCTCATTTATTAATTTCAGTTAGGTATCAAGGGAAATAAATTCCTCCTGGCAAAAAAATATATTGTAGAAATATTAATACTTTTGCCCCCTAAGGTTAGAATTTTGAAATATTTCTTTCTTGAAATGTGGTGTAACGGAACCTAAGTCCTTACGAAGACCTCAATCTTTAAAATGATACCTAGTTTATAAATTTGTTTAATTATCAAGGGAGATAAATGACTCGAGAAACAAAAAACGCATTTTAGAAATACTGATATTTATGCCCTTTAAGAGTTCAATTCAGAAAAATTCATTTCTTAAAATGTGATGTTACCACAGCGGAAACCTTAATTTTTAGAATGATATTAATGGAGATAAATGGCTCGTGATACAAAAATGCGTTGTAGAACCATTTATACTTTTTCCCATTAAGGGTTGAATTCGAAAAACATTCTTTCTTAAAATATGATGTCACAAAGCTGAGACACTACTCTTCATAATACTACTTGATTTATCGATTTTGGTTAGATATCCAGGGAGATAAATCACTCGAGACAAAAAAACGCATTTTAGAATAATTGACATTTTTGCCCTTTAATGGTCGAACTACGAAACATTTCTTTCTTAAAATATAATTTTACCATGGTGGAGACCTTAATCTTTAATATTTATCTATTTCGGTTAGATATGATGGAAGATAAAGGGGTCGTGACACAAAAACGCATTGCAAAAATATAGATACTTTTGCCCTTTAAGGGTCGAATTCCGAAACATTTCTGTCTTAGTATATGACGTCACTAAAGCGGAGATCTTAATCTTTAAAATGATACTTAATTAAACGATTTCAAACAAATATCCAGGGAGATAAATGACTTGTAATAAAATACGATGAATAGTGAGGTTGAATGCTTGTAATATAATTAAAAGTAGAACCGCACTTTTGTAACAAATATTTATTTGTTTAGTGTAATAGTTACACATCAAAATATTAACAAAAATTAGGAAAATTTAAAATACACTGCATGTACGACAAACTGTCACTAACCTTAACAGTACAATCAACCTGAATAAAATGTACACAGTATATCAACATCTCTGTAATATGTGTTGCTGTGCAAATAAAATGTTTATTTTGGAATTGTACAGCAACACAAAAATGTTTCCTTAACAGAAAAAAAAATGCCCGTAAAGCTACTTATTGTATCAAAAACAGTTTCTTGGCATCTCTGTGAAATCTGCTGCTGCAATCTAGGGACTTGACTCTGAACTGTCTCATACGTGCATCAAATTCCGAAAAATTCGTTCTTAATTTATGATTTTACCTAATTGGAGAAAGTTCTTTCTTAAAATATGATGTGACCAAAGCGGATACTTTAATATTTAAAACGATACCTCATTTATCGTTTGCGGTTATGTATCAATGGAGTTAAATAGCCCATGACAAAAAGTGTGTTGTAGAAATATTAATACTTTTGCCCTTTAAGGGTCGAATTTTGAAAATTTTCTTTCTTAAAATATGGTGTATCGGAACCGAAGACCTTACAAAGACCTCAGGATTTAAAATGATACCTCGTTTATCAGTTTTGTTTATTTCTCAAGGGAGATAAACTACTTCAGACACAAAAAACGCATTTTAGAAATACTGATATTTTTGCCCTTTAAGGGTTCAATTCAGAAAGTGCCTTTCTTAAAATGAGACGTAACCACAGAGGAGGCCTTAATTTTTAGAATGATACCTAATTTATCTTTTCGTTTAGATATTAATGGAGATAAATGGTTCGTGACAAAAACTGCTCTGTAGAACCATTTATACTTTTCCCTTTAAGGGTTGAATTCCAAAAAAAAAAAAAATCGTTCTTAATATACGATATCACCAAAGTTTAGACATTACTGTTCATAATCCTACTTCATTTATCGGTTTCGGTTAGAAAACCAGGAAGATAAATGGCTCGAGACACAAAAAAAATCATTATAGAAATATTGATATTTTTGCCCTTTAAGGGTCGAATTACGAAAAATTCCTTTCTTAAAATATAATGTTACCACAGCGGAGACCTTAATCATTAATATTGTACTTCATTTATCTATATCTATTAGATATGAAGAAAGATAAATAGCTCGTGACACAAAAATGCGTTGTAGAACCATTGATACCTATTCCCTTTAAGGGTCAAATTCCAAAAAAATTCTTTGTTAATATATGATGTCACCAAAGCTGAGACATTACTGTTAATAATACTACTTCATTTATTGATTTCGGTTGGATATCCGGGGAAATAAATGGCTCGAGACAAAAAAACGCATTTTAAAAATATTGTCATTTTTGCCCTTTAAGGGTGGAATTATGAAAAATTCCTTTCTTAAAATATAATGTTACAACGGCGGAGACCTTAATCTTTAATATGATACCTCATTTATCTACACATGTTAGATATGAATGGTGATAAATGACTTGTAACACAAAAAACAGCATTATAGAAATATAGATATTTTTGCCCTTAAAGGGTCGAATTTCGATAAATTCCTTTCTAAAATATGATGTGACTAAAGTGGAGAATATAAGCTTTAAAATGACACCTCATTCATTGATTTCTGTTAAGTATGTCAGGAGATAAAGGCTTGTGACAAAATTTCCTTAAACATAAAGATAAATGGTTGCAAGACAATTGTGGATGAGTCGAATTAGCAACTCTCTTACTATACAGAGTTTCTTGCGCGGATGTGAAAGATAGAATACCTGATACAGATTGACAGATTGTATGTAGCATGTTGGTACATAAAATACATTTTATAGAATGAGGTGAAAAGTTTTAAAAGCATAAAAGCTTAAGGAAAACATGTTTTAATATCACGAAGGAAGCATCAGAAAAATATCTCACAGATTTTGATCAAATTTTCAAGGTACTTCTTGATCATTAAAAATATCTTATACAAATCCATACGTACATATCTCTGTATTCTTCAAAACAAAACAAAAATAGTTGTTAGGTTATAACGACAGAGATGTTTCGGACCGGATCGACATATCATTAGAAAGACCAGTAATTTGATGCCAAAGTTAATCGAAAAATTTCAACTTTTTGCAAGTCCAACTTTTGGTACTTAAGCCTCCAGAACTAAATAAACTTCCAGAAGCGTAGATGGTCAAAGGGTCAACAAGCTCAAATGCAGATCCTTGAATGCTAGTCAGTTCATAACGCTATAGTTTGTTAATTATTTTTTCAGAATTTAGATTTTTGACAAAAAAGTTATGGGTAGGAAGGGGATATTCTCCACTGCCCGAAACTGGTACTAACACACAATTAATTCGCTATGCTTTCATCATATCTGCTGACTTTCTTACCATGCCGGTAAAAGCACTTAAAGCAAAGTAATTAATGGCACCACAAACCACAAACAAATATCTCATAGCGGTAACACTTTCATTGATACAAATCTCGTCAACGTTGAGAATAGCTGTTCTATTTAACACAGGTAATTCGTAATGAGAAATTACCAAGAACTGGTGTTTGTAGTGCAATTACTAATTAGATTTGCCCAACCAAGTTACTGAATTTCTGAAAGAAGCAGCAGTTTTTTATAATCAAACTTTACTGTTATGAGATAACTTCAATTTATCTTTGCAAAGTAATCCATAAATTTCAACCAAAAAATCTAATACGACGCTTTTTTTTTCGGAAATGCCACGCTATTTGTATGATACTCCAAGCTTTCGGCTGCCTTTCTGAAGCCTTCGTAAGAGATACTATTTACGTTTACATAGCAACGAGCGCCAAGCATCGCAGCAAAATAGGCCACTATCATCGTTGAAACTGGTCGTATTCTTTATAATTTCTGCTGCCTCCTTTATTCCGCAGAATAGCAACCCAAAGCTGACTGTCAAATAAATAACGCGCCATTCCAATAAAATCTAGTTATTATTAAAAAAAATGGCTGCGGAAGTCTGAGAATTCATATAGGCCTAAGTTCTATTTCAGTTGCTATAAATATTTGATAACAAAAATATCTGGTACAAATTCGTCAAATACAATGGAATTAGAATACTAATAATAGCACAGGCCTGCGACGAAAAAGTTTTTTGAATAATTTCGTATCAAACTGCAGGTGAAGGTTATTTTTGACTAGCCTGTTAGGATCAAACGTGTAGATGTTGATCAATATAGGCTACTGTATGGAGCTACTGCAAATATAAGCTTTGTTTTAATGTACCACGTAGCATTTCTTTTATTTGCATATATCTAGATAAATATATCTCTAAATCTGTAAACATAATGATCTTCTAAATAGTGGTGAAATTTTTAACCCCGCAAATGATCTTCTACCTTTAAAACAGCAAATACTTAATGACCTGGTACGGGATCTTGGATTCCCTAAAGCTGTTGCAGAATTTTTCGGTTCTCACCTAAAAGAAAACAATTTATTAGATGCTGAGATGCCATTTTATTAGTATCGAAGAAGAGAACAAGAATTTGCACAGTTTTTCAAGAAAGAGGATACTTTAGTATTTTGCTGTGCGCTTTAATACAAAAAATTGACATCGGATACAATACACAAGAATGGAGACTTCGTATAGAATCTTAAAAAAAGATACTTGAAAGCTGTCCTCTTGAATATCGAGAATAAATATGCGTCAGTGCCTGTAGTCCACTCAATTTATCTTAATGAAACTTTCGCAAACTTGAAAAGTGATAAAATACACCGACACAAATGGTTAATTTGCGGCGACTGAAAAATCATGTGCATGCTTCTTGGTCAACAGTTACACAAAATTTCCAAGTTATATTTGTGAATGGGATATTAGAGCAAAAAATTTACATTGGGAAAAATCTGATTGGCGAATTAGAACAAAATTGAGAGTTGGAGTAAAAAATGTCATCCAGAATTTGATAGATCCCGACAAAGTATTTCTTCCACAACTTCACATCAAACTTGGTTTGATCAAACAGTTTGAAATTTTTCCAAGTGTCTATGTTCATGTTTCCCTACCTTATCTGATGCTAAGTTGAAAGAGGGAATATTCACGGGATTTAATACCAGGAAATTGCAGAATTTGAAAAAGTGATGACAACATTAGAACAATATGCCTGGCATGGCTTTAAAAATATTGTTTCAAAATTTTTGGGAATACAAAATATCCTGATTATAAAAATATTGTCCAGGAAATGTTAAATGCCTATAAAAACTTAGGCTGTAATTTGAGTCTGAAAATTCATTTTTTGAAGTCTCATATTGATTGTTTTCCAAAAAATCTATGTAATACAGTCATATAAGGTGAAAAAAGGGGCAAAACTCGAATTTAAAATAAAAAGCTGTAAATTTGTATAAACCTTTGTTTTTAAATTTTATAAGTTGTCTCGAAAATCTCATACAATCTCGTGTACGTGATTCAAGATATTCAAGGACAAAGGTCATATTTCGATGTTGTTCCTCGCTGCATACTTGAAGATGGTTATGAAGATTTCTGCTTTATTCTTTTACATGAGAATCTGTACCTTGGTAGGCAGTTCTGCCCCATGTATGCACAACTTTGTTATTAATCTTGACGATTCATCCCTTCTGCATGCAAAAAAATATGTGGTCAATATTCCCAACGCTTCTGCCATAACACACACGGAGGAGTTGACCATGTTGATCCTGCAGAGATGGGTCGGATAGCGACCGTGGTTGAATTTCGGTCTGGAGACAAAAGATGTGTTCTTCCTTGTAGTTGGCGTGATTTCGTACCAGTGAGTCCGTGGGATTGTTGATTGTCGATCTGACTATAATGTAGGTCTTTTGATCCCCACTCTCTGTTCCATTCCGTTCTAGCTTTATTACGGAGTAGGGGTATCAGGTCAGAGGCCGCAATATGTTTTATTTTCATCCCATTATGTGGTGCTGCGTTAGCTAGCCCATCAGCTAATTCATTGCTTCCTATTCCGGTATGACCTTTAGTCCACATAAATGTTACCTCCGAGTCGTTTTCTCTAAGGGCCCTATCTCACAGCGACGCCATGGCGACGTTGCCAGCTACATATCCAAATAATTCTTATCTAACTTACTAGGCTACTTTCTGTCAGCACCTCACTCACTCAGTGGCCATCCAGCTGCCAACTTTAACGCTCGCTCAGTTTTAGCACAATAGAATTTGTAAAAAGTGTGACTTGTTTTGTAAAAAATGAGTTTCCATACAAAAAGATTTATTATAGAGATTCAAAACTTCCCGTGTTTATGGGACAGTGCATCAAGAGATTATTCACACCGTAATTTAAAAATTTCATTTAAAATTTAAAAAAAAGACGAAATGACCAGCGATGAAAAAAAGAAAACAATTGTGTTAGTATAAATTTATTTACTTTTATTTACCTAAACAGAGTTGTCCTACCATGGTAATGGGTTTTCAGTCACAAAATATTCTGCTAGTTTGTCTAGTGCCGTTCTTCCTCTGTCACGACCCCGATCTGTAGCAGGTTCAAATCGCGTTATCGTCAGAATTTGTGCAAAATGCTACATGCCTGTACAATATTTTTTGCTAAATCTATATGCACATTCAATGGCCTGTTAAATATCCTCCACTTGTTGGATAGTATACCAAATATGCATTCGATGTAACGGCGTGCTCTTGATAATCGGAAATTGAATATTTCTCTTAACTGAGATTATGACCTCTGAGAGGTCTTATAAGTTTTCAGGTAAGCCAAAATTTTCTCCTTCTATTATCACGTATGGAACACAATGTGTCAAACACAATTGGCCTTATTTTATCATGACGTAATGAAAGTTATCGATCCATGTTAACAAGATGATGAAATTCTCTTCGATTTTCAGAAAGTTTTTGATTCTGTACTGTAACATGACGCGCTGTCGCCACGTTACAAGGTGCATTTTTTATTATATATGTCATAATGTTGGAGTAATTTACATAAATCTTGGGCGACCACCTAAATAGATTTTTGTTGTAATTTTATAAAGTACGCAAGATTCCAAGTGAGGTCTGTAATGAAATGGTGAACATACAGTGTATCTTGGTAAAGCGAATATTAAAGAGTTATTGAGCTGCGTAGGCTTGAAGCTAATCGTGGTCTTCCCGAACCATGGCGACAGGACGTCGCAGATCTGGGGTTTTGCCAGACCACACATTCTGCTCCCTGGGGATGGGTGGTCAACAGGGTCACTCACCTGGCGGGAAATGCCTGTCGCCCGACACCCGAATGTGCTCTCACCCCGGCGAACTTAGCCGAATATGTCCGACCTCTGTGATATGAGCAGGGCAAATCAGATATCGGGGATATCACGTGACATTAGGTACCGACCTGAAGATCCAATCCAAATGAGCGTATAACTTAAAATCCTGGGAGCTTCGAGACTACAAGGGGCGGAGCGAGAAGTTTTCCTCGTGGACCGAAGAGCGAGGAGCTGGACATTCTACCTTCGATTCTAGTCGAGTCTAGTCTGAGGTGGACTTGGAAAGTTGAATTCTCTCGCCAACTGCCGTTGTACGATTTCTGGCTGCCAGCTTGCCTTGCTGGAGCAGGCTTATCACGGCGACACCGCCAGTAATGCGATGATGCGCATTAACAGACAGGACGTGTCTGTAGCCGCCGTGTGAGATAATCTCACATACCGTGGATCATCTCCGGTCACCGCAGACAGCAGACGCAGACTACAATGGTAACTTATTAAGACCAAGCCATCTGACTGTGCATTCCGTGAAACAGAACCCTTAAACGACTTTGAGAGGATAGATCCATGTTCTCACTTTGTAATTGTAAAAACCCCTGAGCTAGCGGCATAATTTGCCAGAACTAGTTATTTTCGAATGATATATTGTTCATTCGTGGCGCCCATGATTTTCTTTTTAACAGTTAAGTCACAGTATTATGATACCTTTGTCTGAGGTCGTCATAACTGGTATTTTTCATTGTTTCCAATTGTCATTATTTCTTGCATTTTGATTCTGAGATATATTTAAAAGAAAACATACAATTGTTTGCTTGCTCATGACGGCTAATTGTACCTCTGAGCGTTGCTTTTGTGATTTTGCCAATTTGTGTTAATGTTAACGGTAAATTCGCTCAGACTTGTAATCGCCAGTGATAAGAAAATAAAGGTCATATTGTGACAATTTTTCCTAAATTCCAACTAACGTCGAGATTCTTGCAAAATTAATAAATTTTCACTCCTTCATAAAAATTAAAAATCTACAATTATTAATCATAAAGGTATGAAAGATAATTGTAACGTAGTTTGCCCACCAAGGCACCCACTACAGTACCACACAACCAACTTTTAGCGAAGGTTCGAGCAAACGGTTTATCGGATCAGATTTGTGAATGGATACGTGATTTTCTAACTGGTCGTTCACCGTATGTCGTTGTTGACGGGGAAGCTTCTTCTAAGCTAGATGTTACTTCGGGCGTTCCTCAAGGACCGCTCCTTTTCTTAATTTTTATAAAGGATGTAGGTGACAATGTTAAATGCTACTTGGAATTGTTTGCCGACAATGCATTTATCAATAAGGAAATAAGGTGCTCTGACGATTGCTTAGAAATTCAGCACGATTTGGATGCTATTTCCGAATGGCGCTATAAATGGCGGCTTACATTTAATTATAAAAAGTGCAAGGTAATGCGAATATGTAACAAAAAGAATCAGTTTGCTTGCGAGTACAAAGTAAACAATTCAGCTGTTGACATGGTTGATTTCCTGAAGTATCTGGAGGTAATAGTACAAAGCAACATGAAATTGGACTTGCACATAACTTCCGTCATAGGCAAAGCTAATTCTAAATTACAATTCATAGGTCGTATTTTGAGTAATTGTATTGCCCATACAAAGGAAATAGCGTTTAAAACACTAGTGCTTTCACATCTGGATTACTGTTGTGGAGTTTGGGATCCGTATCGCAAGGGCTTGATTGCCTCAGTGGAGAGGGTACCGAGGAGAGCCGCCCGATTCGTGACTGGTTGCTACAGCCTGAGATGTCCCATTCTGTAAATCTCATTATTTATCAGGAACAAGAAATTTTGTTGTTAGACTCAATCGTTTTATTGCCATGATGTATTTAATTTCATTAAGTTAATTTTATTTGATTTGAATGTGGTTTTCGATCGACAAGGTTACTTGTAAAATGTGAGCAAGGATAATGGTTGTAATTCAGTGGACAGGCTAGTGAGTAATAAAGAATGTAGCGTGATCTGGTTGTTGTTCAAAGGAACAGTCTTCTCTTGTGTTACGTAATGTGTTCGTGATTAATTTACTGAAATGATGGAGAGGCTCTCGAGTATAGTGCGGGTTTGTTTAAAGCAATGGGCACAGTGTGACATTGTGAGTTAATCTGTCTGGATATTCGATGATTGAAAGATTTCTTTCAAAACCCCGTGATAAAGTGTTGTGAACCTTAGCTGTCAGACGCTTTACAGATGTCACTGGCAAAGAAACATTCGTTAACAATAAACTGTTTGTGCGTGGGAAGTGCAGCCTATTCAGAAGAAAGGGAATATGGCTATATGGATGGGGATGACCTACCAAGAAAATGATGCTGGTGGTGGGATTATGTTCCATCCAATGGAATTCATTTCCGCTGGTTGCTAATAAATTGTTTATGCTTGTTATATGTTCGGCCAATCGGAGATGAAGGAAGGAACGCCCCACCTTTCAACAAGGTGACGAGCAGCCGGAGAGAGGACGGAGACGGCCACTTGATATTCGGCGCGTGGACTGGACGCAAGAGAGACTTGATTTTCGGCGCGTGGACTGGACTGGACTGGCTCGGCTGGGGACGGCAGCTCTCTGGGCCTCCTGGGACATCGAGGCTGTTGATGATAGACACCAGACGCCCGGTCCACCCTTGGCTCAGCTAGCGACACTACCTGGGGTCTGGTGAAAACACACATGATCTGTTCGACGCAGCTCTCCTCATTGGGGTCGCCGACATGACTCTTCGCGTGGCTGCGCTGCTCAACACTATGGTAACTCCTACGTACGCAATCATGTCCAAGGTGACCACAACGAGCTCCAAAATTAAAGAACCTATGAACTGTAAATTCCACTACCTGAGAGGGACCTACCATTTATCCATTATAGTAATTGTTTCGACAAATAAATTTTGATTTTTATGTCTCATGATTAATAAAGATGTTCCTTTTGAATATATGTTTCACTTGTACTAATGTGAAGGACCATTTCGGAAGAGAACCTCACCCATAATCATTTATTTTGTTATAATTAATAAAATCGATTATAAAGTAGTAAATCCCAAGACATCTACCGAGTGGGACACCACAAGCCCTTACGAAAGCATCACACAAATTGATATGCAGATTTGGCTGGGATCGTTTTGAAGACAGATGACGTCGTTTGCGTTTTTTTATTTATTTGAGATTATGCGAAATTCTTTGACTTACGAGTGTAATGAAATATTTCTTCCGCCAATCCATTTAGGTCGCAATGACCAGAGGAATAAAATTCGAGAAATAAGATGCCATACTGTTCCTTTTATGTATTCTTCTTTCCTCGTGCTATTCGGGATTGGAATGCGCAGAATTAAGATTGATGCTTAGCACCCTCTGCCACCCACAATGTTTATGAATTGCAGAGCATGGAAGTAGATGTAGACGTAGATGAATATTGTCGCCATTTTCTCTAAGTGGTTTGGCCTCAGGAATATTTAGAAATTTGAGGCCCTGAAATAGACTACAATCTAGAGTCTCAAAATCTTGCACCGCCACTAAATATAACAAATGTTTCTAATGAATCCTCTATTTTAGATATATATGATTATTAAACATTACCTACATACATATTTCTTATGTTATGTTATTAATCTGCTTACCTTAATGTCACAAACAGTTTTTCTTCTGCAGCTATGGATTTTCTTGATACTGTATCTTGTTTAGTAAAATCATTTCTGCATAAGCTCAATAACTCATCAAAAAATGCTACTGACATAGTTGAAAAATTTTGTAGGATATTTTCTTATATCTTCGTATAGTTTCGAGAAAACACCACTTTGGCTTCGATCTGATATAAAAGGATGGTCCCATAATTTCTTATGTTTCTTGGTTTTAATCTTTCTGCGACGTACATAGTAAACAAGAGCGATCTATTCCACGTCCATTCCTGAAGACGCAAATGACTGATTGACTAGGAACTCGACATTCGTTGCTTTGCTACTCTTTTGGTTACTCTGTTTGGCGATCTTCGATTGGCAGAGGTAACCAAAACTACACTGCTGGTCACGTTGCCTTGGCGTACCGGTGAGAATGGGCCTAAGCCTTGCTATCAACTGTAGAACCTCATATACTAACCAGCTTCTTTCGTTGCCCTACGCAAGGTTGGATAATCTCAGAAGAACGGATCAAGAATCTGATAAAACAGCCAGCCTGTCTATCCACAACAGTAGGCCGTATTCTAAAGCTTTTATAATGACTTGTAATTCAGCAGTGTAGACCGATGCTTCTTCCGGGGGGTGGTATAGACCCCACTTGTCATTAGCAGAAACCACAAAGGGGCAACTCACCAAGTTTTCGGACTTAGAGCCATCCGTATATAGGCATATGGGATTGCCTGCCAGGTTATCAATGTGTTCCTTCAAAATAATTTCGTTATTACTACCTTCCACCATAAATTTTATGTCCAGGTTAATATCTAGACTCATCATTGTGTTCATAATTTTGTACAAATGTATTGGAAGGAGGCGTGACCTATAGAATATGTTACTGTATTTTTTTACCTCCGAGAAGGCGGTTGTGAGACTAGAGGCCCACTTCTGTTGCCAGTAACTCCGATTCGTGAGCTGCATTGTAAGAGCAGTTATTTTTGCAATGAGTTGGTTATCCTTTATTTCAAGTAGTCTTAGGATGAACTTCCACCTAAGGAATTCTCAACGGATGTGTAGGGCTGGTTCTAAGCATTCCACCAATAGTGCATTTGTAAGTGTGGACGTCATGGCCCCGGTGCACAGTCTGAGCGTTCGATACTGGCATCAATCGATTTTGGTTAGTAGTAGTATTTTAGAGGCAGATTTTACCTTTCACTGCTAGAATGATGTTGATCGCCGCTTCGCTCTTTTTGAATATATTCGGGATAAGACCTGATCATCTCAGGTTGGAGTCTTGTTTTAGACTAAGATATGAAACGGTTTTCATCACTGGGAAGTTAAAACGCCGCAGGGACATGTTTGTCGTCTGAAGGTGTCTAAGTCGTGTAAATATGATGACGAGTGACTTTTCAGGCGAGAGGTAGAGAAATATTCGAGAGTGTTCTGGAATGTTCCACAATGATCTGTGATGTTCCGGGATGTTCCAGAACGTTCCAGAACATCCCGGAACATTCTGGTAAGGTTGAGGAATGCTCTCGAATGTTCTGGGCTGTTCCAGAAATTTCTAGAGGGCGAAACGTCAAGCCCTTATATCTTAACAGCACGCCCTTCAGGTAAAAACTGGGAGGGCTACCACACCATATAGCTCCCTTGATCGAACCGGGACTCATTGAGTTTTAGCGGCACGCACATTGTACACTTACTTTTATAA
The DNA here is from genome assembly GCA_031002005.1 of Vandiemenella viatica. Taxonomy (NCBI): domain Eukaryota; kingdom Metazoa; phylum Arthropoda; class Insecta; order Orthoptera; family Morabidae; genus Vandiemenella; species Vandiemenella viatica. The sequence goes on along the minus strand of JARYHS010013631.1, from coordinate 18,111,237 downwards.
TATATATTGATTACTAGGAATTTTATTACCAAAAAATTCTTATCAATTTATTAATTCTAATTATCCTTATCAAGAGTGGTTTCAGAACCATGACGTTAGATCTTTGGAAAATTAAACAAATTAAAAATTTATTGTTTAAAAACATTGAAATCAGACATTTATTTTACCCTTATATTAACATTAATACAAGATGACAAAATTAGTATTTTATATCTTTAAACGAGCAATTCTTGTATATATATATATATATATATACAGGGTGTTACAGGAAACATTCCTCACACACAAACAAAGAAAATATGTTATGTGGACATGTGTCCCGAAACGCTTACTTTCAATGTTAGAGCTCATTTTAGTTTCGTTAGTATGTACTGTACTGTACGGACCAATTCCATGGCCCCCACGCTCTCCTGACCTCAACCCTCTTGACTTCCATTTATGGGGGCATTTGAAAGCCCTTGTCTACGCAACCCCGGTATCAAATGTAGAGACTCTTCGTGCTCGTATTGTTGTGAACGGCTGTGTTACAATACGTCATTCTCCAGGGCAGCATCAGCGCATCAGGGATTCCATGCGAGGGAGGGTGGATGCATATATCCTCGCTAACGGAGGACATTTTGAACATTTCCTGTAACAAAGTGTTTGAAGTCACGCTGGTACGTTCTGTTGCTGTGAATTTCCATTCCATGTTTAATGTGATTTGAAGAGAAGTAATAAAATGAGCTCTAACATGGAAAGTAAGCGTTTCCGGACACATGTCCACATAACATATTTTCTTTGTTTGTGTGTGAGGAATGTTTCCTGAAAGTTTGGCCGTACCTTTTTGTAACACCCTGTATATATGAGTGTGTTTCGGATCTCGGAAACAGCTATGGCGATTTGGATGGAATTTGATATTTAGATAACGTTTTGACTTTTAAGATTACCTAAATAGTTGTCTTCCCTACAAAAAAGCGAGTTTACAAAATAAGAACAATTTTTTCACTGGGTATCTCGAAAACGGCACTAGCGCCATCACATAGACAATTCAGGTACCAGAAAGCCTACAAATAGATTATCTTTGATTTCAAAGAATATTTAAACAAACAGTTCTTGTATACTGGCTGAACCGTGAAAATATTAGCACTGCAAGTTTAATTGTAAAACATTTAAAAAGGAAGATAGTTAAAAATTTATCATTGGTTTTGTCAAAGGTGATACTTTGCATATTGCCGGCATATTGCCAGTTATAAAGTAATCAACGTTTACTTTTTGACCGTAAAAAGTGTTTGTTCGTTTGTCATTAAATACTACCACGTCAGATATGAGCATAGTTTTATTGGAGTGAATGAATTTAGCACTGATGATGTTCTATCATTACCGTGACGTCACAATCTGATGATGTATTCTTATTGAACTAGACGAAAAAAATCGAAAATAAAGAATAAATTTTCTTGTTATCTCGCTTGGTTTTCGAGATACAGCATGTCGAAAATCAGTTATAGGTATAGTTCCTTGTGCTTTTGGTGGCGTTTCTTCTGGTACAGGCGCTATTTCAAACTAACAACAACCATTAGGAAGAAAATAAAATATTGAAAGTACATTTCCACCGCATAGACATAGTGGTTTTGGTGGATTTTTTTCCTGGTCCATGCCAGATCTAATCCCAACCTCTTCACTTGAGATATCAGAAAAATAAATTCTTTATTTTCGATTTGTGTCGACAAGTTTCATACGAATTCATCATCAAACTTGGCTATGGCGAAATTTATCTTCTGGTCCAGGTCGCATGTCAACCAACCACGTCAATTTTGAGATACGATATCTCAAGAAATAAGCGAGATATAAAAAAAATATTTTTTACTTTCAATTTTTCTCGTCGAGTTATATAAGAATCCATCATCAAGGGTTATCGTATAATCCCCTGAATTACCACAAATCTCTCACCAATAATTAATCCCTGAATGGCATTACGATTTCTATTTAACATAATAATAGCATTTTTCTTTGAAAGAAATTTATGAGGCAGTCTCGCAAATGGATCTAGTGATTTGGATGAAATTTCATATGTAGATAACGTTTCGCTTTTCAAGTTTTTAACGCGATTTAAAAAAAGGAGCAATTTTTGTATTTGGTTTCGCGAAAACGGCTCTAACCTCATTAAATGGAAGGTTCAGGTACCAGTAAGTCTACTGATGTTACTTAAGCTTCTCTTTGGTAAACTGTGCACCTCAAAACGTCTAGGAAGCCTTCAAGCCTTTTACTTTAATCAAACTTAACTCGAAATATTGGATATTGAACACAAACCGAAAGATGCCGAGCGAAAATCGGTCACCCAGGTACTAATTATAAAACATATACTTCCCACAATATGACAAAAGAGTACAAAAAAAATTAACTCTTCAAAACGGGAAACATGAGCCTCCAAAAGAAAAGTATTTTTCTCAATTGTACCGACCAGTCTCAGTTAGAGCAAATCTGAGTAGTGAAGTACGGAGCCGCTTATGGGTACAAACAGTATGCAGTGTCCACGAAGACAGAACAAAATGTTCGGAGCATTACCGTTCTTTGATGGCTGTTACCAGCGGTGACCGCTAAAGCCCCTCCCCCCTCCCCCAAAAAAAAATCCTGTATCCGCCACTGACTGGTTTCCAACTGCAGCTGAAACCACAAAACAGCTCCACTCCCAAAACACTGGCACTCTTCCCGGAGTACGAAAACCACTTTCACTGCACACGCTACGTACCGCTGTGTCTGCCGTCTCTATTCCTTCACATGTCTGTGACGAGTACCCGGAATGCAGTGTTCTCGGCTTCTCGCAAATCCGGCCAGTCCTCCCAGACTCCCCCCTCTCACCTGTGTTGCCATTCGCCACGGAAGCTCTGTCGCGTGTGAGATAGCCGAGCGGTAGCTTTTCATTACGACAGATGGATTTTGGATTCGTCTCGGCCACCGCCAGAAATCTGTACGATTTCTGTCTGCGATGTAGTGCCGAGAATTAGGCTAAATCCTTATTTGATGCTAGCAGTTAGACAACAAGCTCCGTAAATATCTATACTCTCTTCTGTTAGTATTTTATCAGACATCTGGGTGAACACTTAGCATAATTTATCTAGAATTATCTTGTATCTTACTTCAGTGATTAGGTAGTGAAAGGAAACACACAGCATATAAGGCAATTGGCTATTTATTAACAATACGTTGCGAAGGAAAGAACATTATTACAAACACTTCAGATAAAGATATTATTTCGTAAACACACTGATTGCAATATAGTTATGATGGCACGGTTGGTACGATATGGTTGCATAACGACGGCGATAGGGTTAGTATGGAATCAATCTCTAAATAAGTTGGAGGATGGAGTGACATGAGATAGTTCCTGATTTAATGCAATCATGAAATATTAGCTCAGCATGGAATAGTAAGCTAGCAGCAGATTACCTCAGTGTAGCGATGTTGTGAGTCGAAGGTCTAGGCGCGACTAGCGAACTTGTGTCGTCGCCATGATGGCTAGCACTCGGCGCTAATGGAGGGGGTAAGCTAGCTCCCAATTGGCTAGTTAGGATTTTAGTACAAGCAAGTGTTCTTACTGGCTACTAGTGATGTCATTGAGGTCCTAAGGGTAGGGGGAAAGGCTTAACGCGGCAAGTTGGTAGCTGACGGCAGCTTCCCATGACCTTGACTACAGGTTGAGCTCCCACGCGTAACCACGCAGTGGTAAGATGCAAGAGTCGGATATCACGCGGACTGTGGTTGATAAGACTCGGCAGAGCATCCGGTCCTTATGTTACAAACTGTGAAACAGCTCTGGGCTGGTCTTGACTGCTACGAATGAAATGAAATAAAGATTTTATATTATCCCTGAATCCCTGAAAAGCAAGCATGCGACAGCTCACCCCCTTCTTCTCTCGGGTCATCCCGCGTCTTGGATACATAAAAAGGAAATTGTAGCAACAATTTAATTATTTTGAAATATAAAATTATTTTTAACTGGCTGTTCAAGTTATACCCCTCAGGCACGCACAAACTTTCAATTCAGTAAACTGGTGATATCTTGTGCTGTATCGGGCCCCTCCTATCGCATCTGAAAGTAGACCAGAATTCTTAGCAAATTGAAGCCAGCTGCCGCCGCCATTTTAGGGGCAAGAGATTGCGGGAACTTTGAAACCTTAATACAGTCATATAACAAACCACTGTAGAATGGAAAATTTTACACTGTTAAGGGTCTTCACTTGCTCAAAGAAGATGGAATAACGTTAATTATAGAATTTCCGCTGACTTTAGAACTTATTTTCTTCACTCTGAAGTCTTCTTCAAGTAGGCTAATTTAACTGATCCGAAAAAATGTTAACATTTCAATAATAGTGACGTATTTATAACTGTAATGAAGGAAAACTGATGAAATACCGGTTCACAATTTTAAGAAGTCAGAGCCCAAACTAAGCTTTCTTATGACGTTGAGCAATCATTCTGATCAGTTCCAAGACAGAATCTGAATATTGAAATGAAGAATATGACCAAGTAGTTCTTTCAGTATGAAGGTAACCGTAGAAGGAAAGGTTTAGCTTTTCTATTGTGACTATTTTTATCTTTTTTGTTCATTGTTATGCCAAAATATTTCACTTCTAAAGACTTAGCAACTCAGCACGCGGGTCCAGGAAATCTAATCATGATACTCCTTGCTAATCAGTTTTTGTCAAGGCCAACAAAATTGACTAAAGTGCATTTTTCATATTGCTTGAATGCAAGTGCACCACCGGGTTTTAAATTATAACCTTGTATATCAAAGTCAGTTTCCATTCTATTTTTTCCCACATTTTTGTATACTCCAGAGACTACCTAAAGTTTAGCTGGCAAGGTGCCAATGTCTACATTAATTTTATACCACCTTCAATGCAATATCTGGAGAATAAAATTACGAAATTAATAACAATCACATCATTCATATGAGAATATGAGGGAAGTAAATACAAGAAATTAAGTTGTCTACTTCTTTTATTCATTATAAAACAATACAGTTTTGTTTAAATTCTGTCTGATTGACACTTTCTGCAATTTATTGTGCAATTTTCCAACATGATAAATCTCAGCCTAACAAACAAATAAACCATTTTCTTTGAAAATAGGATAACATGATTTTCAGGATCCGGCGTGTTTTAGCTAACCTCTCCCTCAATTTATTCAAATATCGGAGTGGAATCCTGTATCGAAAGAAAGTATTCAACATGTGATCAGCAGGTTAGATCACATCCAGGCGTTAAGATAGTAGAAAATTCTGAACTTATTTAAATGAATACTTCCTTGTGAAACGACAAATTTGTGCCTCTTGTAGCACAGTTGGTGTAGTTATATGCAGCGCAAGACTTAACCATTGTAGAAAACACTTGTAAGCCAAAAAAATACGAACACTCGATCGCAACGACACGTGTCAACTCTACAAAGTATACACTGAAAGTTACCGGTTGCCCCCAAAATGGCGGCAGGCGCATCGCTCAATTTGCTAAGGAACACTAGCGCCGTTGCTCCTTCTAGTGTATAATATTCAAACTTCTTTGTCCTGTATGTAACATACATTTATTCGCTGCTTTGGGTTGGTGCCAGCCTTGCAACTAGGGAATTCCATTGATGCAAAATCGTCCGCTCCTTGCCACCCCGCTCGTCAATATAGAAAATGTCTTCCATGTTGTTCAAATCAAATGTAGTACACGCCACTATACGAGTGGTGGACTGCGATGGGAAAATATGGTGTGGATATGAGCTTGGAAAAAACTAAAATATTTAACTTAATTGCGATGGAGCGCCAATCACGGCGAGAAATTCTAGTCCATCAAAGTATAAATTACTCTACAAAGAGGGAAAAAATTCGATTTAGTGACAAACATGGAAGAGAGTGTGCCAGACGACCCACAAAAGTAGAAACGTCTAATGATGATAGTGATGATATCGAAGAAGAGAGGAGCATGACCACAAGCTGACATTTCTTTTTCAGGAGTAAAGGAGAAGTGTATAACAATTTATGAAAACCACTGAAACAGCTTAAACTTAATATTTGTAAGGGGAAAATGTAGGTACGTGGTAAAAATGCACCGAAAGAATTTAAAATTTAAAAAAGGCCACATATAGTTAGAGAGTGAGTAGAGAAAATCTCAGTGTAGTATATGCCCCACCACTAATTTATACTACTATGGATACATTATTAATGTCAGTAACCACTGCTTGGGGTGTAAGGCCCTCCTCACACGACGCTACTCACAGGAAACTGAACTGATCACAGACTGAAATTATTAACTAGTTACTGACCAATGTTCGCACATGACGCTACTCAAATATGTGGAACTTCAGTCACTCATATGATATGAGCGAGGCGACGATTTCTTCTGATTCAGATGAGGATATTATATTACCTTATTCAAAAAAGGAAAAGGAGATTTTAAACAAATAAATAAATAAAAGCTTTTGCCTGCAAGGCTACGGAGTGATGAAAATACCAACGATCTATATACTTTAATTTAAGAAAATAAATCTGAAGTGTTTGTATAAAATATTGTTAAGTATTCTTTGTTAAAAATACGTTTACATAGCTGTTAAATTAACTTTTTGCCCAATAACATTTCACGCTTTTTCTGTAGCATCTTTCCGCGAATATTTACTCAACTTGTAGTTATATAAACATGGATGGTTCACGATTTCAGCAACAAGCTTTAAATTCATTGTCCGATCCGCCATTTTTGTTGAGAAACTAGTTGGTAACTAGGAGCGCGGCAACCGGCACGCAGCTTCGCTTAGAACCAATCACGGACACGTTAGGGACTGGTTACTAACCGATCGCCCCGTATGCGAGCCTCCATACAAATACTAGTGCAGTGACTGAACAGAAACTGATTGGTGATTCTTGATAGTAACTGGTTTCTTTTCAGTAGCGCCGTCTGAGGAGGGCCCTAGAGTTTGGGAGAGACTATAGTAGCCTCTTCCAATCAAATGTCTACCTCCCCTTCATCCTGTTTGCACGGACGAGGCTCTGGTGACCGAAAGGTTCCCGGTATAAGGAGTCAACTGCTTGCCAACAGCCGCCTACAGAAGGGCGGAAGAGCAGTGAGAAGTCCAGGGCACCATCTTGCACTCAAAGCGGATTAATCATAAATCATCAACGGTAAGGGGATGCAAAAGCCAAGGGCTAGCCTCAAATACCCTAAAGATATCCCTAAGTCATGTATCCTTTTAAAATTACATATAGTAATTGCTTCTTCTTGCGTAAAATATCCCAGGGGTAAAATAGTCTCCCAGTTCCATCTCCGGTTGGGGACTGCTGAAGGAGGAGTAATTAGAATAGACAAAAACATTCTAGGAGTCGGAGCTTGGAATGTTGGAAGTCTAAATAGAGATGGAAAGACTTAAGTTAGAGATCGTTGGGATTAATGAGTGGAACGATGCACAGGATTCCTGATCTAGGGAATACAAAATATTAAACGCAAAATCTGTCAGTGGAATTACTGGTATAGAAATTCTAACTAACGCAGAATGCAATCAGTGACAGATATGATAAAGGAGCTGGCATGGGATTCATTGCAAGACAGGAAGAGGATGAGGAGGGTAATGGGAGTGTACAGGGCGTATACTGGTGATGAGGCATGGAAAGATATTGCAGTAGGTATGAAAAGTAGTTCATGGAAGGGAAAAGATGACCATGACCACAATCTGGCACTCGATTTCAGGCACAAGGGTGTGGGAAGATTTTCTTTTTTAGGTAAGGGTGTCAGGGATTGGAATGAGTTACCAAGGGGAATGATGAATAACCTACCGAAAACGTTAAAAGAATTTAAAGTTAAAATTTGTAGAGGGCAAATGTAGGTGAGTGTAGGATAGGGGGAAGTTGGGTGTGTAGGGAAATTGCCACCGGAGCGTGTGCTCCATTGCAATTAAATTAAATTAAACAAGAGAGTAGGGAAACAGGTGAATTATTATGAACAGTTTAGTTACAGGATTATTTTGATGTGGTTAGAAACAAAGCCCGCCCCAACCACGTTAAGAAAAGAGTATATGCCAACGTCACAGGAAGATGATTGAGAAATAGAGATAATATAAGCTAAAATTGAAGAATTAATCTAATTTGTGAATGGGGAAGAAAATCTAATAATCGTGGGTGATTGTAATATGGTAGTGGGAGAAGGAAAAGAGGGGAATATTGTAGGAAGTTTTGGTCTAGGTGAACGAAAAGAGCGAGGAAGCAGGTTGTTAGCATTTTGTGAAAGATATAAACTAGACGTTGCGAATACACTATTTAAGAATCATGCAAGAAGGATGTACACCTGGAAACGTGCAGGGGATGCAGGTGGATATCACCTTGATTATAGCATGGTCTAACAGAGATTCGTTAATACAATACAATACAATACATTCATTTTCCATTGATCCCAATATAAGGGACTGGCTCTGTGTGATGTGGAAAGTTGTCAATTTACAGATAAACAATTACATTACAAAATATGACATACACCAGTTGATGTACAGTCATAGCATACATGGTACATTAAACAATTCCATAACAAAATAATACATACACCAGAAGATGTACAATCATAGCATATATGGTAAATTAATTATGTAAACAAGCTACTGACATGTATTTTGTATACCTTAGAAATAAATTCTTTGACAAAGTAGAAGAAGTTGTCAATTTAAAATTATTTCAAGTTGTTCCTGAATTTATTCTTATCATCTGCTAGACATTTAATATGTGTTGGGAGCTTATTCAAGATATCTGTCCCTGAATATCAGACCCCTTTTTGAACAAATGACAATGACTTCTAAACCTTGAGAAGATCATTTATACTTCTAGTGCCATAATTGTGTATTTTACTATTTGTTTCAATCAAAGTATAATTTGTGACTACAAAGGACATTAATGTGCATTTATACTCAGCCGCCAATGTTAAAATCCCTAACTTCTTGAACAACTCTCTACATGAAGTTCTATTGCTAACCCCACAAATAATTCTTATTACTCGCTTTTGGGCTCTGAACACTTTGTCCCTATGGGTAGAATTACCCGATGATATTATTACATATGAAAATAAGGATTGAAAATAAGCAAAATAAACTACTGCCTCATACAGAGATCACCTATACTTGAAATTGAACGAATTACTTATGGACTGGTGTAATGACAACAAACTATCTCTTAACTTAGAAAAAACACACTGCCTTGATATATCTTTAAAAAGCAACTCTACCTGCAATTCTGTCAAATTCTTGGATTACTCAATCAAATTTAAAATGGCAGAAGCATATCGAATAAAGTCACTAAAGGAATTTTCATGATTAGGAGACTTAAAGGTACAGTGACAACAGATGTATTACTCTCTATTTATTATGGTTACGTCCACTCCTACCTATCATATGGAACTGTCCTTTGCGGAAATAGTCGCTACTCATAGTGTCTCTTTGTCTTACAAAAAAAAAAAACAGTTCGCCTGATATGTGGAGCTTTATCCAGAACGCACTGCAAGGAATTATTCTTAAACTAGGAATTATGACATTACCTGGTTTTTATATGTATATCAATGTTTACTTTTTGTAAAGAAAAATCAACATATCTTTAAAAGACATACTGAGGTACATGATTATAACACTAGAGATAAGCACAATATAAGAATTAAATACTGTTCACTTGGCATAACTAGTTTTAAGTCAATGGGAATCAGATTCTTCAACCACCTACCTAAGAATCTGAGAATGATGAAACTAAATAAATTTAAAAAATAGCACTGCAGCATATTCTTATAAAACAGAAGAATTATTTGATGTAATAGATTTTTAGTTACATTATTTATCCTATATTATCAGTTGTATTAACATGTATATATCACAAAATATGGACAAATTGAGAGAGTCCCATATTTCAAGTATCTGGGAGAAATCATCGAACCCACAGGAGGAGAGAAAATAGCACATAAAGTTCGCATGTAAAAACTTAGAAGAGCCTACGGTAGAACCTACGAAATATATAATAAAAAACGTTTGTCCACATATACAAAAGTCAGACATTACAACACAGTTATCAATCCTGAAGCCCTGTACGCCAGCGAAACTTTAACACTACACGGGAAAGGTGACCTAGAAAACATTTTGAAAGAAGAACACAAAATTATAAGAAAGATTCTTGGCCCAGAAAAAGCAGATGACGGATATAGACTTAAATCTCGAAAGACAACAGAAACACTGTCAAACCTCGCTTCAGACATCAGGAAACGAAGATTAAGATTTTATGGACATATCCACAGACTTCCGACAACAAGACAGATTTATAAAATTGTGACGTATATAGAACAGCTAAAAACTATGCCCTGGGTCCCGGAGATCAAAAAAGACATGAAAAAAGCCCACATAAACTCATCAGAAATCGTAGATAGACAAATATACAGAGAAAAAATTAACAAGTGGGAAGTACCGCCAGAGAATGAAGTCATTAAGAGACCGGGGACGAAGTGGACTGAAGAAAGGAAGAGAATCCGCGGAGAAAAAATGAAAGCTGTATGGAAACTCAGAAAACTGAATCGTTATGGCTTAGCGTGATACGACAGGGTCCAATTGCAGATAATAATAATAATAATTATAGTATATATATGACGAAGCCTATTTCAATATTGTATTGAATAATGGTGAATAATACGATATGATTTGGCTGCACCCAATCGCTTTAGTAAGTCAGAAACATATACCTTCCAATTTAAATTATGATCAATATATAAACCTAAAAATTTCACACGCTCTACCTCTTGAATGGACTGGCCCGCAAATTTTATGTCTATATCTGGTGTTAATCTGTGTGATATATTGAAATGCATAAACTGAGTTTTATCAAAGTTTAAAGACAAGACATTAGCTGTAAACAATTTATTAATAAGGTCAAAAACATAATTTGAAATATATACTATAGATAAATCTGGAGTATTTTCAATTCCTATGTTTGTGTCATCTACAAATTGGAAATTTTTTGAGATATTAGGTCAAACACATGGTAGATCATTTATATCTATTAAAAACAATAGTGGCCCCAATATAGGACCCTGAGGTACTCCACATCTGATTAATTTCGGATCAGAAGACAGTGGACCTCTTGAGGCAGCCTTAATATTCTCCATTGACGCTTTCTGTTATCTATTTAAAAGGTAATAACTAAGACATTTATTAACAATGCCATCTATACCATAATACTTTAATTTCTGTATCAGAATTTTATGATCTTCACAGATAGGCCACAAAAAATTCCCACTGGAATTAACTTATCATTTATTCCTTCTAAACTGTTGTCAGTGAATGCAAATATAGCTTGTTCTGTTGATTGAACCTTTTGAAAATCAAATTGTGATTTAGTTAGAATATTATTATTTTTAAGGTGTTCATAAATTCTATTGTACATTGCTTTCTCGAAAACTTTGGAGAAGGCTGTTAGTAATGAAATTGGTTGGTAATTCGATACAGCTGACTTATCTCCCTTTTTATAGAGTGGTTTAACTACAGCATACTTAAGCCTTTCTGGAAAAGTACCCTCAAGTAAAGATATATTAAACAGATAACTTAGTATATTACATAATTCTGTTAAGCACAATTTATTTAATCTGCTGGAAATCCCATCATAACCACTTGAGTATTTGCTATTAAGGGACCTGGTAATTTATCTTATTTGCGGGCCTCTGTAGCGTAGGGGCTAGAGTGCTAGCTCCGCGTGCCGAAGGTCGCCGGTTCGAGTGCGGCCGCGGGCATGGTGTTTATGTGTTGTGTGTCTGTGTGAATGTCCTGTCCATCCAGTGGTGTCCCTACTTAGAAGATACAATATATAAACATTGTATGATGACTGATGCATTGGAAGCTATAATAATAACATTGAGCTAGCTGTATGGCCTCAGCTGCCGAAAGGCATTAAACTAAAAAAAAAAAAAATCTTCTTCCTTCTGGAGTAGCTAAATTTATGGACATAGAGTTAAATTTTTCTTGGAAGACTTCTGAAAAAATCCGTACTGTGTGTTACTGAGCTATTAGCAGTCAATTTATCAGCAACAGATAAAAAATATTTATTAAATATATTAGCTATTGAAAAATTAGATTCTACTGAATTTTCTTTGATAAAACTAACGTTACTTGTTTGATTAATTTTTCCCATTTCCTTTTACAATGTCCCATATTGTCTTAAGTTTATTTTCAAAATCAAGAATTTTATGTTTGTAGTACATACTTTTAGATTCTTTAATAACCTTTTCCAGTATTTTGTAGTACTGTTTGTAATATGTTTTAACATTAGCATTCTGATTGTTCCTAGAGGCAATATATAACTTTCTTTTACAAATGCATGATGTTCTAAGGCCAATAATTATCTATAGTTTTTGTTATTTTCGAGAACCACGACACTTTTTCAAGGGGAAGCAACTTTAAAAGTAATACCATGCTGTAAACATGTTCCCAGTTTGTGGTATTGAGGCACTTTCTAAAACAAGTTACTGACTCATCATTTATTACACGCTGAAGTTTAAAAACATTACTCTTAGAGCTAGTTCCTATTGAAGTGTTGATGGTTAACAACTGGGCATCGTGATTCGATAGTCCATTGATGGATGGCTTGATGGTATAACTGAATTTTGAGGCATCTAGGAAAGCATTGTCTATAGCTGAGGGACTGTTATTCATTGTTCTAGTAGTAAAACTAACTACCTGAGTTAAATTGAATGAATTGACGTGATTCTAACATGACTTTACAGGGTAAGTTATTTAGAAAATCTACATTAAAATCACCACATACGACTATGTTAATTTCTTTTCTGCTAAAAAATGTTAATAAGAGTTCAAATTGTTTCAGAAAAATAGAAAAGTTTATCAATGGTGTTCTGTATACTGTTAGTATTACGAAAGTTCAATTTTTAAAATTCATCCGTTTAGCACAGGATCAAAATGTTGATCCAGACAATACTTGCTAACACTTATATCCTCAAAACTACAACCATTTCTAACGTAAGTGACAACTCCTCCTTTCTCAAAGTATGTTCTACAATAATAAGAAGCCAAATTAACGTCAGCTACATTTAACATACCCATTCCTGTAGTTATATGGTGTACAAACAAGCATAAAACGTCAATTCTATTGATAGCATTTAATTCATATATGTGGACTAGTAATGTTTTATAACCTTCTGATATTCTGATATAATTAATTAATCCTTACACAATTTTTTATTTTGGTATTTGAAAACTCATTATTGTTTAAAATAGTTTCTCTTAAAACTATCTAAGAAAGACCATGAACAACAGGAATCTTTTCATGTGAATTTGTGGCCCTAATTAATCGTTTTGCTATCAGATCTGAAAGAACCCTCTTCCCTCTACTATTGAGGTGTAGGCCATGCCTAGTATCCCACCTATCAATAGCATCTACAGGCACCAAACCCATGCCAAAGCTGATATTTGATATAAGAAACCGTTCCAGTTCCAGATTCACTCGCCTCACAGCAGAGTTCATCTGTGGCCGATCATAGCGTCTCAAGACCGACATCACACTGACTTCAGTGTGGCACGTTCTTTCCACTATTTTCTCTAGGTCATCTCTGATACTGCCCAAACTATTTCCCGCTCCTCCAACTATCACTACACGATTCCGATCAGTGATATCCTTACACAAAGAACCTACATCTTCTCTACCTGAGCAACACTAACACTAGGTTTGAAGAAACTCTTGATCTGCAAACCTGATCCTAATTTTTCCGGCACCAATGGGCAAACACCTCTTCCATGACTACTACCTAGCAGCAAGAATTTCTTTTTCCTAATCCCTGCCTACTACACTTAACCACATAAAATTTCATACAATTCTGCTGCTTATTTGCTACACCTACAGCTACAGAAGCTTCATCCCTTTGTAACTCTGGCAATAGGGCAAACCTATTTTGCGCCCAAACAACAAAATAATCAGAAGCCCTTCTTGTTCTAATTGCCCTTTTCCTGTTACCAGTTACCAGCCATCTATGTTTCCCTACCTGCGCAGCCTATCCAACTCCTTTCTAGCGTCTATCCGTTCAGCCTCAAGGGCACTAATCCTTACCTCCTGCTCCAATAGTTTCCTATTTTTTAAACAATCTTTACAGAAACATGGGAGAACCTCCAAAATTTCCCCATTTTCGACGCCACTACAATTCTCTCCCCAATGAAACCATTTCTCACACCCTTCCCAAAAAAAATTCCCGCCCTCACAAATCTACGGCAAATTGCACACTTTTCACTCATGATTACAAGAAACTAAGAACAAAGTACACAATGCGAGAGAGAAAATTCGTTGAACTTAACCTTACCAAAAACTGCTAAATTGATTCACAAGAAAGCTTTATCTGAAGATATTTACGCTCTATAACAAATATTTTAACTTAAGCCTAGCGTTCAAAAATATAAATAAACACAGAATATAAACACTGAACAGACCACTGCACTAAATCACAAATAATTATTTTTTTTGAAGGAATAAAAACACTCACAGTAGTAAAAATGTATTAGAATATTGAGTTTCAAATTACTATTACAAAAAAACTAACTATTAATTATATTTATTTATAATTTAAATACACACGTTCGCGCATTACGTGCTTCCATGGTATTCCAGAGATAAAAACAAGGCTAGACTATAATGCACATGGAGAAAGGAATATATGGAGAAGACGCAAGGGACTTTCATCACGCAATGTAGTGAAACCGAGTAAAGAGAAGTGGGGAGGGGAGGCCGCCATATTGCTTGGCCGTAGAAACACGGGGATAGGCACAAAAACTTAAAGGGAATCATAAGACAACCGTGGCACCGCAATTTGATGATGGATTATTATGAAACTCGACGAGACACATCAAAATTGAAGAATATTATTATTATTTTTGATATCCTCTAGATAAAGTCTCAAAAGTGAGGTTCTTATGTTATGAATCAGACTGGACTAAAAGATAATTTTGCTGCACATGCAGATCGGGTGTTTTATTTTTTTAATAATCCTCGTGGTTAGGTTGAAATGCGGCCTGGACCAGAATAAAAACGTGACCAACGGCACAAGGAACCATAACTTGTAGTTGATATTCAGAGAACTAAGGGAGAAATCAAAAAATTTTACTGTTGATTTTTGATTAGTTTCGTCAATTTACATGAGAATCAATCATCAAATAGCATCACCATGGCCATAATAGTGCTGCCCACATCAACACACAAAATTCAATTTAAACCACAGTTCTAGCTACAGCAACATTGGCTATATCAGGATCCCTAATTCACGTAACATAAATAATCACAACTATTTTCAACATATACCTTCAGTATAAACTGCAATTGAACTAACACACGTGCAATCAAAAATTCATTATAACGTGATGTAAGCTTGAGCTGAAACTTAGCAGCATAAGTCAATGTTTAGAACTTTTTAAAAAATGAACACTTCAATAGACCTAATATTTTTTGAGCTTACTTAGAAGATATTGTACTGTTAGTGGGCTATATAATTTTGCTAGCAAATTCAGTGCATTCATAAGTCAGAAGCTAACAACTAATAATAAATAAATTGTTTGTTCTCTTCTGGTACACAACGCATTTCAACCTTCCAACATTTCCATTAATATTGCCGCTACAAAATCAAACTATGTAGACACACCTAAACACATGAAACGCATCGCGAACTATATTTCGGGCAACAACGCTTATTTCATCACGTTTGGTAGTTTGCACAAATTATCACAATTAATTTCATCGTACACATTCAGTGTAAACTGAAACTTGAGTAAAACTTGCAGAATAAAATATTCACTGTGTCACGATGTAAAGTTGACCCGCTTAAATTAAACTTTCAGCACTTGTCTACAATAAGTCTAGCTTTTCAGGTACAAAGTAGTAACATACGCTAATTGTCTACACTACCCCAACAAAAATTTGAGAAAGATATGATTCTATTGAGAGCAATGAATAAATTTATAGCAATAGGCCCTAATGTTGCAGTTACCTATCAGATACTTCAAGAACAATGATTGCAATGTGACTTACTTATGAAACGTTATTCCCGGTTGTTTCCCATCTTATCTGTTTGTGCAACCATATGCAACACAACTTGGCATTATAGAAAACTATAGAATATTAGAAAAATGTTTTGGGGTTCCTATTATGTGCGCCGTGCATGCGCAGTAGGAGACGAGTTTTTATATGAGGTTTCACGGATTTAGCGTTATTTCGTCTCTAGATATTCCTTCCTCCATGGTAATGCATATCCAGGAGCATGTTTATACTCTGGCCATAACCTGATGCTTATGAAGTGCAGGCTGAAATTCAAGAGAATAAAGAAGCAATACAAGCAGGACACACTGGAAGTAAATAAACTGATACAATCTAATATGAGAGAAAAATTTGCTGAAATGGTAGAAGTGGGTCCAAGAAGTAACTCAGAAAGGAGCTCAACTGAGGACAAATGAGATGCATTGGAGAGAGAAATAATGAAAACTGCTACAGAAACATTAGTCTTTAGGGAACAAGCCACGCGAAATCCTTGCACCACAAAACAAATTTTTTAGCTCATGGATCATAGGAGAAGATACAAAAATGCTCAGGATGAAGGAGGGAGAAAGCAATACAGACAATTTAGAAATCAGATAAACACGTAATTAAAAAAAGGAAAAGAAAAATTGTTGCAAGAAAGTGTGAAAAATATAAAAGAAAATTGTCTTAGGCAAAGTATATGTACCATAAACAAAATTTTGGGGGAATAAATGAAGGATGTATAAATATTAGAGCTGCCTATGGGAAACCTCTTTTAAGCTCATAAGATCCAGCCATTTATCTCCCTGGATACCAACCGAAATCGATAATTGAAGTAAGGATAATGAAGAGTAATGTCTCGGCTTTGGTGACGTCATATATTAAGCAATAAAATTTTTGGAATTCAACCATTAAACGGAAAACGTATCAATGGTTCTACAACGCATTTTTATGTCACGAGTGATTTATCTGCATTAACATCAAACCGAAATAGATAAATGAGGCATCATTCTAAATGTTAAGGTCTCCACTATGTTCACATCATACTTTAAGAATGGAATTTTTCTGATACTAATCTTTAAATGGCAAAAATATCACTATTTCTAAAATCCGTTTTTTGTGTCTCTTGTCATTTATCTGACTTGATACTTAAACAAAACTGATAAACGAGGTATTATTTTAAAGACTAAGGTCATATTTTAACACAGCAATTTTTAAAATGTTCAACCCTTAAAGGGCAAAAATATTAATATTTTCTACAAGAGCCATTTCTGTAACGAACCATTTATCTCCCTTGATACCTGACCGAAATCGATAAATGAGGTATCTTTTTAAATAATAAAGTTTCCACTTCGGCCACATCATATTTTAAGAATGAAATTTCTCTAGATATGACTCTTGAGGGACAAAAATATCATAACGTCGAAAACGTTTTTTTTTTTTACATCTCTTGATGCCTAACCTAAATTGATAAATGAGGTATCATTTCAAAAGCGAAGGAGTCCGCTTTGGACATGCCATATTCCACGAAAAGAATTTTTTTTAATTCAACCCTTAAAGGGAAAAAGTATTAATCTTATTTCTATGACTTGTTTTGTTATAATTATTACAAACCATTCATCTCCTTCGAAACCTAACCTAATTCGATAAGTGACATATCGTTTTAAAGATTAAGGTCTCCAACTGGGTAAAATCCCAAATTAGGACAGAATTTTTCTGAATTTGATGCTTAAAGAGGTTGCACTTATGACACAATTCAGAGCCAAGTCCTTAGATTGCAGCAGCAGAAGATATCACAGAGATGTCAATAATCTGTTTTTTAGGCTATAAGTAGATTTTATGATAAATTTTGTGTTATGTAAACATTTATGTTTTGCTATACAATTCCAGCATAGACATTTTATTCGTGAAAAATTTTCTCATAGGCTATGATAACAGCAACACATTTCATAGAGATGTTAATATGCTGGGTGTATTTTTTTTTTTTCACGTTGTTTGTATTCTGTTAAGATTAGTGACAGTTTGTCTTATGTACAGTGTCTTTTATATTTTCATAACTGTTTCGTAATATGTTGTAAGTATTTTAATGCATACCTATTACACTAAACAATTAAATATTGCTACAAAAGAGACGGTTTTACTTTTCTTTATTTACAAGCAGCCAATCTCAGTATTCACGATATTTAATTCACGAAATTTTCGCACGGTTCTTCTAGTCATCATTATTTACATCAAGTATTTTTTGTCACTAGCTATTTATCTCCCTTGAGTAAGGGAGTAAGGTCTCCAATTTGATCAAATCATAATTTAAGAAAGGAATTTTTCGGAATTCCTCCCTTAAAGGGCAAAATTATCATTATTTCTCTGAAGTATTTTTTTTTAAAATATCATTTGCTGTCTAACCGAAATAGATATATGAGATATGGTATTAAAGATTAAGGTGTCTGCTATGGTCACATCATACCATAAGCAATGAATTTTTCAGAATTCCGCCCATCAAGGGCAAAGGCATCATTATTTCCTTTTATATATATTTATTTATATATTTATTTTATGCGAATAAACCTATACAGATCACGCAAAACGTAGTCATTTTCTGTCTGAGTTACTTTTGCCATTCCAGTATTCTCGCATCCGTTTACTGAAAGCAAGTTTTCTCTCTTCTGTCCATGTTGTGCCGATCTTCCTGGCTACGGTTTCTGGCATGACTACCTAGTCGTGTATTTTTCGTCTGAAGATTTTGCGATCTAGGATTTCTGAACTCTTGATTTTAACTTTTCCAGGTCTTGTCTTACTTGATCGAATCAGCTGTTTGGCATTTTTACTGGTTGCATGAGTTTGAATATCTGCTTAGTAAATCTGTTATCTGGCATCCTTTAGATGTGACCGTAGAATTTTAGTCTGAGTTTTCTAACGTCGTTGGCTATGTTTGAGTGGGACTCTACTGTTTTGTTTAACTTTAGTCTGCAGCATTCTTCTCTTTTGGTTGGTCCAATAATTTTCCTGATTATTCTTCGTTCTTCTTTTTGGATGTTCTCGATGTCCCTCTTAGGGTTTAGTGTCAGTGTTCCTGTGGCGTATAGAGCGTTGGGTTCAATTACTGTATTGTAGTGTCTAATTTTTGATTGAATTCCTACGTTATTTTTGCTGTAGATGTTGCAGGTCTGTCCGAAAGCCTTTTTCATTTTGTTGAGTCTGTTTTGTTGTGCCTTCTTTTCGAGTCCTGTTGGACTGATAATTTCGCCTAATTATTTAAACTCGGTGACTCTGTTGATTTTTCCATATTTTGTGTCCAGTGTTTTATGTTCAGTTTGTGTGCCAAGAAAAACCGTTTTCTCAAAGGAGATATTTAGTCAAATTTTTTCTGCTAATTCTATGACGGATTTTATTTGTTTGATGGCTTGTTGTTCACTTTCTGCCAGAATAGCCAGATCATCTGCGAAGGACAAGCATGAGATATTTAGTCTGTTTCTGCCTAGTTTTACTGGGATGTTCGTTTTCTCCCATTCTCCAATGACTTTGTCCAGGGCTATATTAAATAAGATTGGTGAGAGACCGTCACCCTGTCTAACGCCAGTTTTTGTCTTGACTTCTCTGGAGAGTTCTCCGATGAATTTTACTTTGTTTGTAGTGTTGGTGAGTGTCTGATTGATTAATTCCCTTTATTTATTGTCCAGACCAAATTCCTTTAGGATGTTGAGTAGGCTTTACCTGTCTATGGAGTCATACGCCTTCTTGAAGTCTACAAAGGTGCATAAGGTTTTCTTGTGCCTGATTGATCTGTATTTTATGATGGTTTTTAGGTTAAAGATTTGCACTGCGCACGATCTGTTAGGTGTGAAACCTGCTTTGTATTGGCCAATTTTGTGTTCGATTTGTTCTTGTACTTTTTTTTGAGACAAGCAGAGAGAATTTTGCAGGGGACTGATAGTAGAGTTATTCCTCTGTAGTTGTTCACATTGGTGCGGTCACCTTTTATGTGAAGAGGAAGTATGAGAGGACACTTCCAGCCTTTCGGGATTTCGTTTGTCTTCCAACAATGTTCGATGATTTTGGTTAGTTCTTGGAGTGAACTTTGGCCTAGATTTTTCAGGAATTCCGCCACTATACCATCTTCTCCTGATGCCCTCCCATTTTTGAGTTTCTGGATATGTTCCCCGATTTCTTTTAGTGTTGGTGCTGGTGAATCTGGATTGATTTCTCCTGATTGTTCTAAGAACCCTTCAGCTGGTTCTGGGCAATTTAGCAGTTGCTCATAGTAGGTAGCGAGGAGTTCACAGTTTTCTCTGTTGTTTAGTGCCAATTTTCCATTTGCGTTTTTAAAGCAAAGACTCTTTGAGGAGAAGCCCTTAATTTTGTTTGCAAATGTTCTATAATAGTCTCTAGCATTATAATTTCTGAAGTTATCTTCGATTGAATCCAGTTGTTTCTTGAGGTATTGTCTTCTTCTTTTCCTGAGGGTTTTTGTGGCTAGTCTTCTCTTTTCATCGAGTTCTGTTTGGTTTTCTGGTGATTTGTGAGCGCTATACTTCTTGTATGCAATTTTCCTCTACTCTATTACTTGGTTGCATTCTTCGTTCCACCATGGGTGTTTGCACTTCTTTTTTAATGGAATTTGTTCATTAGCTGATAAGGTGATTTTGTCTTTGAATTTTAACCAATTATTCGCGGGTATTTCTTCCCAGCGCTTGGTGATTTCTGATGACTGTAGCTTGGTAAGATCGAATTTGGATAGTGGTGTTATTTTTTTGAAGCAATTTCGAGGTGTCATTCTAATCTTGACTCTTGTGAGGTAGTGGTCAGAGTCGATGTTATCCCCTTTTCTGTCTTCAACGTTGTGAATTTATTTCTTGAAGTTTCCTGATATGGCTACATGGTTAATTTGGGATTCTCCGATTGAATTTACTAGTGATCTCCAGGTCTTTTTCTTGCTTGCTTTCTGACGAAGTCATATAGATATGATTCTAAAGTTATTCTGCTGGCATAACTCCACTAGTCTGATTCCATTCCTGTTGGTAAATCTGTGGGCTGGGAATTTTCCTATGCTTTCTTGGTATTGTTTCTCTCTGCCTAGCTGTGCGTTGAAATCTCCGAGGAGAATTGTTACATCTTTATGTGGGATTTTGGTGACGGCAGTTTCTATTTTGTTTCAGCAGTTTTCTACATATTTCTGGTTTTTCCAGTTGTCTATGTTTGTTGGGGCATGTGCAATGACGATTGTATAGTGCTTGTTTTTGTATTGTACCTTTAGTGTCATTAGTCTGTTGTTGATGGGAATGACTTCTTTTACTGCATTCAAAACAGTTTTGTTGACTGTGAAGGCCATTCCAAGTAGCGGTGCCCCTCTGCCAATCTTTCTCTCTGTTTTACTTTTGAAAATCCTGAAGTTTCCGTAGTCCATTGTATCTTCGTCTGTGAATCTGGTTTCTTGAAGTGCAAGAATAGTGATCTTCTGTTTATCCAGTTCAGTGACTAGTTGGTGTAGTTTCCCTGGTTGGATTAGTGTGTTGATGTTTAGTGTCCCGAAAAATGTGTGCTGGTTTTGTCTGGGCAGTTTGCCAGAAGACTCCGACTTCTCCTGATGTGTAAGCTCAAGGCCCTCAGAATCCGTATTGCCTTGAATGCCGACATGTTGTCGGGTGGATCATCCACCTGAGGTAAGTTTCTTTTTACTCACACAGTTCATGACGATAGTTTATTCAGTATGTCCCATCGCTGGAGGAATTAGAATCAGAGGTGCTAGCTATGAAGTTGGTTTGCAGGCAGCCCCTAACCTGGAGTACAGACATCTTCGGCCAGCCACCCGTTTGGGGTACAAACGCTGCCTTGTTTCACCAGAGCCCTATTCGCCGCCACTTTTCAGAGTTCACAGCAGGCCGGACCATCAATCTTGGTGGTGCCAGGGAAACAAGTCCCAGATGGTAAGCGTCCTGAGGTGTAGTCTCCTACTTCATGACGTTGCCCGCCTCCCATGACGAGGACAGGGGTTGGACTGTGGGAGGCTTTATACATATATATATATATATATATATATATCAGCCATTTATCTCCATTGACACTTAACCTAAATCGATAAATGAGGTATCATTTATAAGATAATCATCTCCACTCAGGCATCATTATACTGTAAATTAAGAATGATTTTTTCGGAACTATTAATGTCGCTCTTATGAGACAGTTCAGATCCATGCTACTAAACAGCAGTAGCACATATCACAGTCATATTAATAAACTGCTTCACTGGTGTCGACTTTAGTTACATACCTATTACACTAAACTAATAAACAATTTGAAACAAATGAGGCGGTTCTTCTTTCATCATATTACAAATCCCCAACCTTACTATTCATTATATTCGCGAAATTTTCGCATGCGTCATATAGAAGTAGATTAAATGTAAAATAGGATCGGATGCGATGGAAGAAGTAAATTAATTCTGCTACTTGTGAAGTAAAATTACAGCCGATGACTGAAGCAGGAAGATTTTAAAAGAAGAATAGCAAAAAGAGCTTTCGTGAAAAAGCGGAATCATTTAGTTTCAAATATTGATCTAGGACTCAGAAAGGAATTTTAAAATTTTGGTGAAATAGAGCACTTTATGGTAGCGATGTATTGACTTTAGGAATATCAGAAAGAAGGAAAATTGAAGCATTTGAAATGTGGTGCTATAGAAGGATGCTGGAAACTACTTGGACTCTAAGAAATGAACGAGTTTTGGAGATGATGAGTGAGAAAATAAATTTGTGGAACAGGCTTAAATAAAGAAGAGACAGGATATTGAGTCCTATTTTAAGACATGCAGGATTGGTTAATTCGTTAGTGCAGGTAACAGTCGATGGTAAGAGCTATACAGGAAGTCGGAGATTAGAATATATGATGCAGATAATTGAGGATATATTATGTAAGGGATATATTGAGATGAAGAGATTAGCGCAAGGTAGGAAGAGTTGGAGGATTGCATCAAACCTGTCAAATGACTGATGGTAGCAAAAAAAAAAAAAAAGTTGCTTGCAGTTTTAGAATTTTATTTTGGAAACCTTGCTGTTGTGCATGAAAGCAATTGCCTCGATTTTTTTCAACTTAAATTTTATTTTGATTAAATATTTAGGCAAAAACAAAGATATTGTATTTTTTTACAAAAAACAATACGTGCTAAAAGCAATCCTTACGTTTTTATATATTTACGTTGCTTTAGAATCTTCCACTGGAAGGAGGCACGACAAGTGTGTAAAATGTCCTAGTCTTTCCAGATGTTATATTAGAAACCTAGAGCTACTTTGGTTGTTTTTACAGCCAAAGAAAATATGTTCAATATTCCCATCAATCACATCATCGCATCCAAATAGGGGCTTGGAATAAAATTTATTTTATTTAGATGTGAAAAATAACAACAGTTGTCAAACTTTAGTCTGGACATGGTGAAAACCGATTTCCTGGTGATTTTTAGCTTGTATAGTTTTAGCGTGATTTTAAAGCATCGGTTTTGACACGAAATAAAAATAAAGCGTGATGTTTTGAGATTACGAGGTGAATCCGTCAACACTGCCTCTTCCGACACCTTGTTCCAAAATTTCTATTCTTGTTTCTTTAGGGGTAAGCATCACCTTCTTTCCAAGCCAGATTCGCCTAGCGGTCAACCTGTTCCTTCCCCTCCATACCAATGTGATCTTTCATTCACACAAACGCCAGAATTTTCCCTTTCAATTTTCGTAGAGGCACAAGTTAGCTCGTTATAATAGATATAAATACTGTATTTTCTTGGATATTTTTCTGCTTTTGGTGCCTTAATCCTAATTTCTATCATCATGATACTCACTTTTCCCTCAATGATTTTATTTGATTTTGTGTCGCAACTTTCTGATTCTTTAATACAGTTATTAAGATTTTAACACACTCTATTCACCGGGGTCTCTTCCTTATTTTTAAGCGTTAGGGTTTACATTTGAATTTGACAGTCATCAATACTGTTTACTTTTTGCTAATCGTCAGATTTCCCGTTTTCATTCTTTCGACCTGCAGTAAGGATATATTTTGTTACGTTTTCATCTTTTTGAGTTCTATATTTCCATTTGACATACCATCTTTGTTTGTGTTCACTACAGTAAAGATGATCTTCACAAGGATTACAAGTCATTGTCATTTGTTCGAAAAGGGGTCCGATATTCAGGGAAAGATATCTTCAATTATCTCGCAACACATATTAAATGTCTATCAGATGATAAGAATAAATTCAGGAAAAAATTTAAAGACTCCTTTTACTCAGTCAAAGAATTTATTTCTAAGGTATCTACAAAATAACTGCCAGTAGCTTGTGTAAATGTAGTTTACACAATTAATTTACCATGTGTACTATGACTGTACATCTTCTTCTGGTGAATGTATTATTTTGTTATGCAATTGTTTACTGTACCATGTATGCTATGACTGTACATCTCCTGGTGTATGTATTATTTTGTTATTGAATTGTTTAATGTACTATGTATGCTATGACTGTACATGTACTGTATTATTTTGTTATGGAATTGTTTAATGTGCCATGTACTGGTGTATATATTACTTTGTTATGCAACTGTTTATCTGTAAATTGACAACTTTCCACATCCCACAGAGCCAGTCTCTTATATTGGGGTCAATGGAAAATGAATGTATTGTATTGAAAGTAGTGTGGATTTGCGGGAGCGCGCTCACAAAGGATGCCGCCCCTATTGTTCTAATTGGATACAATGTATCATTCTATTGTTCTATTGTTCTCTCCCCTCCCACCTGTCAATCATTTTCACACCTATTGTTCTCTCCCCTCCCACCTGTCAATCATTTTCACACCTATTGTTCTCTCCCCCCTCCCACTTGACTTGGCCACGCCCCCATCCCCTCCCCTCCCCTCCCCTCCCTCCCCCCTCTCCTACACTAACCTCAGCTTCACCACCCTAGTACCAGCTGCCGATTCTATTGCTCTTTTGCCAGGCCATATTCGCCTGGAGTGATTTGAGGAAAACCAGAATATGGGATGCTCAGACGGGGATTCGAACCAGAGCCCTCCTAAATGCGTGGTCATAGCGTGCCAGTATGGCTTTACACCTCGTTGCCATTAGAGGTGCGGAAAGGAAACGGCGACCTGGAGTGGTTTGAGGAAAACCAGAATATGGATGATCAGACGGGGATTCGAACCAGAGCCCTCCTAAATGCGTTCAAACCATCGCTACATTCGCCTGGAGTAACTTGAGGAAAACCAAAATATGGATGCTCAGATGTGAATTCGAACCAGAGTCCTCCTAAATGCGTGGTCAGAACATCGCTACATTCGCCTGGAGTGATTTGAGGAAACCCAGAATATGGGATGCCACAAGGTGTATAATGAAAGAAAAAAATCGTTGTTTGACGACATTCGACTATATATATGGACGGGAATAAAAAATATACTCTATAGTCTATATTGAGCGCTTAATAAAATACGATTCAAACCAATGATGCTTCAATCTTAAGTAATGAATTAATGTCTTTAAACAAATCTCTCTCTGAAAGCCCATTTTACGTAATATTAAACATTTATTTTCTACTCTTGACATAATAGGTAAAAATATTTTTATATCATGTTTATTGTAAAAACGCAACCTCCCCATTTACCCAATAAATTTTTAAAAAATTCTAATATTTTCATTAGTTCGTAGTAAATTTT
This sequence comes from Vandiemenella viatica, assembly GCA_031002005.1. Lineage (NCBI taxonomy): Eukaryota > Metazoa > Arthropoda > Insecta > Orthoptera > Morabidae > Vandiemenella > Vandiemenella viatica. The sequence goes on along the minus strand of JARYHS010013631.1, from coordinate 18,085,546 downwards.
GTTGCTTTAGCCAGCACGTCCGCTCCTACTGATATGTCAAGTAGGGTCCCATTCACACACAATAGCCCCTTGGCGGCCGGTCTCGAGCTAAGGCACAATTTCATTTCACATAATAGGTACAAAAATTATTTTTATATCATGATTAAACTAAAAACGTAACCTCCCCATTTACCCAATATTTTTTTTTATTAAAAACTGCTATTTTCGAAGTTGATCATAAGTTTTGCTGCTTGAGCCACGCTGTGTATTGGGGGGTGAGGTTTCTATAGCCTATTGTATGTGGTGTTACTGCGGGGCGTATTAATTTCAGTCTTCATAGCAAAAATATACAAGTACCAATACTCTCGACCCTTCGCACTAACGCTCACAGCTTCAGTTGATATTCCAACAGCCTCCTATTCATGAAAAAAAAAATATTGTTCAATTGATATGTCAAGTGATCCACTCTAAAAAGTAATCACAGCCACCCCAATGTATGAAGCAGCGCACAACGGTCTTTGCGTTTATTCATTCTACATTTAATACTCCGACACTGAGACTACCCACAGTTTGAGTTGAGAGGGTTTCTATTCATAGTAATGTAATGCGAGGATCTATGGTATATTGTTAGATCAACCGTCTACTTCTGGACGTCATCTCAATCATGAATGCGTGTATTGTTTATATTGTTAGGTCAAGTGATCTCACTAAGCGTCATCTGCCTTTCCCACAGATGCGAAGCAGCTGCCCCTTCTATTGTTCTTTTGTTAGACCACTTAGCCACTCCCAACCCCATGAAGCCGCGCGCAACGGTCATTGCTTGTACGACCGATCTGAACATGCTCCGCCTGCCCGGTCGAGAGGTATAAGAAGCCTGCGTCAGCCATCCCAGAATCACTTCTGCTCCGCAGTTCGACGAGTAAGGTTCTCTCTCTCTCGCTCTTCTGAATTCCAGTAACCACGTCCGAAGATCTCTTCAACTACGAAGGTATGTTCAATAACACTTTTATAAAAAGTTCACATTTTCTTAAATAGCATACAATATATTATCATCTTAAATGTATACTATATATTATGTTTTCTTTCACAGATATGGCGGCACTTTTAGAGTTAAGCCAACTTGATGATTATGGTATGAATTTTTAGTGATTGTTCATTATACAGATAGGTGTTGCTAGTTTTGCCGCTATATCATTGGTTTATTTTCCTTTTTATCAGGTATTAATGAACTTCTGAATATTGCAACCAATGAACTAATTGGTGGTGAGCATTTTAATTTTTTAACTTTTGATTATTTTTATAAAGTCATATTTTTTTCTATTTCATTTTTTTTCTGTCTGCAGAGTGTGGTGATTTCGAAATTTCAGCTTTGAAGGTATGCCAGTCATAGTAGTTGTATATTTATGTGTTTTTTACGTTGTTCCATGTTTATTTTGATACTGATATACATTTTGTTTTTTATGTTTCAGGTATGGAAGCGACTTCAAGTCAGCAGCTTAATAAACGCGATGGGACTCCATTACTGACTAACCCCAAACGACAACGAACAACTTCTAAAGGTAAGTACAAAAAAATTTTTTTTCATATTTCATAATTTGTTTTCTTTCATGTTACTAAATATTTTTTTTCTTATTCTGTTTCAGATTCATCACAGTGGAGCTTAGATGGTCATGTGTCGTCATTTCAAAGCTTGCCATCATCCAGTGTACCACCAACACCATCATCATGGATAATACCTGTGCAATCTCTGGTGCAATATGTTTCTACACCACCGATGCCAGAAGGAGATTCGCCTACACACCTAAACAATAGAGTTAATGGTAAGTAAATACTACTTCTTTGATTAATTACTTATTTTTTGTTTACAAATTAATTTATTTTTCCATGTTACTAAAATTTTCCTTTTTTTATGTTTTAGGTTCCGGTATACGGGGGTCGGCCGCAAACAGGAATGAACCTGCCGCAGTCAACAGGAATGATCCTGCCCCACCACCATTGTGGCGACCCTGGGAAACGCCAGCCATGGCAGCAGGTCCTGGCGTGCCTATCGCTGCTCCTCGTCGACCCGTCACTAGCACGTCATCATGGCGGGCGACCCCGGCATCACACCAACCTGTCGCTAGCACGTCATCGTGGCGGTCGATCCCAGCTTCACACCAGCCAGTCGCCAGCACGTCATCGTGGCGCCCCACTCCGGCATCACGCCAGCCTGTCGCTAGCACGTCATCATGGCGGCCGACCCCGGCGGCACGCCAGCCCGTCGCAAGCACATCGACATGGCAGCCGACCCCAGCTTCACACCAGCCTGCCGCTAGCACGTCATCGTGGTGGTCGACCCCGGCATCACATCAGCCTGTAGCTAGCACGTCGACATTGCAGCCGACCACGGCATCCAGCAGCAGCAGCAGTCACCCAGCAACTCTTAGTAATAGTTCATTACCGTCTAGCAGCCGCAACGATGCAGCAACAGGGGGTGAGTTGCCAGCAGCGCGTTTGATCCTTGAAGACCGGGAAAGTGCTTTTGAACGTAGAATTTGTTCCGGTACCATTCTAAATTCATTAAATTATATTGATCCTATTAAATACATTGATGCTTGCCATGATCTTTTAACTGAAAAACTTCGCTAAATTGTTGATAGTCAGTCCTCCCCATCCGTAAACGTTCAGGTGGGGCTGATTACAACATACAAAATTCAGAAGGATACCGCTTTCGAAATCGCCCGTATGTGTTTTTTTACTAAAATGCGTGAAGTCACGCGCAGCACATCCCTGTCTGATTGGTATAAAAGCTATGTGAAGTCTGAGCTCAATGTAAAATTGTGTGAGTTTCAAGAAAGGGCCAGCGGCAAAACTCTCGATAGAATCATCTCCCTCGACATCAACATTTTTAAATTCGAACCATTCCATCGGGGGTCTTCCTATGTTTCTCTGCCAGCTGATATCTGTATATAGAATGCAGTTGTCAATGTGGATAACAGAGACGATGACTTATGCTTTCTATGGTCCCTTCTTGCTGCTCAAGTAGGCGTGGTTAAGAAAAACGGTCACCGAGTAAGTAATTATATTGAAGCCTTTGACAACCACAGTTTCGATTTTTTGGGTATTGAGTTTCCGGTAAAACTCTCAGACATTTCCAAATTCGAGAGGCAAAATCCAGACTATTCAGTAAATGTTTTCGGTCTGGATGTAGATAATGGTAAACGTGTAGTTTCCGGGGCCCTCCATCACACTACAGACAAGCGCAGTAAACACATAAACATGTTGATGATTACTGACGGTACTGGAAAATTCCATTATTGTTGGATTCACTACTTGTCGGCATTAGTTAGTTCTTCGTTATCCAAGCATAAGGGTACAATATTTATTTGTAACAGATGTCTGCAACATTTCAGTAGCAAAGATGTCTTGGAACGCCATGAAATCGATTGCTCAAGGGTTAAACCAGAAAGAGTTGATTTACCCGGCGACGACGATAAAATCTTAAAGTTTAAGGATTTTGTGCACCAACAACGTGTACCCGTTGTCGTTTACGCGGACTTTGAAACTTTATTAGAGCCTTACGATTCATGCAGTCCTCCACCCAACGCCTCTCACTCCACTAGAGTCCAGAAACATGTCCCTTTTGCTGCCGCATACCAGGTCGTTTGTCCAGACGTGCCTAGTCTGTCGCATTTCGACTCCTACTCGGGCGTAAATGAGCAAGAAGCAAAGATTGTTTCTGCTACGGTGTGCCATATCTGTGAGAAAGACATTGAACCGGGACCTGTCAAGGTCCGCGATCATTGCCATATCACAGGTAAATTTAGGGGGGCTCCACATAATGACTGCAATTTGCAGTTTAAAAATCCAATGAACTTACCCATTTTCTTTCACAACCTTTCTGGGTATGACGCTCACTTTATAGTTATGGCTTTATCCGACCTCGACGGTGATGGGATGGATGTGCTTGCCATAAACACAGAACGATATATTTCTTTTTCTAAAAAGGTTGAATATACTTCAATCACTTTAAGATTTCTGGACTCGTACCGTTTCATGCAGGCACCATTAGATAGACTGGTTGGAACCCTTGACGACAGGTGACATGCGCATTACCAGTGCTCATTTCACCGATCCCGAGAAGTTCCAATTAGTTAAACATAAGGGTGTCTTCCCCTACGAGTACATGGATTCGTGGGACAAGCTCACCGAGGCCACGCTTCCTCCAAAGTCAAAATTTTATAGTTCGTTGTCGGAGTCAGAAATTTCTGATGAAGATTACGAGCACGCGACACAAGTGTGGCGGACTTTCCAGATCAAGGATTTAGAAGAATATGCAAGTCTGTACATGGGCACAGATGTACGGCTACTTGCAGATGGACCCCGCCCACTATTTCACTTCTCCAGGCCTTTCGTGGCAGGTTATGTTAAGGAGCACGCGTGTCGAACTGGACCTTCTGACAGATGTCGACATGCTGCTCCTTTTTCGAACGAGGAATTCGTGGAGGTATTTGCCAGTGCGTGCACAGGTATGCCAAGGCAAATAACAGGTACATGCCGGAGTACAACCGCGAGCCGCCAGAATATTTTATAATGTACTTCGACGTAAACAATCTGTACGGCTGGGGCATGTCGGAGTATCTGCTCTCTGGTGGGTTTCAATGGCTAACAGCTGAGCAGATTCCTAGCATAGATTTTATGAAACGTTGCAGATGACTCACCTAGGGGATTCGTGTTGGAGGTAGACCTTACGATTCCTCAGGATAAACACGGACGTTCTAGCAGACCTACCGCCCTGTCCAGACCACAAAGCTCCTGTAGGTTCCACTCCTCCCCAAGCTAATGACCACACTGGAAGATAAGTTACGGTATGTTCTCCATTACCGAGTCCTCCAGCAATGTGTAGGCTTGGGGTTGGAAGTGACTAAAATTCATCGCGTGATATCTTTCAACCAGTCACCGTGGTTGAAGGACTACATATCTCTCAATACGTGTTCTCGCCGTGACGCCAAAACAGATTTCGAGAGAGATTTTTATAAATTAATGAACAACTCTATATTCGGCAAAACTATGGAGAACATTAGAAAACACCGCGACGTGAAATTGTGTACTAGCTGGGCGGGCCGCCGCGGTGCCCGCAAACATATCGCTTCACCACACTTCAAACGGGCAACTATTTTCAATGAGGACTTTGTGGCCGTGGAGAAGGCGAAAGTTAGGATTCTATTCAATAAGCCAGTATATGTCGGGATGTGCATTCTTGACCTTTCTAAACTGAGGATGTACCGTTTTCATTACGAATTCGCCATTCCTCAGTTTAGATGCCCTAAATTACTTTATATGGACACAGATAGCTTCATTTACTTAGTGAGGGACTGTGATCCATATGAAGTGATGCTTCGTAACAGAGAGGAATTCGACTACGTCCGGATATAGCACCGGCAACCGTTTCAGGATAGAACCCTATAATGAAAAGGTTGTCGGTGTTATGAAGGACGAGGCGAATGGCACCCTGATTTCGGAGTTTGCTGGGTTACGGGAAAAAATGTATGCGTTCCGGCTTGAAACCGACCGAACCTGTAGACGGGCTAAGGGTTTGGCCGGTTCCGTCACCAGAAAACTCACAATTGAGGATTATATCAATTGCCTCCATGGAGAAACCCCTCGCTACCACATTCAACATAGAATATCATCAGACCTCCACGTAGTTAATACCGTTAAAATCTCCAAACTGGGTCTGTCTAGAACGGATGATAAGCGGTATATTTTCCCCGACGGGATAGAGACCCTCCCGTGGGGGCACAAATCTGTACCTAGTTGAATGTTTGTGTATTAAAGTGTATATATGTGTGTGTGAGTGAAGAGGAAATATACCGTTTATCCGTGTATCTAGTTTGTAAATATGTACACTAGTAAATATTTTTGTATCTACTTCTCAGTTTTATCAATGTTGTAAATATGTACATAAGTTAGGAGGCTGCAAATATTTTTATATCTACTTACATAAAATCTCAGTTTATCAATGTTGTAAATATGTACATAAGTTAGGACGCTGCATAAATATAAATAGGCTGCTGTTAATATTTTGATTAGAGTCAATAGAAATCTTTTTCGTGTATTTATTTTTCATTGGCTGCTTGGAGGTGCTGCTTTTGTACGACAATTTTTTTTATAAAATAAAGTGTACAGAAGAAATGCTGTACATATATTTTAAGTTTGCTGAGCTGCATGCTCATTTGCTTTATATTAACGTACCGTAATTGGAAAAAAAAATATTTTAAAATAGGCTAAGTGTACAGAAGTCAATGCTGTACATAGATTGTAAGTTTGCTGAGCCGTATGCTCATTTGCTTTATATTAACGTAATTGAAAAAAACAACACAATTGTTAGAAAAAAATAAGTTTATTTATTAAGAAAAAATGTATTTTACATTTTAAATAAATCTTTTTTATGAATCCATGTGTTATGTGATTTATCAAAACCCAACCATTTCACCAAGATCATATTTTTCCTTCTCTTTATCACTCGTTCAACCAAAAATGTACTTGTAAGTTTTGTTAGTTGTAGTTCTTGCTGGTAAAATGCTCCTGCAATATCTTTACCTTGATAATCTTTAAGTAAATAAGTTACAGGATTTGTTAATTTTACTTTACTGATGGTAAAAACTTCAGTTGACCAGTTAGGCAAGTAGCCTTTCTCAAACTTTTCTTTAAATCTACTAATTCTGACATGGTCACCAACTTTGAATTTTGCAGGAGTAGTCATCTTAATATGGCTGTACACTGTTGAAAGTAGTGAGTTGTCTTTAACATCGCACGGTTTCATCTTGATGGTGCTGTGCCACTTATTATTATAATCAGACATTAACTGAGGAAGAAGTTCAATCCACCTATGTGAACCACGTCTACTGAATTCCTGCCACATTGCATTCTTGATTGTCCTGTTGAGACGCTCAACTATTGATGCTTTCAGATGGGTATATGTTGAGTAGTGATTAATGCCATAGTTAGTCATGAGCGTCTTAAACTTTGAATTGTAAAACTCACTCCCGTTGTCGGTCTGTAAATTTTTAGGAACACGATCACCAGTTAGTATCCTCTTCATAGCGTCGGTAACCACACTAGCCGTCTTGTTCTTGAGAGGTAGAGCCCATGCATACTTTGAATAAGTATCGATCACCATCAGTATATACTTGTAGCCACTGTTTTTACGTGAGTATGGGATCATTTCTACAATATCAGCTTGCCACAGATCGTCAAGTCCTTTGATTATCACACGCCGTCTTGGGAAATTCCTTCTTGCCGGTTTATGGAGTTCTGCCACAACTTGATCCATGTTACACGATGATGTCTCTCTCACGAAGTTCTTCAATCAAGGATAAAATTTCGTTGGAGTGCGCCGTATGTCCTGCTGATGCAGATGCGGTAAGTAATTTTAGTCTTTCAACGAGCTCGTTCGGATCAGTCCCAATATACATATTCCTTCATGGGGAGAAGACCAGAACCCGACTGATGGTCAAGCTTAGAGATTATGTTTTTATACTTACTAGTCTTATTTTTCAAAACTTTGTCGGATGGGTCAAAGTTTACTCTGTGGGCACTCGTGTTGTTCAATATTTCCAAATAGCTTTTCAAGTCTTTGTCAGTATACGGTATGGGTTTTTTTACAAACAACAACCTCATTAATCCTTGTGTTCGCTCATATTCATTACCATCGATTAGAATAACGTCTTCGCCAATAATCACAGGGGAGTTTCCAATCATTAGTGAATCATTCTTCTTTCTGACACCATACACTGAATCATAATCTCTCTCACGTCGACTGAGCGACTTCATGAAGTCATTGATCATGCCAGAAGACTGCTGCTGCTGCTGCTGATGTCGCTGAGGTAAGAAAACATTTTCCATCTTATCCGTCACAGGCCTTAACGAATCCTTGAAAAAATTTTCAGAATCAATTTGACCAGTTTTCAATTCAAGCAACTTGCGTCGAATAGCATTCCTGGCTTTTATGATACCACGTTTAGTTGTTGACGTATCCATGTTTAAGCATCGAATGAAGCTCATGTGAGTTTATTGTACTATTTTATACTTGATAGTTAATGCTGCTATAAATGGTTTGTGGGGTTGGGCATTTGGGAGAAAAATAAGTTGATCACCTTGCTTCACAAATGTTTAACCTTGCAGTTTTAATCCAATTCAGTATTACATCAACCCTGCCCGGTTTGGCTACTGAGAGGATTACACCATTGACGGGAATTTCATAATAGTTAAGACCTGTCTCTAGAATGTATGCACGATCTTTAATCAAATCTGTTGCCGCAATAGTTACAACCATGGTAACTACTGTCGATTGTAATTCCTTCAGAAGCATTGCCGCACCGGTAGTTGCCTTGTCAATGTATTGTTTGGATGCAACATCATCATCGTCGATGGGGTCAGCTACATGTTTGAGTATTCTACCTTGACAATCCAAATTACCCTCCTTTGTAAGAAGTATGTGTTGGGGTGAGTGCACTAACACTCTCTTGCTCTGTAGCGATGATGTTCTACCAAACTTGTCCATGGTTGTAATGATGACTGGACCTTGTGAACTTGGCTATTTATTCAAAAATGAATCAAATCCATTGCGGTACCGTCCATGATACATGTCGCTGTCCTTGTCAATAACCGCAAATCCATGCTTGCTTGTATTCCAGCAGGAACCACATAGGTTTTTAAACTCGTTGAACGGCATGTCAGTATTAACGTGGTCATTGTAAATGTGCCTGAGATTCATGTCGTCCTGTTTAAATAGCACGATCAAGTTAGCGTTGTCTCTAACCAACTGTTTTGGTATCCGGCTATAAGTCTGACACAAATAGAACGAATCTACTGACCTATGCCTACCCATACAAAAGTAATCACGTATGTTATTCTGCTTCTCACATGAAACATCGTCAAACACAAAACTGAATTTGGTAGAGCTTCAGTAGGCGGGGGTACACTCTGATTATCGCTAAATGTCAAATACTTAATTCCGTTAATGGGTTTTAGTATTTCACCTAACAACTGATACTTTGGTTGGTACAACGACTTGGAAAACACATACACATTTTCAAATCTAAGTCCGTTGGGGTGCTCCAGCAGGGATAACACGAGATTGGTTTTGCCGCAGTTTGATGGCCCACACACTATCGCTCTCACCGTATCAGGAAATAGCGGTCCATTCTTCTTCTTCCGCTTGGAGTTTGTGTCGGCAATATCTGCATTACTCACTGGTACTGTTTCCCGTTGTTTGACAAAACGCATATTGACGGGGATCGATTATTGCTCTGGCTATATATAGGCGCACGAACATGTAAAAGCAGTTAGTCGATAACAATGCCTCCTACGAGGAAGACGAAGCAGAAGAAGAAGGGTCGGGGTTTCTTAAACAAGATAATCGACAAAATGCCATTTGAAGCACACATCCCAACATACCAGTTCTGTGGACCTGGGACGAAACTGGAAAAGCGGCTTGAAACTCGGTCAAACGGGGATCAATCCACTGGATGCTGCATGTAGGGAACATGACATTGCGTATGCGCAGGGTACTGACAGACGCAATGCAGACCGCGTACTTGCGGAGAAAGCTTCAAACAGAATGAGGGCTAAAGATGCAAAGTTCGGTGAACGGGCAGCTGCATTTCTAGTTAACGGCGCTATGCGTGCTAAGTTAAAGTTGGGTGCAGGCATTAAAAAGAAGAAGACGAAGAAGAAGGGCGGCATCCTACCTTTAATTCATATTTTTGCTGGATTGTCGGCTGCCGGAGCTCTTGCTGGAGGAGCCTCGGCCATCGCCAGAGCAGTTAAAGCAGCTAAAGAAGCAAAAAAGCAGTTGTTCTGAACAGAAACGGCACAATGAAACCATGGAGGCAATTGCTATGAGGGGTAAAGGTCTTTATCTTGAAACCGTACCGGAAAGATGGATCGGGATTAATGAAGAAGAAAAAAAGTCGGAGCAGCCGTTGACGGATGATGATATACGTAGACATGTAAAGGCGTTTGCGTATACCTCATTTTCGTGGCGTCTTCATGCGCGATGCATTACCTAAAAAAATTCAGGAACGTGAATGTGGAATTGTGAACTTGGACATTACTCAAAATGCTGGAACACACTGGGTAGCATACATCAAGTACAAGGATGGTGTAGTGAAATATTTTCGACAGTTTTGGTGACTTACCTCCACCATTGGAATTGCAACGGTACTTTGCAGGTAACAGAATACTGTACAATGTGCAGAGACACCAGGAATTTGGTATACACATATGTGGACATTTGTGTTTAAAATTCCTGCATCAAAATGATATAACATCAGTCTCGCATGAACCTTGGTAGGGGTACCACACATGTCTGTGACACTCTGCTTGTCCGGCAATAGTTCGGATCTTGAGCTGTGATTACTTTCCACCGATAGATTTGAGCGAAGGCGAGTATACAATCGGCTTAGTTGATTTTCAAACATACAATTCGATTCCGAACATTGATGAGACAAATAGTAAATTTCATTACTCGAAGAATAAAGTGATAGATATACCTACAGGATCGTACGATATTGACGATTTGGCAACTTATTTGGCTCGGCACGCAAATAACGAGAAACTAATTATTAGAGCAAACAACAATTCACTCAAGTGTGAGATACAAACACCTGTGGAAATAGACTTCACGAAACCAAACTCAATTGGTTCACTGCTCGGATTTTCGAGACGTATATTAAAGCCTGGATTTCATACCTCAGACTACACTGTGCAGATATTCAAAGTTAACGCGATACGTGTAGAATGCAGCATATGTACTGGAATTACGTCAACGATAAGCTGGGGCATACACTACACGAGTTTTTATCCAACAGTACCACCAAGGTACAAGATTGTTAGAAGTACCTGCAAACGTCATCTATCTCCCCATCACTGTCAAAACGCTAAGCAACATTCACATTAGAGTTGTAGACCAGGACGGCAATTTAGTGGATTTCAGAGGCGAAACTATTACTCTGAGATTACATATAAAGAATGGGCGCTCGTTATAATAAGAAGCGTCAGACTCCAACAGTTGTCAGTAGTGAACCGACAGTGAAACCGTTAACACCTGCTAACGTACTCTTCCTACAGTCGTTAGGCTATACAGTGAATAAAAATGGATGAGGTGCTTGATATAACTTCAGTGTGGAATTTGGCGAGTCGGTGACGCGTAAACAGTTTTTGAGTCATCAGCCGCATACGCCAACAACGGTTTAATAATAATGATGAAATTCGGATACCTATTCAGAACCAAGATACATATACACTGCCAGGCGAAAGTTACTTGCATATTGAAGGAAGATTTGTCAAATCAGATTGATCAGGAGTTACAAATTCACTTCTCACATCCAATGCATTCGCGTTTCTATTTGAGGAAATTCGGTTAGAACTTAATGGAGTTGAAATAGACAGAAATAGAAATGTAGGTATCACAAGCACATTGAAGACTTTTATTTCTGCTGGTCCTTAACAAATTGGTATGTTGAAGAACGCAGGATGGGGGCAACGTGATCTTGGAAATGGATACTTCGATGTATGTATCCCGTTGAGTATGCTTTTGGGTTTTTGTGAAGACTTTAAAAGGATACTTGCAAATGTAAAACAAGAACTAATACTTATTCGATCTAGGGACGATACAAATTCATACGTGCAAGCCAATCCAAACCCTCAGAAAAGTAAATTTGTCATCAGTAAACTGGCATGGGTGGTGCCTCATCTGCAAGTAAGTGAAAGAGAAAAACTAGCGTTACTTAAGATTGTAGATAGTGGGAAGCCACTTCGCATTAATTTCAGAAGCTGGGATCTGTTGGAGTACCCGCTGCTTCCTGTAAGTAAGTCTCAAATTTGGTCTTTGAAAACATCAACGCAACTGGAAAAACCTAGGTTCGTAGTTCTGGCATTTCAAACAAATAGGAAACGGAATGCCGAATTAAGTGCAGCTATCTTTGACCACTGTAATCTTGCCAATGTCAAAGTGTTCCTAAATGATGTCGCGTACCTGTACGAGAACATGAATTTGGACTTTAAGAAAAACCGAACAACACTGTTGTATGACATGTATGCAAGATTCCAACAGGCTTACTACGAACGAGACCATCCCTCACTGCTACTAGACCGAGACGACTTTATTGCCACTGCTCCTATAGCTATAATTGACTATTCACATCAAAATGAGTCGATAAAAACAGGGCCTGTGGATATTCGTATGGAGTTTGATAGCACTGACAACTTTCCAACCTACACCGCCGCATATTGTCTAATCCTTCACGACCGTGTAGTGGAATACGTACCGCTAACAAGTGTTGCGCGTAAACTCACATAAAACGGTGTAGCACTAGTCCAACGACGCTCATTATCATGACGACCATCTTCCTGGACGCGCAAGGATTATCTTTAAAGAAGTTGCCGTGTGTGTAGTACAATCAGACAACATTATTGCTACACACTGCATCTCTGTAACCTCGCCAAGACGTGGAAGTAACGACCCAACAGTGAGATGGTTGACACATAATTACCATGGAATACCTTGGAATGCTACTGGTGTTACTTTCAGTATACTATGTACTATTTTACATGCAATCACCAATACAGATGACTCAATCATATATGTTAAAGAACTGGAGAAGGCTCGATGGTTTCAGAAGATTATCAGGAAGGAAGTCTGCTACAATATAGAAGATTTAGGATGTCCACCTCTACGAGAATTCAGGAAGAATAATTTGATTAAACTTTGTAAAGGACATTTATTTTGTAATGCTATATGTGCTGTTGAAAATGTATATTTAATTGCCCAATGGTGGGTGAAATAAAAATAAATCAAATCAAATACAAAGCATTTTTTTCTTTATACTTTTTTATACATGTATTTATTACCAAACATTTTTTTTTTCATATTGATGTACACATCAGTTCTTGCCCTTATTGTCAACAGTCATTATATATGGTCCACAAACATCATACCCAGGATTGTAATTCTTAATTACAATGTTATTAACATCGGGTAATACAAGCAAATTTTTATATGCAATAATTTCATATTTTAGTAAATTATAATCCAATGACGAACTTGGTGTCACTTGAGCCACATAAACATCGTTAATGTACATATCAACCAGTTTTTCACTGTGGCCATATTAAAGTCTCGTAGCACTTTACTTGACAAAATGTCTACAAATTCTATGTAGTATCTTGCAACTAGGTATCCCCACCTCTTCTTGACGGCCAAGGTGCTGGAAACTGCAGGCTGCGCGTCGATGATGTTCTTCCAAGTAGAATCTCCGAAGTAGACGCCGCTGGCAGGATCGGCATTTGGGGCGAAGTATACATGTTTTCGCCCCGGCAACCGTATGGCAGGAGACGGTATGCTCACCAAGAGGAATGTCGGCCTGGTCGCTCGCTGTGTTGAACAAATCTGACACAACGTCCAGTACTTGAGTCAGCACGACCCATTCTTCATACGTTAGTATAACCTTGGTGCGGTATCCAACTTTTTCGAGCACTACTACTGGCTCAAATTCGTGTTTGGACGATAAACGTATCTTCAAACGCTTTGAGTCACCGGCGTTGAGCTGATAAATGGCCGAGAACAACAGTACTGGGCGAGACATGGCTGAACTCTGAGATCAGCATGCCGGTCGGGGGCAGTCCTGCTTGTTGGAACGGTGGTGGGGGGTGAGCATGTTCAAACCTGTCGATGAAACAATACAGCTGGTTGGGGGCGGTTAAGTGGTCTGACAAAGAACAATAGAATGGGCAGCTGCAGCTTCGCAGATGACGGTTAGAGGGAGCAGGTGGTCGCTCAAGTGGCCTGACAAAAGAAAAATAGAACAAAGAACCCCAAGGGCAGCTGGTGCTAGGGTTGGGGGAGGCAGGTGTTCAAACAAGTGGTCATGATTGACAGGTGGGAGGGGAGGAGAACAATAGAACAATCGAACAAAGGACCGCGAGGGCAGCTGGCGCGACACACCTGGTATGGTTGGGGTCGCTCAAGTGGCCTAACAATAAAAACATTAGAGGGGAAACTGAGGTTAGTCAAGTGGTCCTCAAGTCAAGTGGCCCTCAAGTCAAGTGGGAGGGGAGAGAACAATAGAGGGGAAACTGAGGTTAGTCAAGTGGGAGGGGGGAGAGAACAATAGGTGTGAAAATGGTTGACAGGTGGGAGGGGAGAGAACAATAGAGGTGTGAAAATTATCGACAGGTGGGAGGGGAGAGAACAATAGAGGTGTGAAAATGATTGACAGGTTGGAGGGGAGAGAACAATAGAATGATACATTGTATCCAATTAGAACAATAGGGGCGGCATCCTTTGTGAGCGCGCTCCCGCAAATCCACACTACTATTGAATTGTATAGGCATTTAGGTATGTTCAGAAAAAATTTTTAGTAAGATTTCCTGAGGACGCAGTCAGAATGCTCTATAAGTTTTGTAACATTTTCACTTGTATCACTGTAATTTCGATGACGAGTAGAGTTTTTTCCGCAGTTATTGTTATATTTGACGACAGTATTTTCATTTAAAACATTATCTGAACATTCCTTCATACGCCATGTCGGTAAAATTTTCAAGGAGTTGTTATTATTATTAATTTCGATGAACATGTACAGCGTTGGCAATTTCCCTACGTATCTACTTACAATTCAAATGATAACCTTAATACCATTCATTGTCTGAGGAATACTGTTAAGTTGCTTTCACTAGTAAATCGTCGCACGATTTAGCATACCTCGTAACACCTAAATGACAAACGAAAAAAAACTGATTTTTATTTCTATCAGTTTCCCCACCATATGATTTTAATGCATTTTTTTAATGTTCATTGATGTTATACAAATTGTATTTTTCCACATTTTATAGGAATTGAATTAATTTATGGAGTTAAGAGGTTCTAGAGCAAACTACATTGGAGATTCGAGGTTTTCTTATAATGTAGTATTGTACTTAAGTGCTAGGTATGTTAAAGAAAAAGAAACTAGTTATAACACTTTTTATTTTTTTAGAACATTATTCTACACATTACACAGCACTTAATTTAATGATTCAAAAAATAAAATCAAACAAAGGGTGTATTGTCATAAAATGTGCGGTAATCATAATCTAAAACAGATTTAAGATCTTGCAGATCATCGAATTTTTTATTTTGATTCTGCGGTTGTACACATTAGGAAGAGCCCCAAAAGACATAGGTGTCCCGTTTTTGTTCTTTCGTGTTGGTAGATCTGTCCAATCATCAGTGAAGCTCAACTTATATTGAATTTTAGCTTCTGGAAGATAGCGGTAGGTTTTTGCATCAACAACACGTGGCGCCCCAACACCTCTTACAGGTCGTATACTTTTATAATACAGATAGTTGTCAAATGATCTGAAAAAAAGAATGGAGAAGATACTCTACTGAATATGGGACAGATTTTCTGCTTCTGTGCACACGAAAATGTAGTCCGAGCATTGATTTTTTGTTTGTTTTTTAGCCTCTGCTCAATGGCAGAATGTACAGAATCAGCCTCCATCTGCGTGTCCTACTTCCATGTACATTTATTCTAAAACCACATTACTTATGATTGGTATGTGTAACAAGCCATTGGAAACGTGTATATTTCTGTTCTGATAAGAACATCAATTACTGTACAGTACAGGTTTTACTTGGTCTTCCGGTATAGGAATCTGCGAAAGCACAATACTTGATAAAACACTTGCAAAATCATTTGATTTCAAACCGCCCTCTGTTTCATTCCACAGAAAACAATAGCCAGTATTGGTACTTAGATTGTAAATTGTATAATTATGAACTGAAAGTTTCATTTTGTAACAAAGACTTGAAACAGTTGATTTAGGGGACTGCTTGTAAATCTGTAGTAAAAGTAAGGTATTATCTGTGTTCGTGTTTCATTTTATCTTATAATGCGAGCTTCATAATCAATTTCATTATAATTGCCACTTTTAAAAGATTTACAGATAGCCTATCACACGAATCCTTCTTAGGTTGAAATCGGCTTAGATTCTGATCATCAAACACCTGTGAAAACCTACATATTGAGAGTGGGGTTGCATCTTTCTTTTCCCGCCAATCCTCTTTGTAGAGGTAATATAATTAATTAATTTAATTTAATTGCAATGGAGCACAGGCTCCGGTGGCAATTTCCCTACACACCCATCTTCCCCCTATCCTGCACCCACCTACATTTGCCCTCTACAAATTTTATCTTTAAATTGCCTTTTGAATTTCCAATTTGGCTCAAGATAAAATCTGGTAGATAATTTCCTACAATTTAGTGATTCTCCTTTAGGCGATGCATTAAAAAACTCTTCAAGAGATTCGGCCTCCTTTGCCTTACTAAGTTTTTTGTGGCACTGTTAATATAGTACTATCTTCGACTCCTTCATTATCTGTACCACCTGCTGTTGAATCTTGAGGCTTATTTTTCCAGTTCAGTGCAATCCATTCGCAATGGATAAGGTGTTTAAAAACATTGTTTTACAGAAACGAACTTTACAGGTTCCTTTTTTTTTTTTTTAACGAAATACAGGCATGAATATTTCCTTTTGCTTCTTTCACTCTCCTTTCGATCTCTGGACTTTTGTATTCATTTTCTTTGTCAAAGATTTTACAAACAGCTTTTTACCCATGCAGGAAGGAAATATATGGAGGAGAAGTGGCGTTAAATCTGTGAAGCAGGCTCTAAACTCTCGCGCATGCGCAGTGGCGGCAGCGGCGATATTGCGATCCCAAACAAATGCGATGTTCACATTGTGTTAGATGCTGTGATTATTTCATTTTGTAATGTTTATAAGTGTTTTATAACGCCATCTTGTGTTGCATACGGTTGCACAAATAGGCAAGAGAGGAAAGAACCTGGAATATCATTTCATAAGTAAGTTGAAGTGGGTGGTACGAATTGCAAACTACGCTGCCTGTCTATAAATATTTAGTCATAGCTCTCAATGGGATGACTTTGTTCTTAAATTTTTGTTGGTGTAGTGTAGAAAATCAGCATACCTTGTTATTTTGCACATAATAGACTAGCATTACTTTTTAACGAGTGTTGAAAATGAGATTTAAAGGGGTGTGTTTTACATCGCGATTCAGTGAATTTAGTATTGCGCTTTCTTTCGTCACGTTGCTGTTTATACTGACAGTGTATGATGAAATTAAATGTGTTAAATTATGCTATGCAATCTAGGAATCTTGATGAAGCAAACGATGTTGTTACCGCAAATACAGTTTGCGATTCAAATACGCGTGTATTGGTATGTCTACATTGTTTGATTCTGAAGCGGCAATTTAATGGAGAGTGTGGTTAGGTCTAAATGTAGTCTGTACCAGAATGGTTTTGTTGTTCTATAAGGGACAAAGAATTTATCTATTACTGTTAGTAATTTCATGAGAACCAAGTTAGTGACAAAACGTGTATCGCGATATAAACTGCTTCCAGATATTCCCAATTAAGCTTAAGATGTATGGTAACCAGATAACTATTTTTATTCTGATCTAGGCCGCATTTCAACCTAACCACAAGTGGTAGTAAAAAAACTGAAATATCCATTCTGCATGTCCACCATTGTGGCTTTGGCAGAATTAATTTTTGATCCAGGCCGCATATCATCCCAATCCCAGTATATCCCGAAAACTAAGCAAGATATAGAAAAATTTTATTCTTTATTTTCGATTTGTCTCGTCGTGTCACATAAGAATCGATCATTAAATTTGCCTTTTGCCAAATGTTTCTTCTTCATTTCAACTCAAGACACCTCACTTTTGATACAGTATATCTCGAGAATTAGGTGAGATATCAAAAAATTTTATTCTTTGTTTTTTATTTGTCTCGTCTTTTTAAATAAGAATCCGTCATCAAATTTGACTTTGACCAATGTTTTCTTCTGAATTTCAACCAAAAATATTTCGCGTTTGATACAGAATATCTCGAAAACTAAGCATGATATCGAAAAATTTATTCTTCATTTTTTATTTTTCTCACCGAGTTACATAATAATCCATCACCAGATTGCGGCGTTACATTTATCCTAGAGTCCCCTTGAGGTTTTTGTACATATACCCCGTGTCTGTATGGGATCGGCCTACCCCCCCCCCCCCCACTCCTCCTCTGCCCGGCTTCACTTCATTGCGTGGTGAAGGTGTCTTGCGTCGTCTCCATATATTTCCTTCCTCCATGTTTTTACCTTGCCACTCATCATGGAGGAAGGAATATATGGAGGCGAAATAACGCCAAATCGGTGAAACCTCATATAAAAACTCGTCTCCTACTGCGCATGCGTGGCGGCCATAAGAATCACTCCTAACCATTGGGCTGTTTGCACTATGCATGCTGCGAGAACATTTCATTTTCTAATATGTCAAAGCTTTTTATAATTCCAAGTTGTGATGCATACGGTTACACAAACACACAAGATAGGTAACAGCCTGGAATAACGTTTCGTAACTAATTCACATTCTAATTATTGTTCTTGAAGTGTTTGATAGATAATTTCAAGATTAGAGCCTATCGCTATAAATTTATTTATTGCTCTCAATAGGATGTTATCGTCCTCAAATGTTTGTTGGTGTAGTGTGGACAATCAGCACATGTTACTACTTTGCACCTAAAAGGCCAGCCTTATTGTAAACAAGTTTTGAAAGTCTAATTTAAGCGGGTCAAGTTTACATCGCGATACAGTGAATGTGCATACTTTAGTCCAGTTTCAGTTACACTGAAAGTGTACGATGAAATTGATAGTGATAATTTGTGCTGTGTAGTACTAAACTTGATGAAGCTAACGTTGTTGTTACCCGAAATGTAGTTCGTGATGCATTTCATGTGGTTAGATCTGTCCACATAGTTTGATTTTGTAGTGGCAATATTAATGGAAATGTGAGTAGGTTGAAATGCAGCGTGTACCAGAAGGGTAAAAACAATTTATTTATTATGAGTTGTTACTAATTTCATGAGCACAATGTTAGTGACACGATGTGTATCGCGATGTAAACTACTCCCATCTTAGCTTCTGACTTTTGATGTATGGTAAGAAGATAAATCAACTGATGTTGCTAGCAAAGTTACATAGGCCACTAACAGTACAATATCTTCAGAGTAAGCTCAGAAGCTATGAGGTCTTTTGAAGGGTTCATTTTATTAATTTTTTTTAAAAAATTCTAAACAATGACTTAACCTAAACTAACCACCCCAATTTGGAGACAGAATATCTCGAGATCTAAGCGAGATATCGAAAATATATATTCTTTATTTCTTGTCGTGTTTTATAAGAATCTAACTTCAAATTTTACCCTAGGGACAGTTTTCTTCTGAACTTGAATCCGAAACTCCTCTCTCTTGAGACAAAATATCTCGAGAACTAAGCACGATATTAAAAAAATTAAAATTATTATTCATTTTTGATCTGTCTCGTCGAGTTACATAACAATCAATCATCAAATTGCGGTGCCACGGTTGTATTATGATTCCCTTGAGGTTTTTGTGTCCTTTCCCCGTTTCTACGGCCTCCCCACCTCACTTCTCTCTCCCCACCTCACTTCTCTCTCCCCAGTTTCACTCCATTGCGTAGTGAAGATCCCTTGCATCGTCTCCATATATTCCTTCCTCCATGCCACTCATAGTCCCAAAACTGTAAAGTTGTTTTCTCTGTCTTTGTCTGTTACAGTTGCACATTGTAACAAACCTTTACCTTTTCTTTCACATGAGCACCTTTGCTGTTTCCTTTGTATATCGTACCTCCACTTTCCATCATCAGACCTTCTCTTACCATAAAAAGCTTTTCGGAATTTTCTATCTTTCAAGTCATTACTTTTCCAAGTGGCTGGTTTTACATTATGCCTCTTTTTGCGTGTTCTTTTGCCAAGCTGCTCCTCCAGTTGAAGATGACTAACCTCGCTGGAGGGTGTTGCTCCCTCATTTCCCTGCTCACACAACACCCGAAAAATGTTTTCAATGGTCTCTAAATTTGGTAAATCTGAGTTGTTTGTACTTGTATCCAGGTCCAAATTATTCAAAATTCTTTACTCTTCACTTAGATTTAAATTAGTTTCCTTTATCAGATTTTCAATTGATTTGTTCACTTTCAATAATGTTCCATCAGCATTAAGTACGAAAGTTCCCATGGAGATATCTTGTTCTGAGGCGGTTTTAAAGGATCATCTTGGTCTAGGTACATTTCTATCGAAAAAGTTTCATCTATGGCTTTTTCTACTTGCATCTTTCTCAGTAAAGAATAAATAAAAAATAGAAGTTAACCAAATTACAATTTTTGCCCGTATCTCTAATATAAAGATAGAATTCTGTTTATGTGTTTTGAAGCGTGAACTGCAAATTAATGAAAAAGCAATATTTTTTTGTTAATAGGTGAAATGTTTTGCGTAGCTTCAAAATTTCTTCTGTGATATGAATAGATTTGAAGACAGTTTATAAACTGTTTTTTCTGCGATTTGGCACCAAAATTTATAATGTTTAAAAAATGGAGTTACAAGGTTTGCTAATTAGTACGACGAAATGTAAGAAATTTTCAATGATACTTGTTAGTTTCAATATTTTAGCTATTCAACCATTTTGTAAATAATTGAACGGAAATATTATGTTATCTAGCAATAACGAAAGTAAATTTCCAATTATTTGCGATTATTTTCGTAATTGATGACACAAAACTATGATCTCAATGGTATTATTTTGATTAAAATTTCATGCTGCTAGTTGGCGCTTTTGTACGAAAAGTCTTTGAAGAAATTATAACACAGAAATTCTCAGTAGGTTCAGCTAATGTGATAACCACATGTTAAATTTAAAACTTTTAGACAAGTAGTGATAGAAAAACTTTCAAATTTAATTCTAATTTATATTCTCTGGAACTTAAACGTCTTTGCCTTTCTATTCTGTATACCTATATACTTTGATAGCATTCGTTATCTTTGTAATGCTATAATTTTGATGTTTGGAAATTCCGTTGCCAGATGGCAGTAGAGTACAGGAGTTCTTAGTGTGACGTCACGTTTAAGCACACAGTAGTTTTCGTGTTCAAATCTGGGGTGGGTGCTGGACAGTAGCAACACAACGCTTTCGTGAAGTTGAATACAAGTGATTTAGTGTATTTATAGGCATGTAATGAGTTGTGCTGATAACTCGTGAGAAGTCATGTTTCGTTGCATACCGATATTTAAAGGTTGTAATCGGCAAGTTGAATATGTTGACAAGCGTCACTGTTCACTACCGACTGTTCCCGAAGACATCTTGCGATATTCGCGAAGTCTGGAAGAACTTTTACTCGACGCTAATCACATTCGTGATCTTCCGAAGGTTAGAAGAAGCTGTGATTTAATTTTTGGTTTGCATAAACTCTATAATCTTCCGAAGTCAGCCCACTGATTGTCAAGTGTCTTCTGTTTCAGAACTTCTTTCGTCTGCATCGCTTACGGAAGTTAGGATTAAGTGATAATGAGATACATCGTTTACCTCCGGATATACAGAATTTTGAAAATCTGGTTGAATTGGACGTTTCCAGAAATGGTAAGAAAGTTTTCTTATTTCGTTCATTGAGTTCCAACGGTTGTATCTGAGCAACTTGTGTTTGTTTACTGGAGCCGCCTCAGTTTGAATGTCTAGTTTCACAATAATATAAAGTGAGTACATATCACTGCTGTGCATTAGTTTTTTTCTGAAATTAATTTGCCCTATAGGCGCATGTATATGAAATGTAACTTTATATTGGGAGTGAAAAGAAATGGACTTCCAACAAACTTTTAGATGAAATTTTATTTGTTTTCCCATGTTGCTACCTGTAACATATCGTATAGGCATGTTACTAGTATGGCGAGATTATTGTTAAAGACCGAATTTAGGTTCAATGGTTTTGAATTTCCAAAATGAACTTATGAGAATTTCCCTGTATCTATTTATTTTGGTGATTGGTTTTCAAAGGTGGAAACTTCACTCTCAAGACAATTGTTTTGCCATGGTATTAGCACAGATTTCTTTTTTTTTTCCTTTTTTTTTGTATTCATATTTGCTTGCTCATATTTTCATCTGTGTTACATTATCTGATGTATGCATGCTGGGACACTCCATGCTTGAGAGTCGATGTTAAGCTGTAGGTTCCTATTCAATGATAGTATTAAGAGGATAGGTTAGATGTCTGCAACAGATGTGGATGGTGTATCCATTAAGAAACTTTGTCACTACTCAGAATCATCAGTAAATGTTAGCAAGTTTGTCAAATATTTACCTGTATTTGAGCAATAGTAGCATATTGCTCAGTATGACAAGGTAAAGGTTAGTAGGAAGAAAAGATTTCTGGAACTAATTAAAATGATTTGCTAATAGTTACACACCTCCCTTTCATCTTAATTTTATAGATTTCTTCCTACCACTCTGTTTTTCATCTTCACATATTAGTTTCATCTTGTCTCCTTGGCTTTCAAATACTGTTTTTTCCTTACCGACATGTTTTCTGCAGTTGCATCCTCTGTTAACAAATTAACCAAGTGTGTGTGCACCCTGTTGGTATTATTGTGACCCATGAAAATCTAACCTCTTTATTCACTAATTGTTTTCATAATTTAGACCTACTGAAAATTTGGTTCCCAAACACAGTTTTCCATTCCAGTTTTAACATTTAATTTTTTCTGTTTTTGGAACGCACACTTCACGTTTATCAACTTTGTGTTTTATTTACTTCAAATTTCATGCTGTTTATTTGACTTTACTGTTGGCATCAAATATGTCAGTATGTCATGTGACATTCTGGCTATTTCAGCCTTCATTATGCAATGACTGAGGATTACTGGATATCACGATTCCGCAAGGAAGTGGCGTCATGGTATTGCCGTAGTTAAATGCTAGATGCCACTTCTGAAGTAACTTTAGTGATGCATGCTGTTGCAGGGTGTGTTACCACTTGAAAATGAACGTCTTGCTAATGACTGCTATAGCATTATGATGTCAATAGTCAGCACGGAATAATGTTGTAATGGAATTGTGATCTCCAGCAGACCCAATTTTTGTGTTGATTGTTTTCTTTGCATTCAATTGTATATTGGTGATGACAGCCTTGCAGATGCTATGCTAGCATAAGCTTATTGAAAACTTGTAATGTGGTTAGTAATCCAGTGGCGGTGATGGAAATATACTCCTAGGAAAAATATCTGTCAATCAAGGGACAGATTTTACCATGGCCACGCCCACTGACATCTCAATGCAAACTTGATTGGTGGTGGGAAGAGCAAATAAAAACAACAAATGACCAAAAATTTCTGAAGGGGAGATATTTTTGGAAAATATTTCCAACAGGCATTCTTCAGTGGACTTGCCATTATTACTGAGTAATTAAGGATTTACCCAAAATATTTTGAATTGTACATCTTTTCTTTTGCGCCACTACTGATCTTCTGAATTCCACATTGGTAAATGGTTTCCCTCGTTGTAAAATAAAAATATTTATGGGGGGAGGGTGAGTCCTGGGACAACACTTGTGTCCTGATTGTGTTGGTAGCCCATTTTCAATTTATGAAATTCATCAGGGCAAATAGCTTATCAGAGTACTCTGTTCACTTTAGGTAGAACAATTTTCTGGGTGAGGTGAATTGTGCTGTGTGTTGTGATCAAATGAAGGGGAATACTTTCCCTTTAAATGGAATAGGGTCATGGCTGTATGCATGTTTTTTCTTCTTCTATGGAATCTATTATATCAGCATCTGGGTGATTTAATTAGTGTGTATTTGTAGAAAAGTATGTCCCACGAATGTTGCCATAGATTTTTCTAGATCCACTGATGTATCAGATATGTTATTTTAAACTGTTGTCTTTTCGCAATCATAAATTACGTCTGTTGTATCCTAAACACAAATCAGCTAGTTTCCTTTTTCTTCCTATAGTCCTATAGAACATCATCTCAATATGATATTTAATAATCAATTAAAACTGCAATGGAGCACATGCTCCGGTGGCAGTTTCCCTACACACCCATCCTTTCGTGCACCCACCTACATTTGCCCCTAAAAACTTAAAAAAATTCTTTCGATGTTTTAGGTAAATTATTCATCATTTCTTTTGGTAACCTATTCAAATCCCTGGAATACTTACTAAGGAAGAGAATCTTCCTACACCCTTGTGCCTGAAATATACTTCCAACTTGTGGTCATGGTTGTCTTTTCGCGTCCATGCATTACTTTTAATTCTTACACCAATATCTTTCCATGCCTCATCACCAATATACGCCTTGTACACTCCCATGACCCTCTTCACCCTCGAATCCCATTCCAGCACTTTTATCGTATCTGTTACTGATTGCGTTCTGCAGTAATTTCCAGAATTAAATCTAGCAACCTTTTTTTGCACCCTCTCCAACTCCTGTATGTGGGTCCCATACTACACTACCATATTCAAGCAATGGTCTGACCAAAGTTTTTGTAATCCAATTCCTTTACTTCTCTTGTACATCCCCTCATTACTCTCTCCAACAAGTGCAGAGTTTTGACACCTTTTCACCGAGCAGGGTGGTGTAACGGAT
Source organism: Vandiemenella viatica (assembly GCA_031002005.1). Lineage (NCBI taxonomy): Eukaryota > Metazoa > Arthropoda > Insecta > Orthoptera > Morabidae > Vandiemenella > Vandiemenella viatica. Next base: position 18,061,045 of record JARYHS010013631.1, on the reverse strand, counting down.
AGCGTTCTGGCCTCGCATTCGGGGGGACGGCGGTTTGAATCCCCGTCCGGGCATCCAGATTTGGGTTTTCCATGGTTTCCCAAATCACTCCAGGCAAATGCCGGGATGCTTCCTTAAAAAGGCCATGGCCAAATTCCTTCCCATTCTTTGCCCCCATCCTTTCCCGTCTCTAAAGACCTCGTTGTTGAGAGATGTAAAGCAGTTTAAAAAAAAAATGACACCTTTTCCTACTATTTATCCAATGTGCCCAGCCAGATATCCTGTCCAGACTACCCTGCAGCTGTTTACAGTACCGTTTTGATCCTTTTATATAGCATTGTCATCTGCAAACAATCTAATTTCGGATAGTAAACAATCAACACAATAATTCATTAGAATAATGAATAGCAATGGTCCAAATATGCTACCCTGTGGCACTCCCATTTTTACTTCCAATTCTTTTGATATGTCATTTCCTACCCTAACTTTCTGTTTTCTATCTTTTTAAAAATTCTTCTATCCAGCAAATCACTTTCTCGTCCACTCCAATAGTTTTTACCTTATTTACTACCATTTTATAACTCACTCTGTTAAAAGTCTTTGAACGATCTAGTGCTAAACTATCAATTTTGCCTCCCTTGTCCATTTCATCTGAAATAACTTGCATATATCCCATCAACTGAGATTCACATGAATATCCTTGCCTAATGTTTTTGATGTGTGTGGTACTAGACTCGTATTGTGATTCCGCAAAAAACTGGCTTCATAGTACTGTGATAGTCAAACGCAAGAGACAGTTAGAAATAATTTACGAAGTAGTTTTCTCAGAATCGTGCTGATCCCGGGTGTATTACAATGTATTTGCTGCTTGAAAATAATAATGTCTTGTCATTGACCAGTGCAGTAGTCAGCAGGGACTGTTGATGTAGCAGAATCGCTATCTCTAAGTAGACCCTGAATGTTGTGTCTTCTATTTGTCAGTTAGGCTTCTCTCTCTCTCTCTCTCTCTCTCTCTCTCTCTCCCCCCCCCCCCCCCCCAAGTGATATGGTGACACATTTGTGGAAATCTTTTTATTTGTTCCAGCTACATTTTCAGAAGATAATCATTTTGTATGCCTGTTCCTCCATTGCGCACATGCTCCAATACATGCATTCTATTCTCGATATTTTAGCGGCTTTGAGGAAATTTACAAATTGATGCCTTGTTGACTTTAAATCTTTCAAATATTAATCTGAGTCTTTCCTTGTGACTGGTTCTTCTATATGATCAGTGTAATAGTTTTTTTCCCAACCTCCCTGCTATCTAGGTTGTTTTCTGTTAATTTCACTTTGTGGTGGAGTTATTAATTCTTATTTTTGTTTTTAATGAATACACAGATTAATTTATATTAAATGAATTTTATAGCAAGTTCTTATCTGGAAGAGGGTACTAAGTTGTTTCAAATTAAAGGATCTGTGTGGATTAATCAAATTTTTTTGGATGTACTGAGATTTATAATGCAATTTGTTATCATTGTGGCACTAGCTTGATAATGCTTACAAAACTGTCCTTTGCATAATCTGAAAGTAAAATGTTGTGTTTTTAAGCTGCTGTTTTACTGTCCTTATTTTGAGGCATGACTGGAGTTACAGTTCTATGTATCTACTGACTGCACATTATTGTGCTACATTTCACGTTAAACTCAAATAAGCTTATAAGCAACATTAGAAGTTCTGCTACTTTTATGATAGATTTTCAGTTTCATTATTGCTCCGGGCAACCATGTTGAAGGGCTTGCTGATCTCTGCACTTCTTTCTATAAAGTAATGTAGCCAGTGTTTTTTTTTTTAATTGAGTGATCAATTACAGTGGTATCGGTGTTAATCTTGGATTGATTATCTGTGTATCTGGATTTTACCTAGTTTGTAGGTTCAAGACATTGTAGCATGATAACTAGCTGGTTCAAGACCTGATGGTGAAATTATTTTTCATCATTGGAACTTGGTCAGCAGCGTATCAGTGATGGTGAAGTACAATTCCAGCTCAGCATATTGTATATTAAATACCTGTACTAAATTCTTAGTCTCTCCACATTGTGTATGAAGTGAGAACACGGACAGTAGTAATTCCTCTGTTGGATGGAAAAACAAAGCTTATTACTTCTGGTATCTTTCGGAAGAGTAGGCCTGAATGGGCTGGACTCCGGTTTTACCTTCTTCCTTATTTCTGCTTCACATACATACAACTTGCAGAACAATTGTCAATCATCTACATGCAGTCAACCCTTTTATATTTGGATGAAAGTAGTTGCTCCTCTGATGCCTCCTTCTGGAGGATCCAGCCAACTTTTGGACTATAGACTGCACATGACATCTGGATTTTTCTATAATGGGGTGTGCTATTATATAATCTCAAAAGCACCTTTCTTATAAGATGGAAGCATTTTACTTCACCATTCTGCTTGTATAGTGTTTTTAAGTATGGAGCATTTTGTTGGGATGTGTGATGGGCTTGAAAAGCTTTACTCGTGACCCTGTCGGAGTAATGTGTGTCAATGTGGGGATTGAGATATTTCAAAGCAGTGTAGGATACAACTGCTTGATTTGTAACAAGTGTGGTAATTGCTTAGGAAAGCAGGCACTGGTGTAACTGCCTAATAACAATAGTGGTTTCTATTTTATCCATGTGATAACTAATTTGTCATTGTCATTTGATGTCCTCAACCACAAAGGCATTGCAAAATATTTTGTGTATTGTATTTTACTTTACTGCAGGGTCTTCTTCCAATTGTTCCTTACAATAAGATGCAGATATATTATTTTGAGTCAAAATCTCATTCCAAGCTGTGAACTGTGTGGCTAATGGTTTTAATGAATATGTTGGATTGTTGATCTAAACATTCAAACAAGATTACTAGCTTTTTTTCTACCTTAGACGTAAATGCTTATGTGAAGCTGGAAAACCTATAGTAACCAATCCTGATTCCCTAAGATGTCTCTGATGAATTTAGTAACATTTTTACGTAGATATTTTGCATTTTGTTGAATTTTTCTTTTTTCATGTAATTTTATTTTATTTTGAAAGATATTTAAGTGATGTTGTGAAAATGAACTTTAAGAATCTTGTTAGCATATTCTGTGCTGTTACTTTCATTGGTGTAGCTTTGTCAAAAAAAATATTTTGGGCCCTCAGGCCAGATGGGCGACCTTTGTGTTGCTGGTAGGGGTCCCCTGAGTTGTGCTTGGGGCCCCCTGAACAGTAAAGGACTCCCTGTGTCTCAAGGGCCCCCTTAGACGACGGTAAGGGGGCCCTAAAAAAAATGGTCGCCAGTTTGCGTTGAAGGCCCGTGGGCCCCCAGAGGTGCGCTTCTGGGCTCCCTGAGGTAAGCTTGGGGGTCTCCTGAGCGTAGGGGCCCCGGTGCACTGCACCGCCTGGCCCCATAGTAGCTACGCCCCTGGTTACCGTCCAGTTGAGAAATATTGCTCTTGTAGTGATTGTATTTTTGTGTATAATCGACCTTGTTAAAAATGGTAGTTAAGAAAGTATGAAATTTATTCGATGAAAATTATTAGCACAAGTATGGTATTATCAAATACTGTTAGAAGTTGCATTTAAAAAATCTTATCACTTCGTGATGCCTATGAAACTGCTATGTAAATTTAAAGTGCTTCAGTTAAGTTTTGATTGCATTAAATAACTGGATTATAAACCTGATTATAATGGGCACATGATTTGAGGAGTGTATTTGAGTCAGATGCATGTATATTACATTAAACGTATTATGTTTATACAAAGATATTTTTTTGGAAAATTTGCACCTTTGTATGCTGTCACATCAGTGGTAAGCGGAAGCTGGTTCTGCTTCGTTACGCAAGACTTTCTACTGATCGTGGGCTTCAGTCGTCATGCTCAGGTACGCTGTATGCGAGATTATGTATCTGCAAGGATGACAATTTTCTGAAATGCTGTAATATTTCTACTCAGCTTGGTAACATATCCGTTTTCAAAGTTTGTTTGACCAGCGTGTCCTCGGGGTCACGTTAGTATAGCTTATGCACATGGAACAACTTTTTTTTTTTAACTGAATTGCAACCTGAATCTTGGATGATATGGGTCTTGTGTTCCAGTTGTAGTAGGTCACATGCTTTGTTAGCGATTTGGTTGATAATTACTTTTTAAGTACCAGATGAAAAGGTTACTTCGTTCCAAAACGATTAGCTTTTTTCTCCGTTCATGTGTGAGGGATAGACTGCGTATCTTTTTGTTGATCATCGCTGCACGAATTACATGTGTTGACAATTACATTTAATGACTATCCCGCTCTCGCGAAAAAGAAGTTTATAGTTTACATATTATCAAATCTGAAGTATTGTTGCCTAATTTAAATAAGATTCATATTTGTTATAAATCGTAATGACCGGCCTTTTACGGGTTGACTTCCGATTAAATCCTTTCTTAATTTGATTACATCAAAGCGGAGGTCATTAATGTTTAAAATGATACCTCATTTATCCATTTCGTTTGTGTGAAAGTAGATAAGTGGCTCTTTGCCAGAGAACGGCTTTTAGAAATGATGCTGCTTTTACCCTTTACGGTAGAATTGCGAAACATTCCTTTTTTAATTTATATTGTTTCAAAGGTGGAGACCTTAATTGTTATTATATCTCATTTATCGATTTCGTTTAAGTTTAAGCGAAGTGGCTCGTCAAAAAAACGCCTTTTAGAAATGATGTATATTAGATAACGCGAGCGAAAAATTTCGAAATTAAAATACGATGACTAGAGAGGTTGATGTTTTGTAGTAGGATGAAAGAACAAGCTTATTTTTAGCAATGGTTTGTCAGCTGTATTAGGTATGTAACAACATTTACAGTGTCTTATCAAACAATTAGAAGGAACATATTACACATTACTTAACAGAAAAAGAAAATTGTCCGAAAAGCTCCTAAATGTAGAAAACTCACAATGTAGTGCTGCTATCTAGCGGTAACATTTCGCCGTTTGGCTCTGAACTGCATCCAGGCAAATGCCGGGATGCTTCCTTCAAAAGGCCATGTCCGAATTCCTTCCCATTCCATGCCCCCCATCCTTTCCCGTCTCTAAAGACCTCGCTGTTAAGAGACGTTAAGCAGTTAAAAAATAATTAAAAAAAAACTGAACTGCATCATACACCTAATCTTGATAGTTAATATTGACTTCCGATAAATTCCTTTCTTAATTTATAATTTTACCAAAGCGGAGGGCCTAATGTTTCAGCATTTATCGATTTTGATCACGTCAACTTCTGGTTAAAAAAAAAAAAATGATATTTTTGCCCTTTAGAGGCATTATTCCAAAAATTCATTTCTTAATTTATGATACCAAAGTGAAGACCTTAATCTTTAAAATGATACTTCATTTTTTAGATTAAGTTGAAACGAAAATAAGTGGCTCGTCACAAAAAAAAAACACCCTTCTAGAAATTATGTATGATACTGCCTTTTCTGTTCCAACCTTGATAAAGCAGTATTCTGGACGCACCTGGTACTAGTCGTATTTATTACCTGCCATCACAGTCCGCTTCTTCGTATTGCGTGGCCTTGAGGTTTAACTCCCCAAAAATAAATGCGCCATCTTTCTTGATGAATGAAGAATCGGATTATGTTAATGTTTCATCTATGAAAACTTATTCTCTAATAGCCTCATTACACGAGGTCCGTTCAAAAAATGATCTAACTATTGTCACAGAATCTTTACTATTGTACTTGCAACTCGGATGCTAATCTCCTTCGAAGTACTTCTCGTTGCTTCCACTGTTCATAGGCTGCGTGGCTCGAAGCTGTCGGGGATTTTGTTCAGATTCCGCTCTACTTAAGAAATGACGTTCTGTCAAGGAAATTTTAAGTTTAGAAAAGAGGAAAAAAGTCTTCCTGGGCCAAAGCTGGTTAGAGGAAGGATGGCCTTTCCCGTTCTTGGTCCAAAAACTCAAACCAGCTGAGGTGGCACATTGGCATGGTACAAAATCTAGGTGAGGTTCTTCCACCGAGTAGGCCTCTCCCGGCGCACATATTTCCGTAAATGTTTTAAGACTGTTCTATTAAATTCTGACCTTGTGGCACTAATTCATTTTGGATAATTCCACGACAGTGGAAGAAAACGATAGTCACATTTGACCAACTCCGGTCGTCGCTAAAATTGGCTGACCCATTGCAGCGATTTTGCTTCTTTTCCGTGTCAAAACCGCTGATGGTGGCACGGTTATCTTTTGGTCGTCTGTGTGCAGTGACGCGATGCATTCAAAGTTTTTAGTCAAATTTGCGTGATAGGACCCGACGCTCATTTTCTTCTGCAACCTCCTACACAGTTGAACGACGATTTCCACGAATCGCAGATCGAGCGGCATTGATTGTTTCACTGTTTCTTGATGTCGGTGGTCGTCCCGAACTAGGATCTTTTTTGATCGATATTATGCCCGATTTGAGACGCTTAAACAATTCGTAACAGTTTACGTATCGTACACTCTTCTTTATAAGCTTTCTTAAGCAGTTTCAAGGGAAATGCATTTTAAGACTTCCTCAGTCTCTTATTCGTAGGTGCAAATTTTTACTTACATAACTCTGGCTCGAATCTGATCAGAGCTATTCCGATGCGTCAAGCAGTGTCTTGTTGCTAAAGAATGCCGCTGGGCGCTGCTTTTTGCGGGAACTCGATCAACGTAACGGTTAGCGCACAATTGAAGTTCATTTTTTTTTTTTAGCAAACATCATATTCACGTAGCTTTTCTGTTATTTTCCGAATCACACCAGGTGTGTATAATAATTGATACTCTCTGCAGACTTTGTGTTGAGGTCATCGAGATTTGATATTTGTTACTAGATCTTTTTGCGTCTTATAAAGTCTGAAGAGTAATTCTGAATATCTATTCAGCCAATATTCGAGCGTTACGGAAACCAAGTAGTGGTTAAGACCTATAAATAAAAATTTGCGCAATTCAAAACTTGTAGGATCATTCATAAACTTGTGAGGATAGTACGTGATCCTAAAATTATTCCTTGTGTTGTGTTCATTTCACTTTGTTGGAGGAGCTGTTAATCGCAACGCTTATCTTTAAATTAAATAAAATAGAATAGTGCAAAAGATTTTATTGGAAAGCTTTCTTGTAAAAGTCTAAATTTTTATTCAGCGCATTTCGAAGCACTGTTGCTGATCTGTTCGTAAATGAGAATACGGGCATGTTCAGTAGGCTGTGTCTGTAATAATAATAATTTGACGACACGTTTATGCTGATCGCTTTTTGCTCAAACATGACTGGATTTTCTTGGCGCTGACTGCATGGCATTATTTAAGATTTTCCTGCGACTGTGATATGTTCATTGATCATTTTCATGTTAATCACACATTCCCTGCGCTCTCTGGAGACATGCAGTGAAATGTTTATTTCTGCGACACATTTCGTTTTCATATCACGATACGCTCATACTGCTATGATTTAGTAACTGAATCTGCTCCATTCTGTAGCCAAGTGACATGCTATCACATAAAGCTGCTCGACCTCCATTATAAAAGATGAAACGGGTGTTGGTTCGAACGGCAGCAGCTTTTTCTTGTTCTGTTGTAGGGTATGTTCATTGATATCATTAGTGTTGGGCTTCAATGCACACCAACCTAGACCATTAAAACCAAAACTGAAAAAAATACATTAGTTACGTTTAGAAATGGGATTGAAAGTAAACTCTTTTGGCTTTAATTTCATTCAGTTATAAATCTAACAAATGATTATAACCATCCCAGCTTTAGTCCAATGACGTCCACTACACAAAGTACCAGAAGACATCTGCACAATTGCCGAGACTATTCAATACATTTACTTAGTTATTGATATCACAATCAAAAGAAGGAATGGCGGTGTGGTCGTATTTGCGCTGCGATGTCCAGAACTATGAAGATGTAGCAGGAGGTGAGGGAAAGTAGTCGAGCAGTCGACATCGATTTCCACTTGTTGCTCGTCGCTCCCGTTGCCTCTTGGCCGAGACTCAAGCGAAGAAGAATCCCGCCATCTCGTAGGCTGTTGCAGAGCTACCTGCAAAATATACCATTCGAACTTGTGCCTCGACACGTCTTTATCCAGTACCGGCTCACCTCTATTTAACCGTGGGATTCATCAATATTCAATTGTTTTGTACAATTACAGATTGTATCGAAAGTATAGTTGAAAGGGCCGTTTTAAACAAAAAAATTACGCTGATAATTTTATGTAGTCTAAAAGAATTTGCTGTTTGACAGATTTTCAGCAGTCTATCACCTTGTAATTATTTTTTTTTTTTTTTACCCTCTTAGTCATGTGAGGGCGTCTTCTCATTTCTATATGCGGAGAGCGGCAGTTTTTCCTCTTAGCAGTTCCTCTCTCTCGTCTTGCATTGCGAGAATATAATTGCTTCACTTAATATCACCCTGTATACTCCTTACTTTCTACCATTGTGGACAAAGCTAATATGGCAGAATGACGTGACCGGTTCATGTTTTATATGCACTAACCTTAGATAAAACTGCCTACGATTGAGTGAGGCAATTTTTTTGGGTGTGCTTGATTTTTAAATTAAAGTCTCTAAACTGTTTTGGATTAGTTGTTTATTATCATATGCGTTTCTTTCTTGTAGTGTAAGTCATCATGAGTGACTATAGCTATGAATATTTTACTATTGTGAAAAATTAGCAGTACTCGTATATATTACTAATCATTATCTAAATGCGCTATACGGGCTTGGTAGGAAGATGGCTGTTAACAAAGTTATTTATTATGAATAATTGAACAAATAATTACTGGAACAATTGTCCGTAATGTTGCCTGATTATTTTTTTTTTTTTTCTCAAAACACACAGATCTGATACTGAAGAGCAAAGTTGTAATATTAATCGCTGAGACGTGGTCCACGAGACACACTCTGAGTGTAAGAATACCTTTGAGAACACTGTAATAAAAAATACTGTAATCTTGCTCAGTGGTAGAGCGTCAACTACAGATATCTACGCGCCAGTAAAGTTTTAACTTTCTCTTTACGATACCGAGACAAAACAGGCACATAGAAAGTAACCGCTGTATGTGTGCGTAAGTCGTATGGCACTGTCCTTCTTCCTTGGTCTAACCTTTAAGCTTGTCCTTCAAGGCGATTTGGTGTGTTGGCGTGCTTAGCACGGCTGCACGTATTTGCTACTCACGAAGTGTCCCAGCAATCACTTCCTAGTAGTTTTTCCTTTCACGGCTGAAATGATATTGGGGAAGTACAGTCAATTGCTTTATGAATAAATTTTGTTCATTGCAATGTTGATCATTGTATTTGTGAGGGAATACAGTGTATTTCCGACAGGGCATCGGACTTGATTTTTTTAAATTCTTCGTTTGTCGTTCCATCCATTCGTAGTACGGAATTTTAGTACTTTTTCTTTCAGTGTGAGTAATTGCTCCTTGCGGTTATCAGTTCAATGACCACTAGTACGCAATTTAAAGACACTGTTATAAACAAACAGGACAAGCCGATCGTCGAATGTACGGACGTATTGTAGTATGGAAAGCCTAACAGCAAAGTAACGAGAAATTTTTCATATGCATGCTGTGCAGTAGCAATAATTCATAGAAATCCGTATTTCTCGTTTTCATCCACGTTTGTAGTAGAAAGTACAAACTAGACGAAGTGTCTACAGATGTGCGTGATTTTTTACCAGACTCCCACGTGACTTTTGCTGAAAGTGGATTTGTTTACGTAGGTACTTTTGGTACGTGTGGTTTACCCGCTGGTGGCATTGATGTTACTGCCGCGTGTGGCTTGGCATTCAGCCAGCCACACCCGTCAACCTGTTGCCATTCATTCCCGTAATTTTGTTTGCTTTGCAACTTTACAAAGATTTAATTGTGTAGAGCCAAATCAATATAAGTGTGACACTGATTGCACCATATAAATTTACATGCAATCATAATTATATTAAAACTTGTTTAAAATGCCCAGTTAACATAGCATGTCGTATCGTTTTGGGACCAAACATGTCTGCAACTCTTATTCTTATTTGTGCCAAGTTTCGTGTAGTGTGCAAGGATCTTATTTATACTGGATTCAAATTCCAGTTTGGAATATAGAAAATGAAATCATTTCGGTTACTTAACATTTTTAAATCATTTTGTAATAAATTTGTTGCAATCGAAATAATTATTTGATGGGTTTTTCTTTCTCGTAATTATAGTGCTTGGTTTCAGAAAAGTATTCTAAAGTTAGATATTTACTATTAACAACCAGATCAAACTGAAAAATGGGGTAAAAAAAAGTTGTGGCGCAATTATTTTTTTATTAATATTTTAAAGAAGGGCATCAAATCTGGGATCAAAGGAAGAAGTGCCGTGTGATCACCTTGAAGTAAATAAGCAGGATAAATTACTTAAAAACTGTTATTTCTGGTTTAATGTGATATTTATTAAACCTATATTGTCGTTTTTATTTAGGTTCATAGTTTTCCTTTATACTTGGTCTCAGTTTAATCGGATTTTTATTTTTCTAACCCAGCAGTGTATAGGCATTGGTGTAATGTTACCAATTCGTTCTAAAATCTTCTAATCACTTCGACATAGTTTCATTCAGCCCACTTGGTTCTTTAAGAAAGCGGATATTTTACTGGTGAAACCCCGTTTAAATTGAATTTTTGTGATTGCATGGACTGCAATGTCCTGAACCACTACTCGGCTCATAGTGGAGGTGCCGTGGTGTACCGACAGGTCGGTTTCGTAGGGTGGCAGCAAGCGAAGCGGAGTGCCCGCTCCAGACGAGTCCTTTGAGCGCATTAGTCGCAGCTCGATGTGGCACGCCCCGTTAGACCCAGAGCAGCTCGCTCGCCTGGAATGGGCAATGCCTGCCACTCGTTTCCTTTCCATACTTACCCTCTGTAATTATCGTACAATCTGTCAGAAAGACTTATTTACTCATTAAACACTGAAGCCGTCGTTTGATTTCCTTCTTATGCTAAGGGTATTTACCTAACACACGAATTTGGATCCTAAGCTCGCACGAGACAGCACACCAGCTAGGACACCAAAGCAGATTTCGAGAATCGTGAATAACAATGGTGTTAGAGAATGGGTAAGTTAGATACCTTATCTTCGCTTCTGTGTCACAGAGAAAACGATGTGTTGCACGTTGCTCACCAAAACAGTCGATTTTTATCTCGTACTTAATCATTGTGTCTCTGTTCGAGGCAATGGATTTAAATACAGAACTTTATTGATTCATTCGTACCTTATGGTATTTCAGTAGCTTATCCATTTTTTTGACGACTTGAAGAAAGCCTGTTTTTGTGTATTTTCAAAATCAATCGATGCGAATACGACGCTTTTCACTTAATGCTGACTGCCACTGATATCCTAAGTAATAGCAAAAGTGGATAAATGATTCACATAATGGCATGTTTACAAAACTGTAAAATAGTATATTTATCAGTAAACCATATTACTTATATATCTGTTGCTGCAAGTGTCAGAAATTAGTTATTTGGTAATAATAGAAAAGTAATTTCTGTACTTAACATTCTGCATCCTCTTTAAAAAAAAAAATAAAGTTTGAGAGATATTAACTTGACAGGTGAAGTGAGATCTGCGGTGTACCTGACTGCAACAAATGTAAGGAAGGCATTGCATGAGAAACTAGTACCATTCTACCTTCAGACTGAATTCTGTTGCGCTTTCTTTTTTCCCCATGCTTTTTACTTTTCGAATTCCAGTTGTGAAGTTAGTAAACAAAAAAAATCGGAAAAATTCTCCATTCACAAATATGTAGCTTTAAACCAAAATGTTAAATATTTCTAACCAAACTTGAAGAAGAAAAACACACACACACACACACAGAGAGAGAGAGAGAGAGAGAGAGAGAGAGAGAGAGAGAGAGAGAGAGAGAGAGAGAGAGAGAGAGAGATGAAACCTGCCTGTGTCCCATCAGACCGCTGCCACCGTGGGGGTTGCCGGAGGCTGTGTATGGCTGGCAGTTGCTGGAGCACATAACATTCACGTCCCTAGTGAAGTGACTCCACGATTATCTCAGGAAACTTATATTTATGGAAAAGTTATTCTTCGTTCGTTCGTGAGCTCCTCATTGCATGTAAAAAAATTTATTTAATATCTACCGGTCTTACATAGGTTACTCTTATCAAGTGTCAAATTATACTTTATCAAAATTTTAATTATTTCTCTAGTTGGATGTATGGGTGCCTTCATAAAATATTACTAACTATTTTAAAATTAAATAAATCGGAATGTAGGATCAGAAACAGGAGAATAATTAATTCTTTTACAAGCATAAAATCATTACTCAAAAGAAAAGGAAATATCAATAATTACTATCTCTAGACTTCTTTCAACAGGAATTACAAGATAAACTTGAATGAATAATAATAATAAACAGTAATAATTAAAAAAAACGATCGCATGAGCCCCCAAAAGGAAAAGTATTATTCACAGTTGCATCGACTAGTCTCATTTAAAGCAAATCTGTGTAGTGTTAACTACGGGGCCGCTTCAGGTTGTAATAAAAATCAATAGATATGCAGTGTCCAAATGTCGGAGCATTACCGTGTTCCATCACGAACCACAGACTCATTGGTTTACTATAAAAGCTTACTTCACTACCACACTACTCCTCACTCCTGCCGTTGTGCCACCACGTGTCGCCTCTCCCAGTACCCGCAGGTAGGGGGCGTCCATTAACTACGTAAGGTGAAATAGGGGGGAGGGGGGTTTCCGGCGAAACCTCACGAAGGGGGAGAGGGATCAACGGAAATCTCAAGTGAAGTTTTGCTATTCTTGAAGAAAGGTAGAGCTAAAAAAAAGTCTACAAATGACGCCAAAATCGACTTTATCCCCCCCCCCTAAAGTGTATAAAAATCGTCCTTAGGGAGGGTATAACCGCCCTTGGAAGCATGAGACCTAAAAAAAGGTCTCAAAAAGTTACGAGGTCGATTACTAGTGTGGGTGGGTCTCCGTCGTCAAAATCTCGCGTCATTTTAGAGGGGAGTCCGTCCAGATCTCACGATGTCTCATCAGAAAGGGGGGGGGAGGTCCGGAATTCCGGAAAAACACCTCACGTCATTATTGGACGCCCCCTAAGTACCGAAATGCAGGCCACTCAAAAATTCTTCCCTGCGTCGTTCAACGGTATCTTGCAAATCAGCCCCCTCTTGTCTCGGGCCATACGCCGACAAGAAACATTGACAACCATTACAGAATTTTCATGCTTCTTTCTTATTGGCTTTCCACGTGTAGTCCATGCACGCTAACCAAATAGTACCATCTTCATGTTTTTCTTGTCTTCGAACTAATATTTGCCTTAAACAAAGAATGTAGTACACGGCTGTATGAGTGTATTACAATATTTTTCGTTTTTATTTGCGTTGATAGGGGAAAAAACCAGTTAGTGAAAAAATTATTATATACTTATTTTTACAGCAGATTAATTATTTATGAATTTTCTTGTGGTATTCCAGTTTTCTCTGTTTTGTAGATAGTTTTCTTTCGAAATTCTCGTTTCCAATAGAGTTATTTCTAACTTGCCATTTGCACATTATTAGCCGATAACTTAGATGAAACAAATAAATGGATCCACGTGTGTTCCGTACATATCCCAAGGTCCAAATATTCAAAACTTTTACACACTGGACGATATAAAGTTAAATCTTTTAGTTGTAAAATCACACAGATAACAACGCTAATGTGACTTTGTACTAGTTATTAGGTTCTTGTTTCATGGATCACACTAAGAATTTAATGTTTCAGCAATAGTTTCGCTATTGCATACTATCAGAGTTGCTCCTAATGTGCCTATTTCGTTTATCTCAACTTCTGTGGTACCTTTACAAAAAAGACATTTCAGTGGCCTGCAGCCTCTAGGTCAGTGGTTCCCAATTAGTTTTTCTTTAGAAGCACTTTCAAGACCTCAACCTCGCAATGATAAATAAAAAGTACAGGGCGTTCGCCGGGAAACGCAACCCACTGTTAGCGCTACAAGGAAGAAACTGCTCCCGGCGAGCGAGCGCTCAGTTTCCGGCATTGTTCGACCGTCGGCCGTGGACTATTTCATAATAATTACGCTTCATAAACTTGTGTGCTAAGCATTTAAATGTGACGTGATTCATTAGCTTACCTTATAAAAGATGCTGGAAGTGTTGACCCTCTTGTGTAATGCACATTTCACATCTTCTGAACATATTTCGAGACACACGCTGCACTAACTGACTTAATGATTTTTTGGGTGACCGTTCTAGTCGAAAAGCGATATCGTCAATTTTCTCCTCTGTGAGAATACGGTTGACCGACAGTCTCTTTTTGTTAAAAAATGAACCCGTTTCTCTTACTTTTTTAACCAGACGCAGAATTGTTGATTTAGCTGGCAGTAAAGCGCCAGGAAATTCGCAACGAAATTTACTGCGACACTTTTTAAACGACTTCTTCTTCACATATGTATCGTAGAGAAATATTCTTTGTTGCAAACTGTAACGTACCATAATTTTACTCACACTCAAACACGGTACAGATTAATAAGAGTATGAAGCCCCAAACCAGCCAAACGGCAAAGAAACGTTTATTCACAACACTGATTAATAAAAGACTAAAGTCACAAACTATCTACAATGCAAAGAAACCGTTCTTAACAATGTAAGGGTCACTGCACTGCACTGTTGGGGCAGCGGAGGTGTTAAACAGTGCGGTGATTCACGGTGGCGTGTGGCGGAAACTGCTGGGTCGACTGACCGAGCAAGTTGCCGACGGCAACAGACTGGGAGGGTAGCGTTTTCCGGCGAACGCCCTGTAGAACCCGTTTTTTCACGATTTACTAAATTAAAATCCCATAATAGACATCGAAATAAATCAACAAACATTTTGACGAAAGTAATGTTTGCTTAATTGTTTTTATTAATTATCGTAGTGATTACCTTAGCCAAGAGATTACCGCGCCTGCTGCTTGAAGCAACGTCACGTACGCTTGAGGGTACCGTACCACTAGTTGATAACCACTGCTCTAAATGATGTAGAACCCCTCCGAATTATGATTTTACCACTTCCCACTGGCTATTTTAAGTAGTATTGGAGCAACTGAAATAATAATAAAAACAAATTGGTTTTGAAAGTGATTAATCTTGGAACAGTTAATATTACACTTGTCCGAGTGATCTATCACAATCCCATTGTGACACCATTCTGAGATTTTTTAGATTTCCAGAAAGTGAAGTCGCGTCAACGACTGGGATTCAGTAAATTTTGCAGGGGTATTGTAAATGACTCGCTAATAGAAACATTTTCAGGTTTTTTAAAACTTTTGTAGTCCCCAGTTCATAGTATAGATAAAAGTTGCTATTACACCTGTATACTTACGTTCTTTGTCTTGTCTTGTCACATTGCATTGAAATTTAGTAAGTTTCACAGCAACAAGTCACAAGGCATACGATTTTATTTGGTAACTGCATGAAATTTTTAAGTACTTGAAACGTTAATTAATGTACTTTTTTTGGAATACATATTTTTGAATGAAATGAATTACTCCACCTAGTAGTGATCCTTCACCAAGCATGGTGGAGTTTATAGTGCCATTTCTTTCTACTAAACCGTTATAAAGGCAATGACTGTGGTTACAGCTGTAGATGCAAATCGGACGTACACCTATCCAAAAAAAAGAGAAGAGAGAAACGTTAACGTCCGATTGTGATGTTGGACGCTATTCCCCGTGAGCTTTGACAGCGTGGTGCTATTGGTCGATAGGCAGGAGAGTTGAGACGCAACTTCTGCTCCCTCTGGGAGCTGCGTGTTTAATATTAATGACGGCAATTTAACTTGGCAAGGCGGCCTAATACAGAGCCTGAACGGTCTCGATACAACTTCAAGGGTATATGTAGATCACCTACTGCTTTCTACCATTTTCTCGCTTAGTCTTTTTTTCAGTTTTGAGATATCGATACTACTGTGGTTTGCGTTTTGGATTCTGCTTAAATAGCTGATATTGGCCATGTGGGTTAAACGTCAGTTGTCAGCAGATTACCTAATTAGGTTGAACAGAAAAATACGAGGCGTATTCCAAAAGTAAGGTCCGTTTGATCATAATAAAAACATCGTTCAGGATACAAGGTTTTTATTAACGTCAGTATGTAACTACATATCTAGTTCACTTTTCCACATAATCGCCGTTCATATCTATACACTTTCTGTAACGCTGTACCAGTTTCTTTAACCCCTCGGCATAAAAGTCTGCCGCCTGGGACCTGAACCAATTGGTAACGCTCGTCTTGAGTTCTTCATCGGTTTGAAATCGTTGTCCACCAAGCCACCGTTTCAAATGCAGGAAGAGAAAATAGTCGCTTGGTGCAAGATCTGGACTGTAAGCAGGGTGGTCTAGGATTTCCCAACGAAACTCTTGAATCTTCTCTTTGGTTTTGGAAGCGGTATGCGGGCGTGCGTTGTCGTGCAGGAGGATGATGCCAGACGACAGTTTCCCGCGGCGTCGATTTTGGATGGCACGTCTCAGTTTGGTGAACGTTGCACAGTACACGTCAGCTGTAATGGTTGTCCCACGGTCCATGAATTCGATCAAAAGGACGCCCTTTTCGTCCCAAAACACGGAAGCCATCATTTTGCGATTCGTGTACGGCGATTGCTTACACTTTTTTGGTTTGGGTGAACCGGAATGGCGCCACAGCATTGATTGTTGTTTTGATTCTGCGTTGGTGTACGCTATCCACGTCTCGTCTCCCGTAACAATTTGGGAAAACAAACTGTCTCCATCTTGTCTATAGCGCTCCAAAAATTGTCGTGCGCTATGCATTCGTTGCTCTTTGTGCTGAGCGGTGAGCAGTTTTGGCACCCACCGCGTACAAAGCTTCCGATATCCAAGCTCTTCAGTGACAATCCTGTAAATTGAGGTTCTAGCAACATTTGGGAATTCCATAGCCAGACCACTAATCGTCAAACGCCGATCACTTCGCAGTTTTTGGTTAACTTGCTCGACGATGTCGTCGGTCCGAATACTGGGCCTGCCACTCCGCTGTTGATCGTGCACATCTGTGCGACCACTTTGAAATTCTCGACACCAGTGTCGAACTTGTTTCTCACTCATTATGTTTGGTCCATACACTACACACAATTCGCTATGGATGTCCGCAGCTGACGATCCTTTTGCCAACAAAAATCTAATCACGCCGCGCACTTCACAACTGGCGGGAGCTACGATTGTCGCGGCCATTTCGAACTGCTCTCAACAATAGATATACGGCTACTGCGGCACGCCAACAATACTGCATATTTACCGGGAGTTGGTAGATGGCGCTGCAGGTGGGAAACGTCATTCAGGCCTATCATCTGTGACATCTTGTACCCCGGACCTTACTTTTGGAATACGCCTCGTATATACAGAATGTTGATAAAAAATATTTAATACATCGGGGACACTGAAGTTTGCTCTACGTATATGAATTCTTACCATATCATCTGCTTAGATCATCCTTTCTCAATCTTTTTCAACCAGTAAATTATCAAAAATATTGCTGCGGACCGCTAACTTATACTAGCCTAATTTTTTTTTTTTTACCTATATCTATATTATTAACATATGGGACGTATTTTATTGTACCATTATAACATAATAAATCGAAAAATATGTTTTCAGTACCTATGGAAACACAGCTATGAAACTGAACTATTAACTCCATATTGACCAAACTCCTAATATTTAGTAACAAAATGAATAATAATGTTACTATAGTCTGGATGCTACATTATACCACCGACCTACATGCACAAAATAAAATGGCATTAGACCTTAAACCTTTTATTGTTTACTTTAGCACTCATGTTACCAACCCTACCATGTGCCGCGTTCTCTCACACATATTATAAACCCTCAGGAAACAGTCATCCTTAGACGAACAGCGATCTTTTTTATGCCAACTGAAAATGAACTATTCTAGGAACAGTGTTGTCATATACTCATCCTGGAAACGCCAGATTTTTGCATGGTCATTGAAATATTCGTGGCTTTTAAAAAGTTGGGCATAGGGAAAAACGGGGAAATGGGAGCCTGTGGGGTAATAGGAGCTTATCCTGAATAATTTGAATATCGCGTGCTAGAAACCTGCGAGTTTCGTTTAAGGTTCCATAGAAGGCATCATTCTTATTTATTACAAACTGTGGCTCAGTCGCCATAAGTTTGCCAGACGACACAGTGTGTTTTCGGATCTCCGACAATCTTTGCTGCTATTATCGTAAGCACGTGAGTTTGCTATAATGCTTATAAAGTTATCTTAATATATTATAATGGTTGCGTGATTAATGTAGTTTAACGGTCACTATGTAAAACGGGAGGAAAAATTTATATATATTTTATAGCTCTGATTACCCCATAATTTCCCCTGCGCCAAAATTAGGTCATTAACCCCCCCACCCCCTCCCCGAAGAATGCTCATAAAAACAGCATTCGGAGATCTCTTTACTGCTTCTTCCTTCAGAAAACTATGGAAAAAAGTAAAAACGAAAGAAGGAAAGGCAGAACTCAATAACTGAGCGAAGAAAATATCCGCATTTACTGCTACAAAAAAAAAAAAAAGGTAAAGCAACGGTGAGTGTAAGGAGGGATAGACCATGTAATTGGAGATCTAGGGCTACAAGCGGTTTGTCTTAATCTTCATCGATTTTAATTAGCGATGAACTTACGGTTCCCGTATAAAAATCGTTTTTGCTTAGCTTTACAGAAGTAGAATCAAATGATACTCTCATGTCTTGTGAAGTTTGTAAAAATGTAGAACATATGGACTGTGCAGATTGATGATTAACAGTCCTTTATTTGTTAACTTCATGCTAGGAAACAAAGTATATCTAATACACAAGAAGTAAATGATTAATTTGTAGATCCACAATAGTGGAGAGAATTGTATTAATTTTCAGTTTTGTCAAGAAAACGGAAGTTCTGTCAGTATTATGGACTAATTTGGCTATGGCTTCCATTACCCTGTGGGGGTGATCCCATTAGAGTTGGCCGGGTCATGAGAGCCATTCGAGTCAATCTGGTATTACTTTTTTTCCTCTTGATTGAAGTATTCGTTTTGTTTTACATATTCCATGGATTAGACATAATACAATATAAATTTAAAAAAGATACAAAAAATAGTTTCTAAGGCCATATTTCACTTTTTCCTTAGTAGGCTCCCATTCCCCCTTTCTCCCCTGTAGGTTATACTTGCTAATAGCCTTATATAGTACGATCAAGGTATCTAAATTTATAATATTCTGCCTGCGGACCACAAATAGAGAAGCACTGGCTTAGATGATTACTTAGAATGATTACTTAGACAATAAAGCTTGGTTCTATGCTCCATGGGTATTCCGTGTTGGTTTTGAATGATGTATGATACCAAATTTTAACAATATTTGCACACAATGTCCGCTGACGGTGGTTTTTGTCAAGAAGCTATAGAGGTATTGATGAAATCGTACAAACATTTAGAACCGTTTCAGTAATTGGCCAACAGCTTGGTGGTGAGTCCTTTCTCACCTCACTCTTGCGAAACGTGCAGGAGCTGACGTCATGCAGGCAGAGATTGAAATGCCCTGCACTGTATAGACACAGCGTTACATCTTCTTGTTTCCTTATTCGCGCTATTACGACGCATAACAACCTAGTGAAAATGTACACCGGCACAAACTGCTAGGCACACTGGATGACTAATAATTGATAATAGACCAAAACTATTCGCTCAGTTTTTAAACTGTCAAATAGCTGTAAACAATTGTATAGACGTGATTATTGCAGGCCATTTCTTCCACAGTTGCTTGTTAAACTAATTATTATTAAGTAAATACGCCAATACAACTGTCAACAACAGTTGTATTGGCGTATTTACTAAATAATAATTAGTTTAATTGTATAGACATTCGTGAAATACAAGTGTAGACATTAGGATGGAAGAAAATAAAATTTAAAAAAAAATATTTTTTTAACATGCGTTGAGGTAGAAAAAAGGAAATGGTGAACAGACTAGAACACGTGCTCACAGAGTAACAGCTGGCATTCTTGTAAAGATTTTATGCTTTTCGCAACCATCATGTTATTTTTGCTGTCGTCAGTCTTAGGACTGGTTTTATGCAATCCTCCATCCCTTCCTATCCTTTGCTAACCTCTTCATCTCTACATACCCCTTACAACACATGTCCTCAATTATCTGCTTCATATATTCTAATCTCTGTCTTCCTCTACAATTCTTACCTTCGACTGTTCCCTCCGCTAGCAAATTAACCAATCCAGCATGCCATCATGGTTTACTGATGTAATTACTTTTCCGTATTTTCTTCTGACACTTTTTCTTTTGTTGCCTGTATTTCAATTCCGACTTGGATCTTCTGCTTGATGAATTTACTGTAAAAAACCTATACAATTCGTATATAAAACTCATTCATACCATCTCTGGAGCAGTACACATGCTGCTGAAAAAGAACATAATCGATTCAATTTTGCCTACCAACTACTAATTGCATATAATCAGCGTTTTGCAGCACATTTAGCAGCAGAACAAAATCTCAGGTTTCGGTTTGAAACGGCGGGAAAAAAAAAACCAGGGCGAGATTCTCGGCATCTATAACATCAAACCGTTAAGTGTTTACAGTTTGAGATATTTATATGCTAAAATCTCATGAGGCCCATTTGAGGAAACGACTGTATCACAATCATGAGGGAGACACACTTCAACAAATATTCGGCAGATTGGATTCTTTTTTAAAAACTGTTTTCGTTAACCGCATTTATTGCTTTGTTCAATACTTCATCACTTCATAAGTAACCTCCCCTTTCTAGACCTTACAAAAATTTATTCCGGCAACAAATGGTTGGGTGTTTTTTACTTGTTTTATTTTCCTCTCTTTGATATTATCTTACATGCTTTGAAAATTAGTGTGGAAGTTTGTCGGGGAAAAAAATCTGGGAATCTATTAATCGAATTTGAACAGAGACAATAAACTTTCGTTTTCCCCTTGCCCTCCCCACTTTCCGCTTCCCAGTTTGAAGGGTAATCGGCGACAGAAATTATATTATGTCGTATAACGTAGCTGTTACTAGATTTGCTAGAAAAAAGGAATGAATTAGAACTTACTCGTTGGATGCTGTAATTCTTGAACTCTTCGTGATAATTCCGTACTGCATTATACATTGTCGACGGCCGAATTGGCCTGAGGCATGGTTGGATTAGTTAACGTTTTAGGATACAACGATTTTTAGTAGAATTGTGACCTTGTTGTGCTTCTAATGTGTATGTGGGCAGATGCTCACTAAGAAAATTTGGAACGAAAACTTTTCCTTATTGGTATCTAGTAAGCCGCTGCTAGTGCTGAAATTTGATGACTTTTGCTAACTCATGTCAGGCTTAGATGCCCTGAGGCTTAGAATTCTATTTTTGTCACATCTATGCCATAAAATGATACTTATTTCGGAGTGAATATAAATCTATATGTTATTGTATAGAGAAAGAATTTTGGCGATCGTGTTATTGATTTTACTTTAACAGAAACAATAATAAAATGACTCAAAATAAACAGATTGGTATTTCCAATGTTAATTACGGGATGAACGTTAGTTTCCATGCTGCCAGGGTGGCGTAGCTTTCTAGTATGACATGTCGACATTTCAACAAACATGTTGTGGCCTTCTAGGACAGTACTGCACACCGATTTGTTCCGCAGTTCAACCCTAGAAGGCCAAAGTATGTCGGCGAAAGGTCGGAAATTCATACCAAGACGCGGGCTCATCCGGACAGAATGAAATATTTTATTCCGGCCGTGGAATCCTTCGACTGCAGCTGATGAAAGTTGTTCGCATACTAGAGCACATTTAAACACGTGTAACAGATAATATAAAATAGACATAAACCTCTGTTGAAAAGTTTGGCAACAGATTTTGGGCTCTGACTATACGTTGAGCAGTGGAATGTGTTTGGAAGAATATTTTGTGGGCTCGAGGCGTCGCATGGTGTCACAGGTGATAACGTGCTGCTTGCTATCTGTGTGTCCCCTGCGATGTTGCAGGCAGCCACAGATAGTGTTGTGGTCTTGCCATATGTGCTCTGCAGACCAGAAAACAGAAAAAAGATTGTGCGTTGCAACGGAAGATATTTATTGTTAGCTCGGTGGTCTTAGTAGACATAAATGTTTCTCTGTACACGTTTTTAGAAAGCAAAGTGGCATTTGGAGGGGTACCTTTTTTTTTTTTTCGTTGTAATGATTGTTTTTGTTCTTCTTAATCAGCATGACATTTTCGAATAAATGAAAAGTGTTTTACCTCTATTGATGCTCCAATTTCTTTTACTGTAAAATGTACCAGTTTCAATTTGTCATCTCGTTGTACTGAGAATCATTTAGTATAGCTGTCTAGTTGTGCAATATTTACTGCTCTAAGAGTAACGCTCTACCATGACATTCGGCACGTTGCGTGTTCGAACCGCGGTCCCGCCATGCTTATTTTGATTTTCCATAGCTTTCCAAAACCACTCCCTGTGAATGTTGGTATGGTTTCTTCCAAAGGCCATGGCTTAATTCATTATCTTTTCGCTCGGCTCTAGTTACCTCGACGTCGACGAGCCGTAAAACCTTTGAAGAAAAAGTACTCCGATTAATTTCGAATATTGCAGAGTGAATCGGGTGGTATTAATTCTTTAAATATACTACAGGGAAGCTAGTGTACACTAATATGATTTGTAAAAGCATTCAAGAATTGTATAGGCAAATATAAAATTGCGTTTCACGGTAAAATATAACAAATGACAGTTAATATGTTATCCTGATAACACATCTGGTGGATTTCGCAACCGTCATGATGTTACCAAACATTTCACAAGTACACGCCACGTCAGTTATGCTCCTATTTACTTCCGACGTTTCGATGATGATCTCGGGTTCTCTTCAGGAATCAAACCTCCTGCTGACTCTGCATTGGACTCTGCAGTAGATTGTACCCTGAAGAAAACCCTACCCGTTCTCGAAATACTTTTTAGCATTTATCCTGTTTGATTTTATGATTGCTACATCTTGTATTGACTAAATAGTACCCCGAGAGATTCTCCGGAGGTAGCAATAAGAATCGCCAAGATTTTGAACGGTTTGGGTAGAGCCGTTCCAGGATGTGAGCAAGAACTTCACTCGTCTTAACAAAAGTCAATACCTGCTGCTAAGACGTGCTCTTTATTTCCATATCTGCATCTCCTTGATAAACTCGCGGATGATAGGAGAGGGCACATACTGACGTACTTGGCTGAATACTCCATTTTATAATCACGTCGAAACTGTTCGTTACATGTGGGCAGATGCGCATTACAATCAGCTAAGTACTTAGTTGAACTTAGCTCTGCTTCTATTAAGGTGTCCTTTGGAAATTTAAGCGTCACTGAGCAATGCACTTGTTCTACGACTTCTAGAATAGTTCTTTTTCTTGCGGGATTGTGACAAGAGACAAGCAGGAAGTTTTGCAGAAAATTGAAATAATAGACGCATGTATCATAACTGTTTGTTAACTTGTAAGTACAAGACTTCGTTCTGCAGAGAATACTGAGTTAATGTCGAACATATTTGATGAATAGATAAAAATTACCCACCATATTTAGATTTGAACGCGAAATTACCATTATTCGATCGAAGCCAGATGCAGGTTCAAATCTCTCCAGATTTCGGTTTTCAATTGTTTCCAGAAATCATTCCAGCTGAATGTCTGGATTCTTTTGTTCAAAATGCCATGGCCGAATTTCTTCTCGTTGCTTTCCTCTCCTCTATCTTCGACGAGGCGTAAAGCTCGAACCCAAAAAAAGCTTTATTCGTTTACAATATGGCATTAGAAAACTAGAAATTTCAAACGGCAAGTAAAGTCATTTTACGAGTGTGAGATCTATGGTATCCCTGCATAACTACAACCTAATTTGAGGTGATTGCTCAAAGTAATCTCGTGGCTGATACTCTTGTGTGATATCTCCGGAGAGAGGAGGGGGAGAGGATCTTTCTGCCTGGGGTTGGCTACCTCTCAGTTGATGGTGAACCGCGTGTTGGTGGTTGGGCGTAGAAGAGGTTAACCAGGAGTGCTAAGTGTTACAACCTCATCCCGAGGAAGTCTTGAAGTGCCGTTTTTGTACTTATGCGCTGTTATCTTCGCAAGACTTGAGTCGAGTGTTCATTCTGTGCTTGAACATGCTCACAGAAGCGTAGGTGGTTGCAGGTTCATGTTGACGACTTCGGCGAAAAGCGGACAGCAATTGTAAGTTGAAGTAAATACATCGCTTGTCAACACTAATCAGCAGCACAGGACACAAATATACCTGACTTTTATTCCTTCGATTATTAAGTATGGTTTCATTTTGCTGTTATTGAATGGATATCTTTTAAACAAAAGGATTATCCATTCGTTTTACGGTTACTTAAGTTTACCGTTAACCATTTTTGTCTTACTGCTTTCGGCTATGAGACCACACGTCCAGCACGATATTTTAATGTGCTTTAGGTATGCGTGTTTAGTAATACTCTATTTTGTATTCTGCATAGTGCTGACGTCACAAGATTGACAAGATGAACACAACACTTAATCAAAACAAAACATGTCATCTGCAAGATTCGAACTGGCGACAGTTGCAATGTTGCAGGGGTCCAGTGTGATCAAATGATACATATTGATCGATTGTTCTTTGTATGATTCAACATGGAATTGGTATGAGTTTCGCAACATGACGGCAACCTGATTTTTGTAAACTACGTGATCAGCGATATTTGCACAAATCTTGTTTTATTTGGCATTAGGTTTGATTTTGTGGAGATCTTGTTTCATAGAGGCGCGATTTGGGTAGTTTCAACTGTCGCATCTTCGCTTATATACAAGATTTGTAGCGGATCGTCATATTCAGTTCGACACAAACTATTGGATTTCAATATTAATGTTTAAAATTTTATCTAAAATCTGCGACATGTTATGAGCTTCGGAGCAGTAAATTTTTAGGGTTATATTCCTTTGAAGTTCGTAAGGAGAAGACTTCATTATGAAAATTGGAATAGTATGGCACTTCAAGTATCTCGTGCTAATGGTGTTAGTATTCTTTCAGGAGTAGTCCTAGCTTAAAAATAGTAAATAATAATCTGTTGAATGCATATCGGTAGAAAATATTTTATGCTGCTATTTGATGTTTGTGATATTTAAAATTTATTAAAAAACAATGATAAGATTAAACTTTGGTTTTTCGTGATAACGGGCTTTCGATTTTGCTTTACGGATTCTGTCGGTATTGTTGTTGCCTCTTTGCTCTTTGTGTTGATTTGGCAAATTTATACTTTTTCTGAACATGTTAAAGAGAGGTGATTTAAATATAACCGCATTGTAACCGCACAAAAGCAGACGATTAGTTGAGAGGGCAAAATTGTGTGTAGGCACATTGCTACAGTTTTAAATTCTGACAGTAGTGGGTACAGGCAAAATAATGTTTTCAGTCTAAATCATCTAAGTCCGATGTGGTGTTCCAAAATTTTCAGCTCAATATTGCACATTTGACAAAGAGAAAAATACAACACACGTTAGTGAAAAATGTGCACGGTTATTGGAGAGATGGCAGATACCACTGCAGTAAATTGCATTTTTAGTATCCCTGATTCGTGTAGTTTTCTTTACGTTTGCAAAATGTAAGGCCTATACGCATATTCAGCGAAGAATTTGCAGTAGTAGGTTGTAGAGAACAATGGGCCATGAGGATTTGATTCTAGACGATAAAACAGTGGGAAAGTTTTCCTTCGAAAGGGACTGGAAAAAGTACGTTGTCGAGGTGTTTTGAACGATGTAACATAGCTAACGTAAAGCACAACTTTTATTGAGTTGAAGGAACCCGAAATATGAAAGTGGCTAGGACCGAGGAAACTTATTGCATGACATCGTTTCTTTTGCTGTTCGGGATTAATAATGCAGCCAAAATATAGTATGTAATATCTCGGCTTCTTACAAACTCAGTAAAGGAATCCATAGGGCGGAAAGATGACGGAGAACTCCCCTACAGCGCGGTGAATTTATTGGTGCAGCCGAAGGATATAGTTTACATTTTGAACTGAAATTTAATCTTTAGTGTAGTATAATTCTCCCCAGTCTGCTTTGCGGCAGTATTTAGACGACTGGTGTGTGTTGGAAAGATACGCCTGTTAATATAAAAAAAAGGTGTGAACCTTTTTCTTATTTACTTGCAATAATTTTGTTGTTGACATCTTATTTATCGTTTTATTGTCAGTAGGAAAGATAGTTGCGCTGAAATATGTGAGAACATGTTTGAAATGTTGCCATGTAATGAGATGTTATATCTGTTTTATACTGGTGCTGTTCATTTAAAGCGCACGTTTGACGTTGCTGTTCTTATTGATCACCGAAAATTCCCTTAATCTTCCTGCTCGTTTAGATGCAGTTACAGAAATCTGGTACTAAATATAGGGGCAAGGGAGGCAATTCTGCAGGCAGTAAATAGTTTTTGAAATGTAATATTATCATAGGTTTTGTACTGATAAACTTCATTTTTTTGTATCTCACTTAAACCCAGTTAAAATGAGTTTTTTAATTATTTGAAATTAGAATTTGTGTATTTATCGTTTGCTAATATTTAACAAAGTTTTATTTCCTCCATTACAAGCTGCATTCAGCGACCTCATTTGGTCATTTTTCTTGGCAGATTTCTTTACTTCTGATGTTCTAGGCAAGCGCATTATTTTACGAGATAACATTGCAGCAATGTAACAGCCCCGTATTTCTTTTACTCTACTCTGTGAAGACGTTTTGGAGCTTTGTCTTGTGTAGGCAAAGTTTTTAGGTTCACCGACTCAGTTTCACGTGAGCACACCAGTGATATGTATATAATATAAGTGCACCTGACTATTTTGCTACCGAGCGCGGTGAGTGAGCGGTAACGCTCTGGCTTCGCATTCGGGAAACGAGGGTTCGAATCCCCTTTCGAGCAGCCAGATTTTGATTTACATGGTTTCCCCAAATCAATCCCGGCAAATACCTGGATGCTACCTTAAAAAAAAAGCCATAGCCGAATTTCTTCTCGTTCCTTGTCCCCGTCCTATCCCGCCTTTAATGGCTTCGATGTCGACGAGGCGTAAAGCATTAATCAAAAAAAAAAAAAAAAAAAAAAAAATCTTGCTAAGCTGGTCTTGGGCACTGCTGTCGCAAAAATACTGGCGTTGTGTTGGGCTTTCTATTAGACGCTTCTTGTATGCTGTAGCCCCTGAGCGAGCCGGCTGCACTTGCGGGTTTTCGTGTCGCAGGTGGCTTCCGGCACAGCCTCACGAAAACCACTGTCTGTAACACTGTGGGCATCAAGATAAACAACTCCAGTCAGAACAATTAGGTTGGTCATAATTGAAGCTTACAACTCTCAGAGGAACATGCAGAATGTAGCACAATGCTTCCCAAAAAAATCGTATAAAACCATAAAAAAATTTAATCATTCTGTTTGTGTGTAAGAATTCAAAGTGGAATATCAATTGAATCAAAAGTGGATAATTCTGTTACCCATTCTCTTCAATATGTACCTTGTAGAAATTATTAACGGATTTCTGGATATTATAGCTAGACTGAAGATTGTTGTAAGTATGATAGGGTATGAGATTTGTTGATGACACTGTTTTATTAGGTGTGTGTGTGTGTGTGTAAAGAATGTCACAGCAATGAATGATTATCTTAATAATGTCTGTGAGAAATACCAATTCAAATAATATTCAGGAAACAGTGTCTTGTAATAAATACTGTGAGAGATAAAAAAAAAAAAAAAACAGAATTGTACGAATCAGTGTTTGAAGGCAAGTACTGAAGATGGTGAATGTCTTGTTCGTGGTGTGATAGTGGGTGGCTCGTCTGAAAGATGAGTGCAAGAGTTTAAGCTTGTTTCTAAGGTGTGTTAACGACCATACTCACGAGGTTCTCCGACCTTAACTTACGTAAAGATACTGAATAAATCATTCACAGCTCGATATTTAACGGAAGATGTAAGGTGGAGCTCGTTTCTGTGGGACATGGTTCTAACTGAATGGTCCTCTAAATAGATATTGATCCAAGGCAAACTCTCACCTGTCCCACACAATACCATTTCGGAATTCTTGCTTGCTCCACAATGATTGCAGTAACTACTGCAAACTTGGGTCACGTCTTCGAAAAAGTTACAGAACTTTAATACTGAGTTTTAAACATTATAGTTTTTTGTTTCAGCTAGAATTTCTCACTGTGCGATGGTTTGTGTCTGTGTTCATTATACCTTACAAGGGAAGCCACGATTTTCGGCCAACAGATTTCTATCAGTTACAACTTTGTGGTCGAGAATCAACCAACACTGAGTCTTGTAAATGGATTTAGGTCAACATGCCTTAGTTTCGAGAAAATGAGGTCAAATGTCGTGGGGCCATATCACTTTCGAAAGATAATCATAAGTGGTTTCATAAATGTATGTAAGCTAATAGTTTTTGAAAATAGCATGAAATTGGATTTTTGGCCGCGGTTTATATTCCAGTAATGTTCAGCTTCTAACAACTTTGTCCCTAGTCTGGTGGTAGCTAGTCGGCTAAAGTTTGTGTCTCTCCATATATATATATATATATATATATTTTAGTGAAATCTAGTTCTTCACAGGCATGTATTTGGGATAATATATTTTATGTAAAATATATTTTTGTGAGGAATCGTGGGAATCCGAAAGGTATTTTTACCTGACCTGTCTCTCATCGGACAGGGATACGACCTTTGTTCCCATCATTCTGCTGATTCTCCTCTTGAACGCGTTTCAAACCCCATCGGTTTTGCTAGAATCCCGTTCTCCATATTATCTTACACATGGTATGTAGATTAATTCCGGTGCGAAATGTATTCAATGTGAATGGAGGGTGATTGAACGAGGAGAGGGAAAGAAAAATGTTATTGTTCTAGTTTCAGTTTTAATAAGTGTACGAACATTCGTCGGTTGTATAGAATAAACTTATACCACCTTTAGAAAATGTATTAATCGCTACCGGATTCTCACGGTTCTTCGTACAAATATCTTTATGTTAGTATTCATCACCTCCAAATGTGTGCCTGTGAGGAAATATATTCTATTTAAAAATCGTTTCGGTCGGACTTGCACTCGGCACCTAAAGACCACGTTGCAAGAGACTGGACTTTATCTAAAAATAAGCGTTTCCCTAACATCACGTATATCACATTTTCTGCTATTTCTAAAGAAACTAATAGTATACCTTAAGACCCTACCGTGATGAAGACAATCTGTCATAACGGACAAGCGCCAAGTAAAAGGTGGTTTGAGGCGCCATTGGCAGTAATATGCGACCTCGCCTCTCATTGTACGTATTAAGAGCAATCTGAACAGCAACCTCCACATCGGGGAGGTTTTAGAGCCCGAGGTACTACCCCCCCCCCCCCCTGCAGGCATGTGCCATATTTTAGCAGTACAATGCCTGATTCAAATATGTTGGCTAAACGTTCTGTCCTCGTCAGTTGCGATATGGTATTACTTTTCAGTCACGTCCTCGGGACCCCGCAGTTTACTTGAAGCCTTACCAATTCAATGAATGTTCATTTTTGTGCCCATTTAGCTAATTCATTTATTACCGTTGTCTTTCCACAGCGTGAATTATTAGGTGGTATAGTTTTTAAGGACAATTTGTGATCAAGAAGGATGATATTGTGCAGAAAATTGGAGAGGAGTTGTATAGTATGGATTCAGAATTATCATTCCTACCCCTGACTTTAAAAGGGATTAAGTCTGTGACCCCTATTTTCTGTACGTTCGTCTGCCTGCCTTAAGTGTATTATGAGAGAACTAATTAAAACAAGAGCTTTGAACGAACCAGCCTTAAGAAAAATCCTCTTGCGTTGTATATTTACTGGGTTCTGTCTGCCGTCTACTGTAATTAGTTTAGTTTAAGTGCGCCGTGCACTTTGTGGGAGACTGCAGGAGTAAACAACCTGATGCTGGGAACTAGGGCTGTAACGGAAGTCATCTTCTCGGATGCCGATGCGGATGTTCAATGCTTGACATCTGCGGAAAATAAATTTATAATTGTTTAGATTTTAATATTTTATCAAAAATAAACTTAAAATCAAAATAAGTGTATTTTTTTAAGTCAGATTCTACATTTTTCAGAAGTTACATCTATTTGCATATAATACTGCCACATCGATTTATTTTTTGCCTCATCTTTCAACAACGAAAAATATGGAATGATTTCGCAAGTGAATTAAATTATTTATGTAACTACGCACGCGCTTAAAAAATAATCTCTGTCATGTGAACTTTGCGGAATTCGCGGCTCGACTAATTCAAGCGTCAAGCACAAGGCCACGCGACCGCGTGCCCGCCACTCGCCTTTCCACCACTCTAGTGGCCCATTCACAGTCCAACTTGTAGGACCTACGGTGATCCGCTTTTCCGATAAAGGACTGAAAGCGGGTAGAGGACTA
This sequence comes from Vandiemenella viatica, assembly GCA_031002005.1. Lineage (NCBI taxonomy): Eukaryota > Metazoa > Arthropoda > Insecta > Orthoptera > Morabidae > Vandiemenella > Vandiemenella viatica. The sequence continues at coordinate 18,030,604 of JARYHS010013631.1, read as the reverse complement.
TATACAGGACGTGTTGGATGTTGAGACTCCCAAACAACTAACACGGGTCCTTGCTGTCCAACAAGCTATGGCGTTGGATCATGATTGGAGGAAAACATGCTGCAAGTGTGCGATAAGGACACTAGAGTGTGGCGAGAAAGTACGAATTGAAAGGATTGCTTGGAACATTTTGTTGGACCCCTTACTAGCGTGAATGGGTGAGCGCATCCTGTTATAGTTATACCTAGATGTCCTGTAAGTTGGACCGTGACTTTACATTCAAGTTCAAACTTTTAAATTCGTTGCATGGGTAATAACATCATTTAGTTCATTGTTATTTTCACTGCAAGATAGTCAAGGAAAAAAACAACCACCTGGGCAGAACATCGTATAAATAATAAAGAATAATACATGTTGGAATGTAAACAAAACATCCGCTATACATCAGCAATAAATATTGCGAATGCGGATGTAGAATTTGACGATAAATTCCGCACTTGCGGATGCGAAGATCCGTTACATTCCTTCTGAGAACCCCTTCCAACGGGCCTGTCATTCTGAAGGTGGGTTCGATTTACGATCTGGTCATCCAGATTTAGGATTTTTATGGTTTCCTGTCTAACACCGGAATGGTTCCTTGAAAAGCTCATGCCTTAATTCCTCTCCGTTCCATGTTCAATTTCAAATGACATCGACGAACCCGTCCCTCCTTAAGGGTAACGCAGTAGTTTAATCGCTGGGAACGAAATTGTGATGCCTCTCCATATTAATTTACCATTCAAGTGAATCACTGGTGATAATACTAACTCCAAGAAGCTCCTCAAAGTCTTTGACATCAGCTGCGTAGAGTTTACACATGCCGCGACGTATACTCGTATGATGCTTCCTAGTTTTCATCTCATAAGTAGCATCGTTAAGTGCAAAATCTTCATACCGTACCTGCACAACATTAATTGGTTGATTTGGAACTTTTGTATGAATCGTTGACGAAGTACGTACGGGTTGAAATGTACACACTTTGACAATAAATTTGGCCGCCACTGAAAAATTCTATCACTCTTATCTTGCACAATCTGACATCAATGTCACCCCAGAAAACAGTAATACTATACTGGCAAGCCAGTATTGCGTTACTGTTTCTTAGGATGACATTGATGTCAGATTGTGCAAGATAATAGTGATAGAATTTTTCAGCGGCGGCCAAATTTATTGTCAAAGTGTGTACATTTCATTTTTCCTAATAACATGTACTTTCATTATCACAGAACAATCTTCTGTTGCTAAAATCTGAATACCTATTGCAGTCGCTATCTAAAACTTTTTGGTTTTAAAATAGTTTTGTCTATTTTTAACGCTAATTGTAGTATAGGAAACGCCAGCATTTGACAAAGAATGGCCAAAACAACATACTTACCGGCACTCGGATATGTGAAGGCTAATAATGAAGCTATTGGACCGGAGCATGCACCGCTTTTTGCTGCGTTCCATGTTTACCTCGGCAGCCTTCCAAATCAAGCCATCCCGTGGCAAAGAAGCCACTAATTGCTTTATGGTGGTGCTTGTTTCAAATGCGAGTGAGCGTAAAATTGCATCTCCATTACCAGTGTGCGGTTAAAGCCAGTTAGCTCGTTTTGTTACATTTTGTAATGTTGCATTTAAACAGTTAACACTTTCTGGTAGAGCTGTCTGGTATCTCACTAGTTAAGGCGCTTGCTTGCAACAGTTTGAGGTCCGGTCGCGGATTCAAATCACGATGGAGTATTGAATCTTTAAGAGTTTTATTTGATCATATGAGCTACGCCAGGACTTTCCGTGTCTGGGATTCCACATTGAACTGTAGGTCGCCGAGGAATGCAACTGACCGTCCTATCACTGACACAATGCCGTAATAAGCCTCCTTCGGGAGGATCCAACCAACCTTTCGGGTGTGGACTAAGTTCTTTTACTTTCTTGTACTTGCAATTTTGGCTAAATCTAAGATCTTGGATCATGTCCCACCAAAGAACAATACACTTGTATACTTATGTTAGACGGTTGATGATTGTCTAATGGCGATGGCGTGTATGATGCAAACAATTCCCCATTGGACATCTGCCTAAGTGTCCTGTTATCTTCTTAGCCAATAGATTTGACCCTAGACAGCTTTACGATGTTTACTGGATATTAGAAATTGAATCTAAAAGCCAATTTAACCTGTTCGTAGTCTGCAGGTTCTTGCCATGACTCCCAACTAGTATTGCTTTGCGACTGCAGTGTATTTCCATTTTTTAAAAACATTACTCTAGGATCAACACTGAATTGTCATATTTAGAAAAATTTTCTAAACTTCTGAAAAATGATAGCGAAACCATCAGCACTGTCGTCGTGATGTGCCATGCCACAAAGGATGGATCCTTCTCTCGCGTGGAAACTGTTTTATCCAAGTGGTTCATTCAGTTTGCACAACAGATTGAAGGCGTTGGATTTTTGAGGATCAACTACCGCTATCTGCCATTTTCCTCACAGTAACCTGTTTATCCAGAAACGAAATTGCCTCTGGTATGAAGAGACGACCTTCGAGTAGCAGTCTTATTCATTATTAACACTTGTCAGTTATGCGACTGCTTTGTGAGCTACTTGTACGTTTTTCAGAATCACTGGATGGGTGTGTAAAGGCAAGTCCACACCAAAAGGATCATCTTGTTTATATTTCTTGTTCATGCAACTAGTTACGTCATGTTACCAAATGTTCCTCAATGTTTGTCAACATAAACAAAAGTTCCTAAAAGTTGTTTCTAAAAGTAGCGATAAAGATGAAAGGAATTATAGGAACATGGTCGTGTTTGAAACGGTTATTAGTTTGAAGCAGGCAGCTTGTTCCTGATCGCTGTCACCTTAGTTGTTTAAATACTGCTACAAAAATGTTAAGAGTGGACGAGTGAAATTTGATAGATTTAATTGAATTTTTAGAAAGAAAAAATAATTTATTTTACTAAATTATTCTGAGTTTGAATTAGTTATTAACCATTTCAGCTGAATTTATCCGTATTTGATCTTCGAGAACTGATGTAATAGCATCAAAAACGTTTGGCACAACTCTGGACATTGACTGCATCGATATCCGAAACCGATAGTGTACATCAAAGAGATATATGAATCTCCAGTAGCTAGAAATCTTAGTCATCAGTAAATGTTCTATTGGAGATATTGCCGCCCTGTAGTTTATATCTTGTTTTTGAATAAACGATTCAGTTTTGGTAAGTAACCATTCTAAATCAATGGTACTCATTCGAATTAAGTTTAGTGACCATCATCACATATCCTTTTTTTATTGTTTTTTAAGGAATAGCAGTGTGGTTAAGGCGGTTGATTTTAAAAGTTCTGTGTCCAGTTCCGGGTCCATTCCTGTGAGGCCAAGAATTTTTAAGAGTTGTTTGATCATATAAGCCACAGCAGGACGCTCCACGTCAGAAGGAACTACCTCTAGACAAAATGGCTCCTTCTAGAGGACCCAACCAATCTTCGTGTTGTACGAGGGTTGTTTTTTAAGTAAGGGCCGTTTTTATTTTTTTTAAAAGATACAAATACTTTTGTAAAAAAAACTTTTGTTTTCTGATTCTACACACTTTTACCTATTTTTCTACATAGTTGCCTTGTTTATTTAAGCACTTGTCATACCGTACAACTAAGTTTTTAATTCCCTCTTCAAAGAATTCGGCCGCCTGCTCCGACAGCCAAGAGTTCACGGCCGCTTTCACTTCATCGTCGTCATTGAAGCGCTGCCCTCCAAGATGGTGTTTCAGGTACTGGAAAAGGTGAAAATCGCTAGGAGCAAGGTCGGGGCTTTATGGTGGATGGTCCATAACTTCCCAGCCAAAAGAATCAAATCCCGAGTCTTTTGAGAGGTGTGAGGCCTAGCGTTATCGTGCAGGAGCAAAACTCCTTTTGTTAGCATGCCGCGCCTTTTGTTTTGAATTGCTCTGCGGAGCTTCTTTAGAGTTGCACAGTAGGCATCTGAGTTGATTGTCGTTCCTCGTGGCATAAAGTCCACTAGCAAAACACCGCGCCGGTCCCAGAACACAGTTGCCATAATCTTGCGCTTTGACAGCGTCTGTTTGGCTTTGACCTTGACGGGTGAGGTTGTGTGTCGCCATTCCATCGATTTTCGCTTACTTTCGGGAGTGATATGGGATACCCATGTTTCATCTCCAGTGACATCCCCTTCTTCCTCGAAACGAATCAAAAAGTCCAATGAAGTGGCAAATCTCTTCCCTTTGTGGTCCTCTGTGAGTAGTGTGGGTACCCACCGAGAACCCAGTTTCTTAAACTCTAGGTTTTCAGTCACAATTTTGTACAAAACCTATCTTGAAACTTGTGGAAATTCCAAAGAAAGAGTGGAAATTGTGAATCTTCTGTCCTCACGAATCTTTGTTTCGACTGCAGCCACCAAATCATCAGTGATCACAGAGGGCCGGCCGGAGCGTTCTTCGTTTTGACGGCCATTTTTAAACTCTCTAACCCATTGACGCACTTTACCTTCACTCATTGCATTCAAGCCATAAACTTCTGTTAACTGACGATGAATTTCTGCAGCTGATAGGCTTCTCGCGGTCAAAAACCGTATCACTGACCGTATCTTACACGCGGCGGGCGATGCGTACACGTCAGCTACAGAGTTGCAACTGGCATCAGTGTGAACGGGAAGGATGCCGGCAAGTGGCGCGGTGGATTGTTGCGGCGTCCGCGCGAACTACGGGACTATACGCGCGAACAGCCCTTACTTAAAAAACAACCCTCGTATACTAAGCTACTTAAGCTTTTTAAAGAATCTATGAGGGTACGTGATGATTTCTCTCCAAAAGCCTTTGTCTCGTCCAGCATTTATGGGGGTTATTTCCCCAAAATACTGTGACAATTCGCTGTATTTTTGCAGCCCATAACCTTGGGGAATGGTTCGCTCTCTAGACTTTACCTGCATTAAATAAAACTGGATCTTTCCTTTGCTTGGATGTAAATTACAAATGTAATTTAACAATAATGTTGAAAAATTTAACCGTTGGTAACGAGAGATTTGAGGCCGTTAAGATTTTTGGATCTCTGGAGACGCTATGGTACACACATGCTGTGAGAATACAGCCCGGTGGGTGACGTGACATTTTATAGGGTGACGCATACTCGATTCCCCTTCCGATCATCCAAATTTCGGTTATCAGTGGTTTTCCGAAATCACTATAGGCGAATCGTGATATGGGTCCTTGAAAAGATCTTTTCCAATTCATTTCCCTTTCTTGTCAAATGAATAAATAAATGTCCGCAGCATTCACGAAGATATATTAAGCTACTTAAGATTCAAATTTGGGATTTCCATTTTTGACACCAAGCCCGTGGATGAGCTGTAACTCTCGAATCTGACATTCCGGACGTAGGATGAAGTTCCCATACTGCATCCGCCATTTCCTTCCAGGCTGTAATGAGCGCGCAGTTAACATCGTGAGTAGCCCACTGTCATTCATGTGTGGCGTTTTGCACGAGGTCTGATTCCACCACTCTTGGAGTGATATCAAGACGTCCTGTCGGCTAGCATTGACAGCGTCAGACATTTCCCCTGGAACGAGTCAATCAGGAAGGCAGATTACTAATTACCGCTGTCGCCCGCGCCACCCCTGCGTACTCCTGCTGACGATCTCTCGATTGCAGACGCCTAGCAGTTTGTTACGTCGTCTGTTAATGGGACTGAAGTATTTCTCGTTCACGATTTTTAACTTCTCTTCAACATTTGGGTTCTGAATGTAAGCTTTCAACAAGTATTAGTACAAAAACGGTTGACTCTCTAAGATGCATAATTATTGTTAGGGCATTTATTATGCAGTTGCTTGTTGAAATAATAAACTATTATTTAATAAAAACGCCTATTCAACTGTTCAATTCATGTTTGTGACGCGCTTCGCCTTTGACCATGTTTACTGGAGAGAGTTTGTAGTCGATACATTTTGTACAGATTTTCTTTTAATTTGACTGTAATACATTTTTATATAAGTTCGGATTTTATATTTGTGCTACGAAATGTGGTAGTTGATTACGCCATTACCAAGTTTGCAGCTTTTAATGTGCCACATAATCAAAATAATCTGAAGCAGTGGGCGCAAATTTTTTTCGTCCGCTGTCGAGAAGAAATAATTGCAGAATTCTGACGCATGTTTACCTTTAGCAAGATTATTTCGGCAGCTGTATATTCTGTGATATGGTTGCTGTAGTTGAAATTGCCCTTAATTCGTAGTACATTAATATTGGTGCGCCAATAAATCACGTTTGGCTTTTGTAACGCTATAAAACATATTCTGTAAGTAAACTGTTTCAGTATTGCTTGCAGTTAATTACTATGTAACTAGACCTACTTACTGAATTTTTACTGTTAACGGTCGTAACGGCAGGAAATTGCTGCGATGTTACCTATATTTGAGTGTTAAGGAACGCAGCAGAAACATACATCTATCGACTTTATTCCTTTGACCAGCTTGAACTATACTGAAGTTAAAAATTGCTCTAGCAAAAGGAATCCTTAAATTGTGCCACGTTGGGATTATAGTATGGGTGTGCGATGATGTTCCAACCAAAGTTTTTTCAGTTTGACAGGCGACGTGCGTTTTCGTGGAGAATGTTTACGCCCTTGTTCAATATTCTTTTGCCCGCCAGAGTTTTTTTCTTATCTGAAGGTTTCCGTCAGTTTGCGTCCGGCTACTGCCTAGTTTCGGTTGGCGTCATGTCGGCTCTGGGGCCAACGGCCGCGGGAACCCCGTGCGCCCAGCGGACTTTCTCTCGCTCACGCTGCTTGCGGGCGACGAGCCAACTGTCCTCCCACTCGCGTAGCCACATCACTGCTGTTGCTGTGATTACTTTGTTTTGCTTCACGCTATTCTAGAACTTCTTTTATATTCTGTGTAGTTTTGGTGATTCTTTGCGCGATGTGGACGTTTTGAATTGTCTGTGTAGTATATTATGAACCGGGTGCAATTAAAAAAAAAAACACTTTGTAAATTACTTTTCGGGCGGACTGTAGTGCTTCCGCCAAATCGATTCGACGGCGACTATGCCTATCCTTTTCTCAATTCGATTTGGCCCATTTTTATACCTTAATAATATCTTCGGTCTAAAATACGCCACATGCATGATGCATACTTAGATACTGTATCAGCAACCTTAGCAAATACACTATACTTTTTGTTGCTATTCTCAGTTATTCAGAAGTTATTCACATGCAAATATCAGCGATTTTGTCACTAATTCGTTGATCATCAGTAGTTCCAGCAGTCATAGAAAACTGAAATTTGGTACACAGATATAGTTTTACCTTACAATTATAAGAAAAGTATAACATTGGTGAATTTACCTACCTCATACTTGAAATCGCTTTCTGCCATATCTTCATGTGCCACAGATTTTCACTATAAATGGAGTTTACTAAGATTAACTAATATGTTAAATCTTATTTACTCCCCATACTAAGTTTTTTTAACAGATTACGACACTCCATTGTGATTCTACGCACTTTCCTTGGTCGTAGAAACAGGTAATTTGGTACACACATGTGGCTTCACCAAATCTGGATGATCGAACCCGCGTCCTTCCGAATGCGAGGCCAGAGCGTTTCCGCTCACCCACCACGCTCTGTTATATTTATTAAGTATTAACTAAATGAATAATAATGTTATTCCTGCGGACCCCTGTCCCTTCTTTGCGGACCACCGCCACAGATTGAACTGACATAGATGATCTAGTTGGTGTGATAATTTTTGGATTCTTCAGTATTGGGGGAACAATCTTAGCGGCATTCTTAGAAAGTTTATACTGGTAGCTTGTATTTGATAAAGTAGTGTGTTATCGCTTGTAGCGCGCTTCGGTCCAGTGGTATTTGTGCTAAGCGTGTAAAAGTATTCTGTATTTGCAACAAAGAGGCTAGGAGGATTCCAGTGGCCAGTGTCCTGCATGCAGGCCAACAGGAAGCGGAAGCCTGCCCGTTACACAGCACCGACGATGATTGTACCGTGCAGTGCTTCAGCACCCCTCCTTAATAAAGGACCAAACGTACATATTCATTTTAGTGCAAGTTACATACACATAAAACCACAGAATAGCTATTTGTTTACGAATTAAGTTAGGTCAGTGAAGATTTTAGATAGTAAGCAGTGATTAATATTATTTTGTACTTCACTCCATATTAGATTAATGTTTAGGTTCTATTGAAGAATATTCTGTTTCAAATATTCCCTAAAGATTATCATTTGACAGGTTCAATAGGTTTATGAGATAATCTTGTGAATGTTGCTTCCAGCAGGTAACAGAATTAAAACTTTGAAGTTAAGAAAATTCGCAAGTAAATTAATCCTGTTTTAATTCGAATGATTTTTTTATCAGTGTTGAGAGTACAATTTAGAATTGTGTCAGAGGCATTATGGTGTGAGAGTTTCGTACAATTACGTGTAATCTCTATACACAGGTTATGTACACAAAAGCCACTCGAGGTGTAAGTTATTTTACTTTCATGACAACACTCACTCCGCAACGTTGAGTATGATTGATATCACGACATGTGGCTAGCAAGAACGACAATAAAAATGTGGCACTGCTGAAAGCACGTTTACGACTTTGTACCGTAGCACCGATTCTGCGTGTAGGTATCGGCAACTCGAGGACCTTGCGGTTTTCTGTTACATTCCTGTGGTGTCTGAGGTTGCACACATGGTTTCATGAATATGCAATATCGTTTCTGTAAACATAAAAACTGAGGATCATGCGAGTCGTTTTTGTTTGAATTTTCTTCAAATATAAATTATTTTTTTTTAACCTTTTCGACATACAATGCGATATGTACGGATGTTACGATTTGAACGTTTGTTCTACTGTTTTTCACCCCGTGAAGACGTCGGCACGTGTTCCGTGTTTATATCTCATAATATGAAACCCAAGACGGCGACGAGCAATAAAAGCATCAATGTGAATTTAACGATCCGCGAGGTTAAGCCAAAGTTTGTAACAATAACATAATTCAAAACTTGTTCACTTGTGCAAATGATATTGTACATTGCTAGCTTATAATTTAACACAAAAAACATTTTTTCACTCTTGAAGCTTTAGGGGGCATACTTAAATTACGTGAGGTGTTTTTCCGGATTTCCGGACCCCCCCCCCCCTCTCTGGTGAGATTTCGTGAGATCTGGCCGGGACCCCCCTAGTAATGGCCCTCCAAACTTTTGGAGACTTTTTTTTAGGTCTCGCCCTTCAAAGTCCGGTCACAACCCCCACTTTTCGACGAAATACCCCCTAAAACCGACTTTTGCGCAATTTGTTAGACCTTTTTTAGCTCCACAGTCCAAAATTTTTTCCCAAAAACCTCACGTGAGATTTCTCCCTCCCTTGATGAAATTTCGCCGGACCCCCCTCCCCCCATTTCACTTCACGTAATTTATGGATGCCCCCTTACGTCTCGTCGAGATCATTAGAGGCGGAAAAAAGGACTGGAGTCCAGGAACGGAGAGGAATTCGGCAATTCCTTTGAAGGAACCATCTCGGCATGGAATGAATTCGGAAAACCGGGATGGCCCGACGGGTATTAGAACCTGTGTCCTCCAGAATCCGAGTCCAGAGCGTTACCGCTCACCCACTACGCTCGGTTTCAGAAAGTCTTTGTAGCTAAAGAACAGTCCCCTTGGTACGGAGTAGATGTACCACTGTGACTGAGATAATAATATTAATATGTGAATAAAGGATGATGAGCAGTTTCTGGAAACTGTGTTTCAAAAAGAGTGGTTGGAAGACCTATTGCAAGGTGGACAGAAATGGTAACACGTCAGTTATGAAAAACAAAATGAGGATTTCCATTTTGTTGCCAGGATATGGAACTTAGTGTAAAACGGTTATGGACCAATATGGCTTGCGAGAACATTCTGAGGAAGAAATCGAATGAGGCGTCATTGTGGAAGGGAGCTTCTGTCATGGTATCAGTTATCCTGAAAGTAATAGGCTGGTAATATGATTCCACAACCTGTATAACTGATATTACCATGGTCGTTCGTATAAGCCAGTAGCAGCGCATTCTCAAGGCACGCGGATGTTCCGATTTAAAAGCTTCGATAATATCCACGGGCTAACTTAGCTGTGTTTTTGCTTCAGCAGTGATATCTTCGTGAGAGAGACACTATTATAACTGCTTCTGCATTAGGTGGCCAGTCTGTCCAACAATCTTAAGAAAACGTCTTATGATGTTTAAAAAGGGGGGAATTATTTCAGCGGTAACTGCGTCGTTGGTACAAAACCGAAGTTCGAACAGCTACTCTGGGAATCAGATTTTCTTCCATATTATTACTAATTTAGACGGAGTTTATGTCCCACTGGCTATTCCTTACAAACCTTCTTCCACGAATTTTTTTCTTTAAATTCTTTTAGTGTTTGAGGCAACATTTTCAGCATATCCCATGGTGTTTCATTGCAATGTCTGAACCATCATGTGCAAAATAAAATTTCACAATCTTTATTCTGAAATCAAGTGCGATTTTATGATCATCGTTGTCTCTTCTCTTCAACGGACTATTCCTAATTCTTTTAGCAATATTCATCCATGTTTCATCGCCAGTGTATGATTTCTACACTCCCAACACTCTTGTCTCCTGCCAACTATATACTGACTCCTAATCCAACTTCATCATGTTACTGATTGTGTTCTGCTGTAATTTTCACAAACAATTCTATTTGCCCTTCATAACATCCTTGCAACTCCTGTATAAGATATTCATAATGTGGGTCAGATACTGTCCCTGCATACTGCGGTAAGGGCTTGTCAGAGATTCTGTATGCTAATTCTTTTACTTCCTTGATACAGTCCCTCATCACAATCTCCAGCATATAAAAGACTTCCAAACCTTTTAGAGCTACTGGCCTAATGTGTCCTGCCCAATTACGTCTATCATCAAATGATATGCCAAGATATTTATAACTTATAACTTTTCTGTAAGCAATCTCTCCTTCACTGTACATTCGTATAAAACCTTAAATTTTGTTTCTAATAAAATGACTTCGGTAAGAATTAAAAGCTGTCTAGATATAACAAGCATAGACTCTAGTTCTTTTGGTTTATCGGTCGATTGGATATTCCCACAGACAGTAAAAGTGCTTGTATCTTTACTGGTCGTTATAGTTGGCTGTGCTGTACCGGTAAATCGCTCGCTGCGTGCAACTATTGCTGTATGGGCCATTACATTTTTATGACAGTTGCAGCACAGTGCAGATTTTTTGGGCGATCTCGAATTGTTGTAACTTTCGCATTTACTCTGGACAAACAATGCTTGTAAAGAAACTTGTTCATTGCCTAATGCTACACTGTGCCGACAGATGCACTTGACACATCACAGGTGTTCTCGGGATATATATAATACGTCTGCCTCGTTCCTTTTTCCTCGTGGAATTCATGGAGATGCGTCCACAGACTACCAGAAGCGCTTAGCTAACTTCCAATGGTATTGAGGAGTACCTATCAACCCACGAGTGATTTGGGGACAAAGGATAGTTACTAATTGGAACATTAAGACTGTAGTTTTTAAATATCATATTAGAGAAAACGTGGACTCCAGATACCTCAAACTACTGAACTATTGTTTCCTTTTTCATCATGTAGAGGACTTATTTATATCGACTCTCATTGTATTACCGTATTGCTTTTTGAGCACCCTAAATTTGAAAAATACGTAACGGTTTCATTTAATTATTACATATCTTACTTCCGTCGAAAGCAGACCTCCATCAACCGATGGTTTCAATACAGGTGTCTTGCCTGAACGTAAATTTTAAACAACTTTAAGAAATGTTGTACTGGAGGTATCTTTAAGGAGGATCTGTCTAAATTGTAGGAGGATGAGTCGGTACATGAGAATTTCGTGGTCTTGAGGTCGGCGACTCTTGCTTCCGCTTCCGGCTGTACCGTTACGGTAGTTCCCACGAGCGAGCGGGCCAACTCCGCGTATTACCTCAGCGTGAGCAGCAGTTATATATGCCAATCTCTGAAGGCGAATGAAACAAGTTGCACACCCTTTCTTTTTCAAGGTGATTACTCGTTTAATAGAATCTTGACTTTTCACATTCGGACTCTACGTTCTGTTGGCGTCGCTGTATAAATGATTCTTACCTACTGGATGGCATTGTTTGTAGTCTTCTGTTTACAAACGATGTTAGCATAATGCTGATGTGTTATTGTGTTCGTGTAACATTTAATTAATGTGGCGTAAATAAAAGTATTTTGAAAATTAATTGAACAGATAAATCACGAAAAACTTTTTTTTAATTACTGCTTTTACGGCTCGTCGACGGCTAAGGTCACATTAGAGGCGGGATGGGACTGGGCACAAGGAACGGTAAGGAATTCGGCCATGGCATTTTTTAAGGAAGCATTCGCCTGGAGTGATTTGGGAAACCATGGAAAACCCAAATCTGGATGCCCGGACGGTGATTTGAATCCATGTCTCACGAATACGAGGCCAGAGCGTTAACAGACTGGGAATTCGCGGGAGGAGAAGGGAACAATACAGAAAAATACGGAATATTTTATATTTGATGAAAAAAAGCTTTCGTTAATTCCCTTTACCGACAGAAATTAGTCGATATTTTAATCAGTGGCTCGATGATCTTGGAGACACAGCCAGTATCTTTGAAATACACACTTTTGTCGAGGTGGATTCCGGGTAATTACATTGCATACTAAGACCTCTAGTTTTATCAAATATTTTATGGTAAAGTTTTAAGCGTACCGATTAGGTGTACCTTCCTTTTATTCTTTAATTTTGATTAAACTTTATGCAGTCTATCAGGAAAAAATTATATAGTTGTTTAAATAACTGATTAAGGAGCGGGATTTTTTTTTTTTTTTTTTTTTTTTTTTTTTTTTTTTTTTTTTTTTGTATAATTACGAAACCGCTGCATCTACATTTACACAAGCCACAGATTTATTTACAAAGAACATTCAACAACCATAGATAATCTTTAATACAAAAAATTAAATTTCTCTTTTTGGAGAATAAGTGACTGTGGAAGAATATCCATAAAAAAACATCATCCATCATTTGCGTATTTGCCATAGGAAAATAAATAATTTGGAGACTTTGTTTCAGAAGAAATTTGTAATGTTAAAAGATCGAATAGCAGTAAAAAGAAATACATACAGAAAAAACAAATTCGCGGATCTCGAGATCGAACTGTTGTGTGTCCTCCCCCCCCCCCCCCCCCCGGCCCGCTCAGAAACACACCTCCTCAACATGCACGGCTAGGCAGCCTGCTTTAGGGAGAGAAACCAGAGGTGACGTACGTACTATTTATTAGACTTGTTTGTTCTACGGTAGTGATTTCCACACTGAAGACCTCTCCTTGTCAGTATGCACGAATAAAAATAATTTTTTTTTTTTTTTTTTTGCTAAAATAATGGTTGATGGCACATCTAGAATTGAATTTGAATTAGTATGTTCAGGTACAGCAGTTTTTTCAAAAAGTGTACCACAAAAGTGTACAAATCGTCGCCAGTGTAAGGACTCTCTCTTCGCTCGCCCTAATTATATATTTTAATTTAAATACAGACCTCAAAGATTCTTTATAATTCCATGTGATCTCAAAGTTCCAATCACAGAGTTTCTTATCAGCCGCGCAGTATAACTCTATCGTTGTTGCCTATTTTTAAAAGGAGATCTAAGGATTAACATGAAATTCGAGCCACGGAGGGTCCTAGAATCTTAGCATTAACAAATTAAAGCTCTTCCAGACGTGAATGTCAATTTTAGGACTCTTAAACATTATAGCTGAGACAGGATTTGGATCAAGGACTTTCCGTACCCCAATCTTACACCGTAACCATCGGAGTCAAGAGACAAGTATGGATGTAATGAAAAATAAATATTTAAACATAGTAAAACAAACATACTTTTTTTTCTATATCATTTATTTTTGCTAACCCAAAACACAAATCTACTTTTATATGATTGAATACATATTTTTCAGTATTGTAGATTCAGATGTTTACGGATTGTGATTCGGGTATGGAAGGTCCCAGTTTCAAATCCAGGTCTCCGATGTAATTTTTGTGGTCATGAAATCGACCTTCACCTCTCGCAAATCTTTGATTTGTTAATGGGAACTTGCAAGAAATCCACCTATATTTTACGAACCTCTGATGAACCTAAAGTGAGGCTGAAAAAGACATTTTTCTAAGGCAATCAGTAACGCTAAAACAACATTCAGTCGTAAAGGACCGGAAATTTCCGAACTCTTTCTATATGCTTCTTCATGTCGACCAGCCCGACACCGGCCCCCACCATCAAAAATTAAATCAAACTAATGGGGGGCGTCCATAAATTACGTGAGGTGAAATAGGGGCGGGGGGTCCGGCGAAATCTCACCAATGGGGGGTGAGAGTCTACGGAAATCTCACGTGAGGTTTTGTAAAAAAAATTGGACTGTAGAGCTAAAAAAAAAAGGTCTACAATTTTAGGTGGGTATTTCGTCGAAAAGTGAGGGTGTAACCGGATTTTGGAAGGGTGAGACCTAAAATCTCAGTTGCGATGGCGATTTCTAGGGGGGGGGGGGTCTCACGGACCAGATCTAACCAGTAAGGGGGGGGGCGGGGTCCGGAAACCCGGAAAAACACCTCACGTAATTTATGGATGCCCTCTGACGGCCAACACAAGGCCGAGTGTCGGACGACATGCCTTTGAACTCACTTCAATCGTCTGAACGACAACAATAAGAAAAGTGTCGGTGTAGGGACGGTGCGGGCTCGGTGTGGTCTAGTGTGGCCCGACCTTTATTCAGGAATTGGAGGGGGTAAATCAAAGAATGAGCTTGTCCACACAAGTAGAAATGAGCAGACCTAAAAATTTAAAATACGAGGCGTATTCCAAAAGTAAGGTCCGGGGTACAAGATGTCACAGAAGATAGGCCTGAATGACGTTTCCCACCTGTAGCGCCATCTACCAACTCCTGGTAAATATGCAGTATTGTTGGCGTGCCGCAGTAGCCGTATATCTATTGTTGAGAGCAGTTCGAAATGGCCGCGACAATCGTAGCTCCCGCCAGTTGTGAAGTGCGCGGTGTGATTAGATTTTTGTTGGCAAAAGGATCGTCAGCTGCGGACATCCATCGCGAATTGTGTGTAGTGTATGGACCAAACATAATGAGTGAGAAACAAGTTCGACACTGGTGTCGAGAATTTCAAAGTGATCGCACAGATGTGGACGACGAACAGCGGAGTGGCAGGCCCAGTATTCGGACCGACGCCATCGTCGAGCAAGTTAACCAAAAACTGCGTTTGACGATTAGTGGTCTGGCTATGGAATTCCCAAATGTTGCTAGAACCTCAATTTACAGGATTGTCACTGAAGAGCTTGGATATCGGAAGCTTTGTGCGCGGTGGGTGCCAAAACTGCTCACCGCTCAGCACAAAGAGCAACGAATGCATAGCGCACGACAATTTTTGGAGCGCTATAGACAAGATGGAGACAGTTTGTTTTCCCAAATTGTTACGGGAGACGAGACGTGGATAGCGTACACCAACGCAGAATCAAAACAACAATCAATGCAGTGGCGCCATTCCGGTTCACCCAAACCAAAAAAGTGTAAGCAATCGCCGTACACGAATCGCAAAATGATGGCTTCCGTGTTTTGGGACGAAAAGGGCGTCCTTTTGATCGAATTCATGGACCGTGGGACAACCATTACAGCTGACGTGTACTGTGCAACACTCACCAAACTGAGACGTGCCATCCAAAATCGACGCCGCGGGAAACTGTCGTCTGGCATCATCCTCCTGCACGACAACGCACGCCCGCATACCGCTTCCAAAACCAAAGAGAAGATTCAAGAGTTTCGTTGGGAAATCCTAGACCACCCTGCTTACAGTCAAGATCTTGCACCAAGCGACTATTTTCTCTTCCTGCATTTGAAACGGTGGCTTGGTGGACAACGATTTCAAACCGATGAAGAACTCAAGACGAGCGTTACCAATTGGTTCAGGTCCCAGGCGGCAGACTTTTATGCCGAGGGGTTAAAGAAACTGGTACAGCGTTACAGAAAGTGTATAGATATGAACGGCGATTATGTGGAAAAGTGAACTAGATATGTAGTTACATATTGACGTTAATAAAAACCTTGTATCCTGAACGATGTTTTTATTATGATCAAACGGACCTTACTTTTGGAATACGCCTTGTACATCCTGAGGATGTGTTTTTGTTACGTGAAGATGAATTTTTAGGACACAAAACACCGTTCAGGAATTTTCCTAGCTTTAACTGCAGATGGACGAAGGGACGCGCTTGGCTGTGGCCTCCTGCAGGTGTCCAGTCAGCTGTGCTCAGTACGGTGACGTGGATAGGTGCGGCGGATGGAGCCGCCGGAAGTGTGACAATGGGAGACGCGAAGACCGAGGTCGCATTCCCGCCCGGCTGATTGAGAGACCTGCTACCATTAGACCAGTCATTCTACGCTAGCTAGGAGAGGATAATGAATGCTGCGCCTGCAAGCACAGTGCAACATGTTTCTCAGCTATCAAACGAGTGGAGCACTTCTGATTCTCGTAAAAAAAGTTTATCGCGGCCAAAGTAATTCATTGAACGGCAGAACTCTCTGAAAGTTTATAGTTGTATTGGAGATCCATGATTCATTATACCAGGAAGACTAGCGTAAAACTAGTAAGTATACGTCGTGGTTACACTACTACCCAAAATGTTTTGGACCATCTTCTTCTGTGTTCCTGTTAACGGTTTTATTAAATGACATCATGATTTACCAGTCGCAAATCCTCAAAATCCTTTATGTGCTTTAACGCACTGAGATTTGTCTACACAGATTATGTATTAAATTGAATACATTACACGTTTTGCGAAAAGTGCTTCAAGTGGTATGTCATTTCAAAAAATTATTGTGGGTCTTAGAAACATTTAGTATTGCACGATTCATTAAATTCTCTACGGAATAATACATATGATTTTAGTCAAAAATTATCTGCTGAAGTTGCAAATTTATCAGTGATGATATTTTGCGAAAACTATAAACCCCAGAATAATTGTTTTAATTCTGCTGTTTGCAGGCTACACATAACTAAAGGGCTGGATACACTATGGGACAAATGTGACGAGTCAGGGCGGCCCTGCAATGCTCCCCGCTGACCCGCAACCATTGTGTGAAACATTTTGCGCAAAATGTGTGACGTGTGTTGTCGCTTCCAGAGCGAAAACAACGCGCGTCAGTCAGAATGTAGTGTGCTCAATTTGCCATGTCAGTGCTGTGGGCAAACTAAATAGTGTTTCAACTAATTGAGCTGTACCAGAATTATGGTTTGCTGTGGGACATTTCAAACCGTGATTATAAAAACAAAATAAAAAACATGACGCTGGAGGATATTGCCAATGCTTTAAAATTAACAAGAAAAATGGGGGCCATAGTCATACCCTTCGCTCACAATTCACAATTTAATCTGTGAAAACTGCTGGTAGCGGACGAGATTATGTGAATTCTATTTTTTTTTAACTGCTTTACGTTTCTTAATGTGAATTTTAGAGCATAGTTTGCGTATGAGTGCGATATCAATCAGGGACATAGTACTGTATCTAATAAGATCGGCCCAGAACATTTAGATGAGCAACTTGTACTAATAGTTTGTCATGTATTCGTCGAACATCCAATAATTTTAAATTTTGACCACTACTCACATATTGCATTCTTAAGTTCCGGGTTCCTATTGATATTAAATAAATAAAAACATTTGTTTACATACATTAAATATATTTTTATTCACTCTGCTTTTAAAAAAAATTAATTGCATTCATCAGTTCCTTACGTACTTCTGGTACTTTTCTACCGATCAGTTCTCCAGTTATCTTGACACTCTGAAAGTGTACAACAAGGAAGTATAGGAATCTGCAGTGGACAGGTATTTCAATGTAAATAAAGTATGATATGAAGTTTCATATTCAGATAATTACATTCGAGTAAAATTTCCAAATGATCCGTCAGACATTCGAAGGTACGCAGCAGTAATCTGCGCAACCTCCTCGGGCAGCATTACTACAACTGTCTAGTGTGTTTGCAAAATGTTCCACAGCCGCTACAGTGTCCACTGGAGTTGTCCAGCGACAGTGTCGCTCCATTTAGCCCCTAGTGTATCCAAGGCTTAAGTTCTGAAAGAATTATCGGATATATTATTCTGTAGCTGTGTCGGTGGGTGTATTTGAAATGACATCACGCACGAACTACCGAAAAGATTAAATGACGAAAAAATGAAAGCCATCCCGGTGTATCAGCTGCCTGATAAGATCTCGGGCCTCCAGCCGGGGGAGCGTATCAGTATGAAGAGACGTTTCTTCTTCGCCAGAAGATGAAGTCGGATAGTGGCTCCGAAACGTCGCTTCAGATTGACTTGCTCCCCTCTTCCGTGGGAGGTCCGAGTACTTTTCTCACATATTTAATGTTGTTTTCATGATGTAAAAGCTGTTTGTCTGACTACGTGTACGCGAGCCATAGTAAGAAATGATAATCTGTTCTCAACCTCAAAAGATATCCTCCAAAGATATCTGATACACCATCCCAACCAGAGCTTGCACTCTCCGCCAAAGAACAAACCGGTAAGCTTAAAAATAGGTACCGAGCGTGGTGGGTGAACGGTAATACTCTGGCCTCTCATTCGGGAGTATATGGCTCGAATCCTCTTCTGGGCATTCAGATTTGGGTTTTCCATGGTTTCCCCAAATCATTCCAGGCAAATGTCGGCATGCTTCTTTCAAAAGGCCATGGCTAAATTTCTTCTCGTTCCTTGTCCGCAGTCCCATCCCGCCTTTAATGACCTCTGTTAACGAAGCGTAAATCCACAAAAAGGAAAAATTCCTTACGTTTTCGAACATTTTTCGTGTTTACGTTAGTTGTTTGTGGCATTACAAAAATAATGTTACTACAATTTATCAGAGCAAATATCATTTTTCTAGATAGCTGACTTTTAATTTTACACCACGTATTTTGGTGCCGTTTAACATCATTTGGAAGTTTAGGATCTGCTCTGTGAATTTTGTACATTGATATTAGTTTATCATTCGTCTGTGGCTGTCAGAACGTTTCGCTTAAAACATTACAAAACGTTTAGCGAAAAATTTACACTGTTAGTGGGTAGATTGAGAGCCCGACTTCACGAAATTGTGATTGTTTCTTAACGTCTGCGAAATGTGAAAAATGAGACAGTAGGAATTCGCTTGTAAGAATGTTCCATGAGCATTTATTTCAGACTAAAAGGTGGGGAAAGTTTTCCTTTGAAAGGATGAGAGATAACTGTATATCATCGAAGATGATGTTGAACAATTTTACAAGGAAAACGGACGTGATGGGTGAGCTGTAATGCTGGCCTCGCTTTCGGGAGGACACGGGCTCGAATCCCCGTCCGGCCATCCATATTTTGGTTTCCCATGGTTGCCTTCAAGTTTCTCCAATCGAATACCGGAATGAATCCTTCGAACGACCATGGGCGAATTCCTTCCCGTTCATTGCCACCAGTCCTTTTTCGCCTCTGACCTCGACGTCGACGAGGTAAAAAGTCACATGCAAAAAAAAGGATAACGTAAATCAAATCTTTCAGATAACTGGGGGAGTTATAGACATAAAAAAAAATATGTGTAGAATCTAGAAAACTTCTTTCCTGGAATTTTATCCTTGCTGTTAAAATAACACATAAATAAAACATTAAATGTTACAAAGATTCTGCACTGATCAGCCAAAAAATTATGGCCACCTACTTACTAGAATATTGGTCCACCTTTCGAACGCAATACAGCAGCGGGTCTGCGTAGCATGGATTCTACGAGTCCTTGGTAGGCTTCCAGAGGTATCTGACACTTCTTTTTTATCTGCTTAACGTCTCTCTAACAGCGAGGTCTTTAGAGACGGGATAGGATGGGTGGCAAGGAATGGGAAGGAATTCGGCCATGGCCTTTTGAAGGAAGCATCCCGGCATTTGCCTGGAGTGATTTGGGAAACCATGGAAATCTGGATGCCCGGACGGGGATTCCGAACCTGACACCTGATTTCTACGCACAGGTCACGAAATTCCCTTAAATTACGGGCCAGCAGTCTGTGAGCGCGGCGCCTTGGAGCGAGCATCTCGGAATCGGAGAGGCTGGTCAGCTGTTCTTGTGTTACTGTGTTTGAGGGAAAATGAAATCACGAGTAGTCGACAATGTGTTGGATACCCACGCCACATCACAGGGCGTGGAGGTCGGAGGCTTGCCCGCTCTGTAAAGCAGGATAGCGGGGCAATCTGTGGCAGATGTGACGGTAGAGTACAACCTGTGATGTAAACGCATGCCAATTTCGCGCTGTCAGAACGGCAAGTTTCTTGTGTAGAAATTGGAACAGTGACGATTGACTCGACTTGTTTCGATCTGTCGTACGTGTGTTATCTCGCTAAGCTGTGTGGAGTGCTCTGTGATCTTCCATATTTGTCTGAAGCACGCCGATTTGCGACAGTTGGCGGAATCGCATTTCCGTGTCGCCGCCGCTAATGCCGGAACACTGTGGTGATCGCCGGGTGGCGAGTGGACTCATTATTGGCTGGGCGATTAGTCGCCCAGCCCACTTCATTAACGGCCCGGCCACTCCATCGACTCCCAGATTAGCTCTCATCTCTCCAGCATGTAACAGCTGGCGGTGGAACAGCAATCGCATACCACGCGACACATGTCCATACAATTAATGGGAGTTTGGTTCCCGTTCCCTGTATTGAATCTCTTGGGTTGTTAGTGCAATAGGGTATATGCATGTATTATTTTTATATTTTAAATCGGTTATTTATCCTGTTATATAACCATAAAAAATATCGATGAAAAATATTAAAATTTAACATTAAAGTTTTCTATTCAGTCCCGACGATTTAAAAATATTTTAAAACTTCTATTCTGTTCCGACAATTTAAACGCCGCTAGGTTGGCGCTCTGCACCATGACGTCATTGTACACGACTAGATTGGCGTATTGTGGAGTGTTATATCTCAAAAGTTTCATGTTTTATAACTAGTTTCTATATGGAAGGAGGTCGAAAACCATTGTATAAATACTGTATTGTACCTATGTGCAAAAATACGATAAGAAATACACCTGTTAAAGTGTGTTTTTATCTCCCGCGAGATGGGAATGTAAGAAAGTGGTGTATAGCTATGAGAAGACGTTACGAATCATTTGGTTGTTTATATTGTCGTGAAGATCATTTTAATGTAAGTATATAATGTTTAATTTTAAATTTGTTATAATACATAACAATTCGTTACCTATTCAAACTCTAATCATAACTTAGTTTACAATAGTTTGAAAGGTATATTTTTCAAATTATTTCTTATTCAAGATTAATCCAAAGCAACTGCGAACCTTTTATAACCCTTAGACATTTTAAAAACGGATTTCAATCTTCTTAATATATTTTGAATGGTATATGTCTATCAGAACTCGTGACTTCAGGACACATCATTTAATGACTGAACTGGCTGATGATATGTCTGTAGTGCCGTCGTTTCTTCAAATGCGTCTATCCCAAAAAAAAAACTCCAAACGCCTTTTAATTACAAAATTTAACCTAAAGTCAGCCTGGTGTAGACGGTAACTTGTCCACTCCCTAATTTTAAAAACCGGGTTTAAATCCACGCAGTATCAGATATTTCTGTGTATTTTTATCTGAAGAAATTTTTAAGAATGAATTTTTAATATTATTTTATTTCAGCTTTAAAACAAATCTCGTTAATTCTAACAGATACAACAAATGCAATTTAGGCCAGTGACTTCCTAATCTGCCTCGCGAATAGCTATTGAAATTTGGTCAAGGAGACGAATCTGTTTTCGTTTGGTACATTATTTTATTTTCAACCATTTACACCCAACCACTTCCAGGAACTAAACGTATTGATCGCATAAAAAAAAGAAAAAATCGATCTTGACGACTTAAAAGTATAGAAAAGACTAAATTGAAATAAAGTAAAACAATACCTATTTCAGTTGAAACAACACCAAAACAATAAACTAAATAACGCGTTAAAAATTATGTAAGAATGTAGACTTTCCTAGCGAATGTTTGCAATGAAGTCCTCGCGAGTGTAGTTCCGAATTGTGCTGTGAAAACAGAATCCGGCGGTACACCCGTGAGGACTTCTTTTCCTTTCCTATAATTTTCTGAAAAAATGAGTTTTTGCTGCTTTATTATGTTATTAGCTTCAAAGCTCATCAGAAATGACGGGCTTAACGGAATGTTTTGGCAAGTCATTTCTTTGGAATTGTTGTAAAACAACACGCGATGTAATTCCTTGTGTCTTACCTGTAACAAAAAACTATCAGTTGTCACTCTAGTCCGGAGTGCATTTAAACTTTAGTACAAACTCCGCTAATGTACTAGACCTATATTTCATGTTCGGTTACTCCGGCGTGTCTCTTGATTCACATTAGGTGTATCTAATATGTAGCTAATGCTCTAAAGCAAAAAATAAAATATCTAACACTTAATTACCTTGCAGCTTTCACTCCTCCGACGTCAGCGACTGTAGAATCTGGATTTAATGCAAAATGTTTTGATCATGAAAACGTCGCTTTCTGGGAGATTATTTTCCAAAACCGCTTCCATTTACTATTTATTGTTTGAGTACTCTCGCAAGAATGTAATATTTCACCAATAAAGCTGATAAATTACCATAAAACTTAAACACAATCATAAAATTATAAAAAAGTCCAGTAACTACGCCTTCGTTTACAGTATGAACGTGTACTTTGACGTTACGATTGGATTCGACAAAAAACGTTGCGTTTCGCGAAGTTACATTTCCCTTTTATTTTTAACACTTTTGATTGATTAATATAAATGAATAAATAGGAAATATTGTATAAATATAATATGCGTATATTTGAATTTCATTCATATTCCGTATCGCTTGGATTCTTTGCCTTGCAATGGCCAACACGACTTGCACTCCGAAGTCCGTGTAATGTTATTTATTGTGAAGGCTAAGAGTAAACTGCGACGACTCTTCCGAAAAAAGAACCTTGCCTGCTTCCGCCTCCGATTGCAGACTGTGAGATCAAATCCGGTGGTTGAGCAGTTAATGCTCGAACCTAGCGTTTGGGAGGACGCGAGCTCGATTACCGAACTGGACATAGCGATTTAGATTTCTCATTGTTCCCTGCAGGCAAATAGCGGGATGGTTCCTTCGAAGGCCGTGGCCATATTTCTTGCTATCCTTGTATTCCGTCCTCTCCTGATTCTATGATTCGTAACGTTCTAAGGAAAAAAAATAAAAGATAAAAAACACTAAAAAAACTTACGGTGTTTCTTCACACATAGCTACGTATGTACGATTTCTTTAAGGCTGCAAATTTTCTTTTTTAAAGATCGTAGTAGAAACATTAGATGGGAATTTAAACCTTTCTTGGGGACTGAATCCTACCGCCGACTCGCTGTATCGGCTGGATTTAATGGAACTGTTATTTTAGTTATTTAATCTAATTACGATGGACATCTCACTCCAGTGGCAATTTCTCTACACATCAATTTTTCAATTTTTGTTTTATTTTTTTGTATCCCTCCTACTTCTACCTTTCACGAATTTTAATTTTAAATTCTTTCAGCACTTTTGGTAAATTATTCATCACTTACCTTGGTAAATTTATTCCAATACCTAACTCCCTCAACTACAAAAGAAAATATCCCCAATCCCTTATGACTAAAACTGCCAACTTAATCATCTTTTCCGTTCTGTTATTTACTATTACTCCGCAGTTCACTACAAAGTGGTTGGAGGGTGCATTGCACCTACCTTAATGACTAAAGGTTTATCCATGGAAAGGGATTTACAGGATTGACAAGAGGCTCCCATGGGCTTTTGTGAGAAATCGTTTCGGCATTCGCCTGGAACAGTCAAGGAAATCCTTGAAAACTCCTGATCAGGGTAGGCCTGAGCGCTTACTCGAGACCTATCAGATCCTAAGTTTTCTCTGTTGATAAATCCTCCCTATTCCATTTCTTAATCACCGAGCGTAGTGGGTGAAATGTAATGCTCTGGCCTCGCTTTCTGAAGGACGTGGGTTTGAATCCCCGTCCAGCCAACCACATTTCCATGGTTTTCCCATATCAATCCAGGCGAATGGCCGAATTCCTTCCCGTTCCTTGCTCCATTTCTTCCCCTTCTCTAATATCCTCTACGTCGACGATGCGTAAAGCAAAGAAAAAATCCATTCCATAATTACTCGTGGAAAAAAATTCAGTTCTGAATACCTGTCGTAGGATTACTAGTGAATATTTTCCAGTTTTTTTTTAAAACATAAATATTGCGTTTCTTTGGAGAGAGAAACTGGCGGCGTCTTACACACCTAAGGTGCGGCTGCCGTGACTCAGGCACGTTGGCATTTGAGCCAGTGTCGTGTATCGTCCCTAATTCGGCGTGACTCACCGTGGAGTTGGAACTTAAAATGCTGCTTTTGTCAGTGAAGAATGTTTTTCCTTTCTGAATATTCTACATTAATAGTTGTCTGGTGGGTCCTAGTAAATCATTGGTGCCTAAACGTTCAGACTCATCTTCTAACGTAGGCAGACATTTTAAGTAGGGATTTTTGGCCACTAGAACGCAGGTGGAACTGCCTGTCGTATTATGGCGCACCGACACCTCTGAGAAGCTTAATATCTCTTGGCTGATGTACTCTAGTGGTCGGCGTTCCTGTAATGAGCATCGTGAGGGCAGCCTCAAAAGAGACTGATATGCTCGTTGTCAACGCAGGCCGGAAACCGACAAAATAACTCATATGTTATTATTATTACTCCGCGATTCAGTAAAAGTGTGGCGGAGTGTGAATTGCACCTATCCGAAAGAGTAATAGTTCGGTAGGGATATACGGGATATGGCAGGAGGCGCCCATGGGTTATTGTGAGGAACCATCCCAGCATTCGCGTGGAGTAATCTGGGAATACCATGGAAAACCCACATCAGGATGGCCGGAGAGCTTTATCGAAAGTTACTCCTGTCGGATTTTAAGTTTACACGCCCGGTAAATCCTTAATATTCCATTCCCTAATCGCTCTTGGAAAAAATGAATACAGAAAAGAATCGGTTCTGGCCCTGATTTCTCTTAGTGGGCGTCCATAAATTACGTCAGGTGAAACAGGTGGAGGGGGGGGGGGGGGGTCCGGCGAAATCTCACCAAGGGGGAAGTCAACGGAAACCTCACGTGAGGTTTAGAAATTTTTTTTTGCACTGTACAGCTAAAAAAAAAGTCTACAATTGACGCGAAAATCGATTTTAGGGGGGGGGGGGTTTCATCGAAAAGTGGGGGTGTAACCGGTCTTGGATGACCACATCTCACGAAGTCTCACCAGAGGGAGAGGGATCCGGAAATCCGGAAAAACACCTCACGTAATTTATGGGTGCCCCCTTATCTTATTTTCGCGGTCGTTCCGAGATATGAATGTTGCTGGTAGCAATATTTGTTTGCTGTCATTCCGAAATATGTCGTGAATTTTTCAATTAGCTTTTGACGAGAGCAACGCCTTCGTTGTTCCAGGTCTTCCCAACCTAACTCCTCCAACGTCGCACTTACGCTTTCCCTGCAACTATATATACCTGTCACGAATCGGGCGGCTCTTCTTTGGACCTTCTCTAATGCCTCCATTAAACCCTTTTGATGGGAACCCCATACACAACAATAATATTCTAAGTGAGGTCGCACTAGTGATTTATAAGCAATCGATTTAACTTCCGGAGTGCATTGTTTTAAATTACGAACTAGAAATCTGAGCATACGATTTATTTTCCCAGTTGCTCTCGGTATGCTCATTCCATGACAAATTATTACGAATTGTTACCCCTATGTATTTAGTGGAATCTTCAGTTCTAAGGACAGTACCATTAATTGTATATTCAGAGCTAAACTGTATAACTTCTTTTTACTTACACGCGTGACTTGGCACTTTTAGCGTTTAACTCCAACTGCCAGTCTTTACACCACGCAATTA
This sequence comes from Vandiemenella viatica, assembly GCA_031002005.1. NCBI lineage: Eukaryota > Metazoa > Arthropoda > Insecta > Orthoptera > Morabidae > Vandiemenella > Vandiemenella viatica. The sequence continues at coordinate 18,004,606 of JARYHS010013631.1, read as the reverse complement.
TTTTAATAATATCGTCTTGTAACAAAGCGCAGTCTTCCTGCGTTTTGATTTCACGATAAATAATAGCATAATCGGCAAATAATCTTTTCATCCCCCTTATTATGTCGCACAAATCATTAATGTATATGAGAAACAACAGAGGCCCTATCACGCTTCCCTGGGAAACCCCGGACCTCACCTCGGTAAGTGATGAACGCTCACTATCGAGAACTACACACTTCAGAAAGTCTACAACCCAGTCGCATATTTGTCTAGATATGCCGTAACCACGAATATAGTATAAGTACTTGCGTGGCAGTTCTACGTTTAGTCAGGATTGCTGAATCCATTTTCGTAAGCAAATATTTGCTGTGACGCTTAGGTAGGCAAACTATGGTTCATAGTATCTCTTCAGTATCTGAATTTATTTACAGTTGGATATTTATTACCTTGTAGTGATCCAAACACACCAAAGGTTGTTGTTACTAATAGTGAAAATGCTAATTTTATGTTATTAGTTCTCTCCGAGCTTTCACTAAAGACCACGGAATGAGAAGCGGCAGTTTGTGTGGCAGGGGTAGGGGGACATATAAAAGGAAGAGATTATTAATCCTGGTTCTATTATTACTCAAAGAAAGCTTTCGTTCTAATTGCCCAGCCGTATTCAAGTGCAGGGACTGGGAGCCCGGGGAGCGTTGTGATCGGACGTGAATCATTGTTTTCACTCGGAGCCATTCTGAATATGGCACGTACCTATAAGCGTATATACAGGGCGTTCGCCGGAAAACGCTACCCTCCCAGTCTGTTGCCGTCGGCAACTTGCTCGGTCAGTGGACCCAGCAGTTTCCGCCACACGGGACCGTGAATCACCGCACTGTTTAACACCTCCGCTGCCCCAACAGTGCAGTGCAGTGACCCTTACATTGTTAAGAACGGTTTCTTTGCATTGTAGATAGTTTGTGACTTCAGTCTCTTATTAATCAGTGTTGTGAATAAACGTTTCTTTGCGGTTTGGCTGGTTTGGGACTTCATACTCTTATTAATCTGTACCGTGTTTGAGTGTGAGTAAAATTATGGTACGTTACAGTTTGCAACAAAGAATATTTCTCTACGATACATATGTGAAGAAGAAGTCGTTTAAAAAGTGTCGCAGTAAATTTCGTCGCGAATTTCCTGGCGCTTTACTGCCAGCTAAATCAACAATTCTGCGTCTGGTTAAAAAAGTAAGAGAAACGGGTTCATTTTTTAACAAAAAAGAGACTGTCGGTCAACCGTATTCTCACAGAGGAGAAAATTGACGATATCGCTTTTCGACTAGAACAGTCACCCAAAAAATCATTAAGTCAGTTAGGGCAGCGTGTGTCTTGAAATATGTTCAGAAGATGTGAAATGTGCATTACACAAGAGGGTCAACACTTCCAGCATCTTTTATAAGGTAAGCTAATGAATTACGTCACATTTAAATGCTTAACACACAAGTTTATGAAGCGTAATTATTATGAAATAGTCCGCGGCCGACGGTCGAACAATGCCGGAAACTGACCGCTCGCTCGCCGGGAGCAGTTTCTTCCTTGTAGCGCTAACAGTGGGTTGCGTTTCCCGGCGAACGCCCTGTATTAAGCGCCACTAGCCAGATCCTGGCCAGAAATTGATACGGATTCTTATGTTGGTTTCTGTAATTGTAATTTTCAACTTGGGCGGAACAAACACTTGCTTTGTACGGGTAATTGTTGGACTGTATGAAAAAATAACTAGTAACAGTTGGGGTTGCCAACTTTTCCACGGCCGGACAAATGCCAACATTTCAGATCTTCACGACCGGACAAAAGCCGACCCGGGGTTGGGGGGGGGGGGGGTTAATGGGGGTTTAACAATTACGAATTAAAAAATAAGAAAAAATTATTGTTTGGAATAACAATTACAAATATTAATAAAATTAATAATGCAAAATAAAATAACTATTATTATGTCAACAAAACCTCTGCAGAAGCAACAGTGTCTTCTTCAGCACAGCCACTTTTTTAAAAAAAAAAAAAAAAAAAAAAAAAAAAAAAAAAAAAAAAAAAAAAAAAAAGTTAAAACTGCTGTTTTAGATGTAGATTTTGTTTTCCTCACATGTCCCTCTGTACTCGCATGACGTTTCGCTGCTTTTATGCCATCAAATTCTGCAGTAAAATTCATTTTACACACTTGACAAAATACGGCGGAATCGTTTTCTTTACGTCGCCACGTTTAAAATTCGTCATTTGAGAGCCACTCCTCTCTGAAACAACAATAACGTTTCCGTACTTTCTTCGGAAGATCACTCATTATGTATAACTAGTAATTATTGCTTAGTAAATACTCCAGTACAACTGTTGGATATTATTTATTTTCCGGACTCGTTTCGCCTCTCGTCAAGGTATCTTCAGCGTACAGTTTTGCTGTAATATGTGATTGGTTATTGACTTTGAATATGATTTTTACATTCAACGAAAATATTCTTACATAGCAAGCATAATATTACTTATATTTATATATCAGTTTTGGATTACTATGCAGGACGTTTTGCTTATATAAATATCCAGTAGTTCTACTGGCGTATTTATTAAACATTAATTACTAGTTTAACAAGCAACCGTAGAAGAAATGGCCTAGAATAATCAAACATTATGTGTATGTAACGTGTGGGGTAGGTTACTGAGACAATAAACCAATCGCTTCACGACAATCAGACATGCTACCAACTGTTGTCAACTTTTGAACACAGAGTGAAACAGCTGAATTACGTTCAGCGGGATGGGAATAAGGAGCGAGATGACCTTGTTTATTTCCATGATTTTTTAAATTTCTTAAAAACTGGATATTTTGTGTCCGGTCGCATATACCGAACCGGATACGGACAAATCGCGTTAGAACCGGACGGTTGGCAACCCTAGTAACAGTAAAAAGCAGTTTAGTTTTTCTGGAAATAAACATCCAGTAATTCTGCTGACACTAACACTAATCGATGCGGCTATTGAGAAAGAACACTGGCTCATATCATCCACGCACTAATGTGCTTGTTGTAGCACTCTGAAGATGTGATCTTAAGCCAAAATACTCTTCTGGATGTACTAATGAATTGTTTTCCTTCTATCTTTCCTTCCTCTACATTGATTGAATTTTATTAAAGTAACCATGTGAAATGACTAATGGTATTCTGTAAAAGTGGAGTTACGGCTAGCTGGGCGAGTACTCTCGTCAGACGCGCGTGCCTGCTATCGACGAGGCTATGACGTCACGTGGTGAGGCGGTGACGTCGTCTCGGTTGCACGCGCGCGCTTGCTGGCGATTCGATTTGCACTGGTAGGACCTCAGCTGACGTCACATCGCGGCACTGAACTTGCGTGGCTACTATCTCTTTTGCGGGGTACTAGCTCTAGCAGTCGCCGCAGCTTGTAGATGATTTATGGGAGTCTGCCTTTGATCTGTGTATGCTTAGCTCACATACATAAAGGAAAGTGTCAAGCTCTTGTGAATTTGGTTGAAAAATATGGCTCGAAGTGTGCAGAAACTGATTGGGGGATCGTAACTAAAATGACAATGTTAGTGTAAGTTCGGAAGACAGACGAAAGTAATATGCTGCATTGCTTTCATAAACATAATTTAAGAAAGCTATCTTATTTATAAGATACTTTGGTAGTTTCCTGTGGATGGGAATTACTATAAGAATAACATTTTCTATAGTGAATTTCTATTGTTGACAGTAGTTATTTTATTCTGTTCGGTAGATAATGCTTTAAGTTTTAACTGTTCAGCAGTGTGTTTGTCGGTCAGTATGAAAGTCCTGATTCGAATCTCCATGGAGGACAATCTTATAACATTATGAAAGCAGTAAAATTTAATATTCACGCAAATTAGGAACAGATTATTAAAGTTCATTACAAAGTAAAGATTAAATTACAAATCTCTATATTAGGAAAAGAATCTAATTGCAGTTATGATCGGAAAAACAAAGTTCCAAAATTTTAACGAAAAATTCAAATTGTGACATTTACTGACTGAATTTATATTTCATTTTAAGTCAAAGACTAACGTCCTAGGCCAACCGCTACGCCAACTATACCGCAAGTTGCATGTGTTATTACATTCGATCTGCGCTTTCAGGATTTAGATTTTGCATATGCCGGTTACTGAACAGATCCTGGGAATGGAATTCCAGTGAGTCAGATCTAAAGTAAAGGACGGATGGACGAGTAAGGATATAATATTTGACAATGTTTCGTAAGGCAGTTTGATTATCGATCGAGAACTACGTACATTTCGAACCGGCTTCGTACAAAAAAATTGAATACTGTTTGATGACCAAGTAACCGTAAATTAAATGTATACCTAGGTGTGATTGACTTTAAACAGCGTATTGCCTGGCTGTGACAGTAGCAACGAACGTTTCCTGGCGTGCGACCAACTATTGCCTATGCCAAGAGCCCCTGGCGCACTGACCTTAGACTACAGAAGAAAAGGGAGAGAAGGTGCTACAAGTGTTGGTTCAAGAAAAAAAGTTTCTCATTAATTTAATTCGACCGGGTCGACGTCTTTGTCGAGGGATCTTTCTTTCAGAATTGCTTCACTTAAACACGAAGTCGTCATTTTCTCGTTAGGTCGGCATCCATTAATGAAGTGACGTGTTTTTCCAGAATTCCGGACCCCCCCCCCCCCCCTCCTCCTCTGGAAAGACTTCGTGAGATCTGGTCGGACTCCCCCCCCCCCCTAAAATGACGTGAGATTTTGACGGAGACACCCCCCTACTAATCAACCTCGCAACTTTTTGAGTCCTCTTTTTTAGGTCTCATGCTTCCAAGGGCGGTTATACTCACCTTGAGGTCTGGTTTTGGACCTCACGTGAGATTTCCGTTGACGCACCCCTCCCCCATGGTGAGGTTTCGTGAGATTTCGTCGGACCTCCCCCCCCCCTGCCTAGTTCACCTCACGTCATTAATGGACGCCCCCTAAGTTTCCTTTAACTTGGAGACCATCAGATATGGTAAGAACGGATTTAAATCTCCTTCATATATGTTGAAGAGAACACGCCATATATGTGTGGTACGGTCGTTTCTTCAAAATCAAATACGCCCTAGTTTGTGAAATATTTGCATACAAAAAAAAAAAAAAAAAAAAAAAAAAAAAAAAAAAAAAAAAAAAAAAAAAAAAATCCAAATGGTCCGTAAATACCAGAATTATGCCGCATATTCTTAATTTTCTGATCTGGGTTCAATTCCTGTAAATTTTTAATTTTATTCCTCTTTCAGAAATTGTCAAGCATGTTTTTAAAGTATTTCATTTCAACTTCATTTAATACTTTCATTGCGTGAAATAGTATTTAAAACAAATCATCTTACCTGCAATACAGCGTCATTTTTTTCCAGAAAATCGTTTTTTCGAAATGAAGTCTTCACGGGTCTACCGCCGGAGTGTCTTTTCACAACATAATCCGGGCATACACCCATGAAGACTTTGACTTTATTGCAATCAAACGTCAGGGAAGTCCATTACATTATTTTTTCACTTTTTGTTAATAAATGTATTGGTTTGTGCGTTTCCAATTGAAATTAATAAAATAATAATACCTATTTCATTTTCGTCGTTTCTGTACTTGTTTATCGTAAAGAAGTATTCTAAACGAAATACTTAACATCGAGATGATGGTTTTACTTTCTTATACAATCTGTATGTTTAATTCAAAGAGTGATTGCGTGTAGATGGTTGAAAATAAAATAGTTATTATTCTCGAATCATAAACATCAAAATAGACAGTTAAAACCTTATTCAAATTAACATCTAAAACAATTTGCCCAGTACTTCGCAATCTCAAGTACATACGATGTTGCTTGAAACAAATCATCTTTGTTGCAGGATGATGGGCACATAGGGCACTCGAGCATATGGTTCATTGCTTGGTCCTCACCACACTAGCACTTAGGCCTAAAACAGACGAGGCGTTTTGCGCCGCGCGGCGGTCGAGTCGATGGTCGAGTCGACGCATGGTCCAATGTAATTAAATGGGTCAAAACACACGATGCCGCGTGGTCCCGGCCCCCGCGCGCGGCGCCGCCTCGTCTGTTTTGAACTCGCGGCGTGGAAGCGGCGCGGCGACACAGCCAACTGAAGAAAATAAACCAGAAATTGATTTTTTTCCCCTTTTTGTATCATTACACTTCAGTGTTCAAATGTAAAACACTTAATATGCCATTACATTAAACACACACAATGAAAATTCGAATTTAATTTTTTTACTTTTCTTGAAATTATTTCCTGATTTCATATTATTTTAATAATACCACCTTTTTTAGACCTCCAAATTTAATATTTTTCTATTGATCCAGCACCGAAACTTTATCTTAACTTTTGACTTAATCTGTACTTTTGAACCGTAATATACAATCTGAGTGTCTGATCGTTTCCAAATAATGTAACAATCCTATTTTTTTATGACTAGCGTTCTCATATTTTTTATTTTATTAGGGAAAAATTAGTTCAGAAGCACTGATGTCGTAGTTTTTTCTTGTGCTAAATAAATAAAGAATTCAAATTTAATTACTTCTTTTTTTTTTACTTTTCTAATAACTTCCTGATCTGATTTTATACCGGTACTTTTATACATTGAAATTTAATTGTTATCTATTGATCCAACAATGAATTTTATCTAAACTTTGATCTTAATCGCATTATTATCAATAGATTTGAATCTTAAAATACAATTGGAACGGTTGGTTGGCTCCAAGAAATGTGACGAGTTGCCATAATATGAACGATATAATAAATAAAATGATTTCTTCTAACTTTAAAGTAATGACCAGTGTTTCTTCTGGATGTATGCTGCTACTCATCATGGTTGTTTCTTTAATCAGCTCTTGTCTTACAGCGGTAAGCAACTCATTGAAAGAGGACTAAAACATCCTCGTAAAGTTAAAAAAACTTTTCTTCATTCCTTTTTAATTGGGGCCAGAAGGTATAAAAAAAAAAACATTTTTCACTCCGTTCTGATAATATTGGATGAATCCAATAGCGCCTATTTTTTCTTCTCCTGTTCCACCTTCGGTACAGCAACCATTGAAGCATTACATGCTCGTCTTCTATATTCTTTGTTCCACAAACAACTGAGCTATACGCGACAAATAGCGAGTCCGCGTGAGGCCCCTCGCGCGGCCGCCGCCTCGACCGCCGCCTCGTGTGAACAGTTGGGGCGGCCGCCGCTTCGACCGCCGCGCGGCGGGAAGTCGCTTCGTCTGTTTTCGGCCTTAATACTGGTAGCATCAATCAAACCCCATTTCACTAGATTTTCCTTGGACTTGCAATCGATTTAAGGACCGCCAGACGATCCAGTCCTCTGTGAGCGCTCTGCAACTGTTAGTGCACCCGAGATGTTAGGGGCCTTCACTATACTTTTGCCTTTTCAGGTGATCCAGTTAGTTCCCGCGATGTTGTCAGGAAGCTTTTCCTGGACTTGAGTCTCTGGGCTGTTGGTGTTTGGCCGTGCAGTGGATGAGCGCTTTCCCTTTCAACTTTTGTCCTATCCTTGTTCGCAGCCACTTCTCTGCGGATACTGGGTGGTGCAATCCCCAAAAGCCTGTGTGTCCAGCCACTGAATTTTTAGACACCGGCCACTGGTATCTGACGCGCCTACTTCAGATTCACTCGATGTCCCTTACGTTAGAGACACAACCCCACCGACAAAGAAAGTGATTGTTGTAATTGATAATGGTTCTAGTTTTATTCAGAATGTTCGAACCTGAGGAGTCGGCCACGGCATTATGCAACGTAAATAATCTCAAAAATAAGAAAATGAAAAGAACGGTGTGGATTCATTCAAAATGTGATAAAATATTAGAAAATGGAGCGTTTTATTCGTTGATTAACGAAGTTAGAAAGTTCATTTATTTCACGCTCTGGCTTCACATTAGGGAGGACTCGGGCTCGAGTACCCATCTGGGCATCCAGATTGTGGTTTTCCGGAATGCTTCCTTTAAAAGGCCATGGCAGAATTCCTTCCCGTTCTTTGCACCTCCCTCCACAATCTGTTCCCGTCTGAATGACCCCAATGTCGACGTGGTAAAAAAAATTCCGGTTGTCACAGTCGACATTTCAGGAACTACATGAAAAAATAAATTTGGATTCAAGTACCAGGCAGAACACCAATAAGTGAAAATGTATCGTAGGGATACATCTGGCACTTCTTCGAAATCGGGTACCATTAGACAGAATGTCATCCCAGCACTTTATCTTATATGATTACTTCACTGTTTGATCATCGCATAGAGCCGGTCTTTCTCGAATGGGCTCTATATTCTGTTCAGTATCAAAGTATTCCATGTTAAATGACGAGCCACTTGTGTCTCGTATGAACGGTCTGATATAACTAACTGATTGTTAGGTAGGTGGCCGGGCGGCTATAGGAGAAAGCCACAGACGCTAGTGGCGCCAGACACAGCCGCTCCGTGTGAACGCTCTCTTTCTGTTCTGTGTTCCGACGGTGCACACAGGGGTATTTGACACAAAAAGTCGATCAAAATTATTTCTACGTAATTTGGATTTTTGTTTCGCTTCTTTTGTGTATTAGAACTTATAACTGTGAAGTAGGAGTAATAATAAAGAACACGTACTGTGTTCATACACGTTATAATATATTAAGCGAATATTTACAAAATATCTAAACAATAATCATATATGTACATTAAAATATCATTCTGACGAACCGTCCCATCCTTCATCGTCGGAACCTTCACCTTATGGCTCGTTCTCTTCTTGAGTACTCGGGCCCCATTAAAGTAATATTTTAGAATTTTCTGGATTGAATGATTTAGATGTTTTGGGGATTTTGTGCCTGATGAAGCTCAAATACGCATCCTAAGGTAATGAAAGCCTATTAATGACATCTGTGTTACACTACACCCAACTAAGTTTTCTGGAGTGTCACTCCCTAAATCGTTGAAAATATTTGTTTCTAGCTTCTGCTGCTGCTTCTGACAGATTGCCTACAGGCAAAAGTGCATACTCTATTATAAGTGGGCCCTCAATCAATACTACTTGTATAGGTGACATTGGATGCCACGAGTACAGTTCAATGTACAGTTCATTTTAAATTTTTCTTGGCAGTGGGGATTAATTTTTTTTTAATATCTATCTTTTGCCCACTATATATCATTCAGATAATAATATAAAACTTGTCAATCAATGTTTTTTTAATACCTATTATCTCTGCGGACATCATTTGCTAAAATCGGTCAAATCATCGAAAGATTTTATGGGCCAATCCACATTGGTCGGATTGGATTTTACGGCAATTTCGATAGATCTTTTGAACCAATCATGGTATTTATCTCTTAACAGCGTGCCATTTTCTTTTAATTTCCAATTTAAGCCTTGAAAACCTTTGTTCGAACTGTTGCCTAATGTCGGTTGATTTAAAACATTTTCCGCGACTAATTGCAACTTTTGTACGAAATAATTTCATTTCTCGTGTTTAATCATATCATAAATAACTTTTCGGGTCATGAGCATGATACCAGAAGAGCCCATAACAAAGAAAATCTTACATCAAAAAAAATGTGACCGAAAAAAGTAAGTTTGATTCATTGTAAATAATCTAGAATATTTTCGAATAAATAGACGTTTGGCACTTTTTGGCACCCAATTTTCAATGTAACACCAAGATAGTACACTAAACTAATACCATATAAGAAATCAGACTCGGGAGAGGTCCGGAAATATAACAAAATCGCTCTTCAATATTTTTCGTAATAAAAAAATCAGTACAAAATGAGTCAGCTTACAAAACTGTACAGAAATAAAGTTGTGCGATACCTTTGGATGAATGTTACTATTATTTCAATTCTAGGCATCTGGCTGAACAATATCCATGATTAAAATCACCACTACTCACTTAACATCACTCACAAATTAAAATGGTACAACTTATAATTTTCTCGTATTTGCTTCGGATCAGTACGTGGGTCTTGCAATGTGCTCAGAATATGACTGTTCACGGGGTGGGGAATGGAGCTTACCTAAAAAACATAGCTGATTTTTATTCTATAGATATTTGCCTCGAGTCAGGTAGATACGGGTTCTTTGAATTTGCTAAAAAAAATTTTTGACTTTTGTGTCAAATACCCCTGTGTGCGGTGTCTAGAGGTTCAGTGGCCGGATACAGAGTGTCCCGTGTGAAACGAGCCTTACTTTTGACACAATCAGAATATCGCATTTAAGAATAAACGCGTTTCATAAATGTTTGAAATTAATAAAATCTCACGACGGTATGATCAATAAAAAAGCAATAACACAAAAGCAAAACAGCAAAATAACTCTTAATGTTGTTAAAATTACTCGTACTTTCCTCGTTAAAAATATCAACAATTAACAGTAAATAATATTAATTATATTAAAATAATGTATGTGCAACGTGTTTGCTCTTACAAATTTTCTTTTGTAACGAAAAAAAAGGAATTAAAATAAAAATTCTCAGAAATACGCGAAGCACGATGTTAAAATTTTCATTCTCTCATTCAGATTTATTTGGCCGCTAGGCGAACCGTTCCAGATTCCGCATGATGCGTAGTATTTGTTCATTTGTCGAAAAACTGACAAGCATACAGCAAATGCGAGTAACGAAATGAATTTGTGAGTAACGTTTCGTTACTTCAAATCTAGCGATGTATTCCTTACTCAGTAACGAATACGGTTTTGCTACAGCTGTACCGGATACTGACCTTCGGTATACAAACTAAAGCGAGAAATGCAGTTTATTTTTAAGTATATCTCAAGAGGACTGCTTACCAAGTAAGGATTTTTTCACTTGATTAGTTTGATCCCACCCCCACCCTACCCCATTAAATTATTGTGTAAAAACGTCCCCTCGCAATTAGTATGTGTTAAAATTTCACGAATGCACAACCGTCAGAAAGAAAGAAAAAAATTGCATAGATCCTGATCAGTTTGTTGTCTCGCCATGAGTTGTAAGATACACATGTTGGGTTTAACTCAAACTAATATTTGCTTAGTAGTTAATTCTTTGTTGAAATCCATTTGACAAGCTGTTTCTATTGTTTCAGGTGAGTTGCCGCACAACTTCATCGCTAGTACGTAAGTAGAAGACCGCAACCATGATCCATTAATTCTATTCCTGTCTGGACAGGGATTAGAGTGTGTATAAAGAAAGCACTTGTACCTTTCGGTGGAGAAAAGTAACCTGCTTAATTTGCAGATAGTCAATTTTGTCGAGTCGGATACTAGATTTCTTATTCTGCAATTCCGGGGATATGCACTGTCGTAAGAGAATCGGTTACAAGATTTATTCTGTTCCAGAAGGATAGAAACATTGGTTCATGATACAGCCCCCAGACAACCAGAAATAATTTTAAAAACTTCGTAGAACAAGGTTCAAATGTTTCAGCTTTTATTAAATTTTATCGCGTTGGTTGTTTAGAGATATTGTTGCTAAACGAAATACATTAGTCAACACTACGCAGTAACATAGCTATTAGGTTAATGGATAGGTGTCTGATGTGTTACACACAATCCGGGCATCCTCAATACTGTCAAATTTGGAGTATGGTTTTGGATTGGAACGGTTATAGGTGTATGGGTACAAGAACCAACCTATCCGAAATTCGGAACGTTTTGCTCGGCGTTGTTGGTGGAGGGTGTGACTGAATCGGATTGTCGATCGTGCTCTCGAGCCTGCGTGCCACACCGCAAGTCATTCACCGCCGTTGAACTTTGCTGTAATTTCATTAGCAGCCTTGTTTAATCCCATTAATGCAGCTGCCCTGTTTCCCCCAAGGTATTCCACTCAAAGCGATTAGACGTTTTTCTATGAGCTTTGATGTTCTCTATTCATTACTAATTGCTTTAGCTGTCACGACAAGAGTTCCGTCTTGATGGTCTGTAATACGATTTTAAGAGCGCTCAATCACAGTACACCTGTGCAGTTTCCTTCAAGTGAGAAGGTCTCGTGGGGAGGTTGAACCCTCATATGAAACTTGCTAAGCGTTAATATAGCACATGAATTTTAGACCCATTCCTCTTCTCAATTAACATTGCCTAGTTCGTATGAAAAGGAGGGAGGGAGGGCGGACTCTGAGGTAAGTAACATCGCAATGCCGTTGATAATTCTCCAGGCACATAGTTTATTGTTTCTAGGGTTAATACTTTGTTGACTTGGGAAGTGCCATACAGTTAGCAAACAAAACTATGTAAACCGTCCCATTTTCATTCCTATGTTTAAACACTATCCTTAGATAGGTACTTCTTGATGGAAAATGATTCGTGTGTGACTCACTTGCGCAAATTTTTGCAAAGGCAAGGGGACTGGTTTAATACTGTTTCCTTCTTTATTAAAAACTGACATATTGATACAGATAAATCTTTACTTTTGTATCAAATCGCCATCTGTTTCTTCGATATTTCTTACACCATCTGTGCATCTGTTCACATTTTCGCTGTCCCATCTGCTGAACGTTGCTTTAAATTAGTCATTTTTGAATCGGTAGCACTCGGAGAAGAACTTTACGAGCTGGTGGGAAGGAGATGAAAGAACAAATTCTGGTTGGAATTGAGAATGGGAAAAAAACACATCTCATTTGAATTTTATGAGCAGCTGTTTTGTTTTGAGCGGAGTTAGAATTAGCGTTGTGAAGCAACCAAGATCAGTCTGATACCGGTGAAAACTTGGCAATATCTGTCTGCTCGTAATCTACTTCACTGACTGAACAATTTTAAAGAACGGCCGCTTTGATTTTTCTGTCTTTCTTGAGAGCAACTTCCCCCAGGATTGGGAAATGAAACACCAAAGCATCGTGTGTACATATTTGACTGCTAAACCCACGTCTTATTTGCTGTCACATCAAGCGTGTATTGTGTCTGGCCTTGTTCTTTCAATATCGCCATGAATCTGCTAGCGGCTGTAATATGTTTCTGATTTTAGAAGTCTCAAATGAGCAGTGGCGTCAACTCTGCCAACTTTCGCCATGAGAATGTGCTCACCAGTTCGACGAGTGGGCTTTGTGAAATTTCTGAGTTGGGCGATAGGATGAGGGTATCGTCTATACTGACTGGTAAGTAATTCTCGACAGTAACCACTTTGGCATTCGTTAACCTTCCGCCAGCGGCAAACGTAAATAGTGATTTTTACATAAATTGGACTGTTTTGGATATTTTTCCTTTTCGCAATTAAACGTCGGATGTTCGTATGTCGCAGTCGTGCTCAGTTAAAAAATTTTCATGGTTAGAGGGATACTGACAGAAACAAACAAGCTTGTCGCAGTTTTATCACCACACGTCTAGGATTTGCTTAAAGTCATCATTGGGGGAGGATGGGAGAGAAAGCTTGCCCCTAGGCTGAGTTGCAACACCAGATGTGTGCTCATAAACGACCATCTAGCTCAGAAAAGTCAGTAGCTGTGAAAACGATACAATGCAGATGTTAGCATACTCAAGTGTCCATGTCGTGAGAGAAAATATGATCTCGAATGATCCGATGTGTGTTTTTACATTACAAGCCGCTATCCTCTTGTAAAGTATAGTACAAGGGTACATCAAATATAAGCATTAAAAATGTATATATTTACCGTAGAAAATGGACTAAGTACATACTATTTCTCAACATAATATCTCCTGCTTTATAAATACATTTTTCCCAGCATATCTGAAGGTTTTTGAAGCCTTCATTGTAAAAGAAAGGATGTTGCGTCAGTAATCAATTGCACACGAAGCCCTCCACCGTGTTGTCTTCAAATCATCTGCCTCCCAGTGTTTCTTTCAGTCGTCTAAAGAGATGGCTCTCACAGGAAGACAGGAAGGAGGATGATTAAGTGATGTAGAGTTCATTTTCTCAAATTTTGCTAAATTGAGAGTGGTACAGTGTGTGGCTGAGCGAAGAATCACATCTCTTATCGGCTAGTCGCGTCTTTTTCGGTGATAAGCAAGTTTAACATCGTCCAAAGGTTGTAGTAGTATGCTGCACTAATGGTGCGACGTCCATGCAATAGTCACAAATTGTACGAATGTTCTGCTCTGTAATGCACGTCCGTTGACAACGATCGTGGGTCGTGGCTCTCATTTTTAACCACTTCACGGTCTTTCAGGAATTCCTTACGCTTGGCCAACACACGAGTCCTTGACAGCGTACTATCCCCGGAATGGACCTTTAATCTCCGCAGAATTTGGGTTGATTTTTCGCCTGCCCAACTGAGAAATTTAATAATTACATTTTGCGAAATTGAGGGGTGCACAACTTGCTCTGACTATGTTAGCTGTACTACTGATTGCACGTGATAAGCCCAACAATCACTCTTCCCACTCCTGACATCCCCAACAAACATGTATAGAAGCGCGTGACCATTCGGACCATTATTGCGCGTAAGTTAAAAAGAAGTCTCGTTTGAATTTGATCCATCCTCATATTTGATGTCAGTGCAATTTGCTTGCTGGCTATGACATTGAACTGGTGTGAGCTTTCTCTCTGAAGCCAAGACAGTTCACGTTGGTTGCAAGTACGAAAATGGTAACCAGTAAAGTTACGAAAGATTGTTTTACTATTTAACTCGTGTTTGAAGGTGGTGCTAGAAACTACGATAGAAGATGCTTTATTGAATGATGAATAGCAATAAGCTGGTTTGGTTGCGTGACCTCAGGTATTCTTTCTGAACGTTACCTTGAAGGCGTGTGCGGTGGCAAATGTCACGTGTTAAACCCGATCTGTATTAAACGGAAACTCCACAATAGCTGTTTACTGTGAGATCCTTCACGGCTCTTATCGATTTATGCTGTTCTCTTTTACTCGGGATACTGTCCCACATTTGCCAAACATACAATTCCCTCCTGCCTTCAACAGTAATCATGTTATGGCGGCCACTTAACACGTTGTGAACCGAAGTAAATTGAGGCCCTAATGTTTCAGGGACGGTTGCGAAATAAAACTAATAAAAATTGTGGGCTTATAAATTTTATCTCTTTTTTTCGAAAAAATAAAATTAAAAATTCTTCGCCAATCTGTTGCTTTAGCAGCCCATTATATCTGCGTTAGGTGCCGTTAGGTAGACTCATTTCGATCCCATCTAATTTTCATCAGAGTTGGACAATACTTACTATACAGCATCGTATGTTAAAGGAAGTCAAGTCGGCAAAGTTGAACGATGAATAGCCTGCTTTTGTGATCACACAAGCAACAATATTGAGAAGCTCATAATCTATATACATAAAGATGAATGTATGTATGTATGTTTGTTTGTTTGTTTGTTCTTCATACAAATCCACAGTTTTCATCCTATCTCGATGAAACTTTGCACACTTATCCTTTGAAACAAGGAGAAAAATACTGTCTACATTTGGTTGAAAAATTATCTGTGTAAATAATACATGTTGTCTCATAATTTCGAAATACTACTGAATGGCGATAGACAGGCGCGTTGGATATGGACGTCTGTATACTGCTTTTCCGTGTATCGGTCAGACAGCTCAGTGGTTAAAGCGCTTGCTTACAAATGTTTTGGTCGTGGTCTCCGGTTCAAATCTCCGTGGAGGCTAAGATTTTTAAAAATTGTTTTTGATCGTAAGAATCACGCCTGGGCCGTAGGTTATTCGGATTGAATGTTAAACTGTATATATCACAAAGTTAGGGGTGCAATGCGAGGCAAATCGTAGGTAGTCTTGCAATGTTGTAGGTGTACACTTTTTTACGTTATAATGATTCCTCAGGGGTTGTTCGCAGTCAGAGAGAGAGAGAGTGAACCGCAGTAATAATACTATAAATACGGAAGTAAGCCTGTCTTTTTTTTACGTTTTGACGACTAAACGGCTATATCGATGTTGACGGAATTTGACAAGAAAATCTGTATGGAGGGCACAGGACATTTTCTCCGGTATTTTTAATAGTTGTAGTCACGAAATTTTGAGACCTTATCGAATGGTGACAGAAATATGTTGGAAACTGATTCTCTTCAAGAGACTGGTTCGACGGTAGAATGATTTAGTGATAGCTTTCCTGTCATATTATGCCGACTCTGTGTTGTTTGGGTCAAATCCTTCGTTAGCAACAACTTTCTATATTCAATTCTGGCAAAAAATTCTTAATCCACGCGTACGAAGTCGCTGTTACGAGCTAGTTTCCCTCTATAAACTCAATCCGTAGCGGTATTGCTTCATTTTATACAAGTTTCGCCAACAATAGAAGTTATTCTAGACAGAAATCTGGCTCTAGAGCAGAGGGAAGCTCTATTCAGTTTTTTGTTCATCTATTCTTCAGTCCATCATCGGCAAGATCATTAGTTTTTAAGATGGGTGTATCCTGAGGTAGTGTTTGACTGCTTTCGGAGTACCCAAAGATTTTCATGGAGTGTGGAGTACACCACACTCTGTCATGTTTGGGGAGGCAGTATCGTTCTATGGATTTCAGAACAGCAGTTACAGCATATACGGATTCTGGGGAGATTATAGACACATGGTTCCATATCACATATATAATATATATATATTTGTATTCTTACAAATGTTTGTCTTCCCTACAATTGTCGTATGTTGGGTAGTGCTGCCCTTCGGAAGATTAGCTCAGGACGGTAAAGTACCTCATTATTATACCAGCTATAGTTTTCAATAGGTTTCTAAAATTACGCGATGTTTGTCGTGCGTCTCTTCTGAAATATGTCTTCTCGTGTTACGAATATTTACCTTCGCCTCTGAAGTCGTAATGTGGATAAGCGAGGCACTGTGTTACGTTGACCCACTTGCAATGAAGTCTGTTGACTGCACACGCCAAGGCCATCACAACACGAGCGCCGTGCTTTGTCCTCAAATGACTGCGGAGAGGCATCGTTCATTGAACTCCCTTGTTTGTAATAGCTCCCCTTATATAAACTAAAAGTGAGAAGGTCCTGTCAAGAGCATGGTATCCTTGTACTCTTATATCCCGCTTTCGGGCTGAAAGCAGTAAAACTAATGAGGATGAGAAAACAAAATTATGGAATACTTAATAACGGTTGAATGATTGGTTGGAAATGACTTATTATTTTTTGTGCAGTATTTAAACTTCGGTGTGGTCTTTTTAGGAGCTGGTTGACAGAGTTCTTTACCTGCTGCGCAATCCGCCCGTCGAGGCCGACTTCCTAAGTCCGTACGTAGTCCTACCACGTTTAGAGGACTTACAGTTTAACGTTTAATTCGAACCACGGAAGCGTTCTGGCGTATTTCACATACACAAAGCAAGATTTGCTAGAAGGTCTGGTTAAGGGCCTTTGACAATCGCAGATTCGAACCGGGGACCTTTCGCAGGGCTGGCGTTGGGGGGGGGGGGGATAAGCCGCGCAAAAGTACCCCGGGCCACCCAGGGGGGGGGGGGGGGGCCGCCGGCTTAGGTTTCCTAAGTAAATAGAAATCGAACACACATTTTAAAGTCTGCACCAATAACTTTGAAGATTTTTGTATTAAAGTTTTCTGAGTTCATCAAAAAATCCGAAGTGTAAAGAAAAAATATTTTCGGGAGGAGAGGAGGGGGTCTAAGATCGCTTACAAAAGGACGAGAATCCTAGCGCCGGTCCTGTCCATCTGTGATCTGTAAGTAGAAGTAGCCCAACAACTCGGATGTGAGAGGGAAGATGCTAGCCCATAAGTTACGAGTATTGTATGTATCTGCGTATAAATACATACACAATAAGGTGAAAGGGCATTAAAACCAGCATATAAAGTTATCACTTTTCTGTGTATAGCTTTAGGTTAGTATCTGCGTCCATCTGTGATTCTGTAAGTAGAAGTTTTTTTACATTTCATTCCTCCCACGTGAAGCCTGTCCCAGCATTCGCCTAGAATCACTGAGGAAAACTACGGAAAACCTCAGTCAGTATGGCCGAACGAGGTTTGACCCCCGTCCTCCCGAATGATACGTAGGAGGCCGAAATCGGCCTCCTCGTATCTCGGTGAAGGTAGATGTAGCGTAACAACTCAAATATGAGTATGAAGATGCTAGCCCCCAAATAGTGAGTATCGTATTTATCCGCCTATAAATACATACACAATAAAATGATGGGTCACAAAAAACAGCATATAAAGTGATCATTTTCCGTGTATAGTAATAGGTTAGTATAATATGTGTTCATCTGTGATCTGTAAGTTGAAGTAGCGTTACAATTCATATGTGAGTATGAAGATGGCTAGCCCACAAATTGTGAGTATCGTATTTATCTGCGTATAAGTACATACATGATGAGGTGAAGGGGTTCTAAATACAGCATCTGTGATCACTTTTCTGTGTATATTTCTAGGTTTGTATAATCTGAGTGTGTCAATCTGTGATTTATAACTAGACGTATTGTAACAACTCAAATATGAGTAGGAAGATGCTAACTCTCAAATTGTGAGTATCTTATATATCTGCATATAAATACATACACCAGAAGGTGAAAGGACTCTAAAAACTGCATATAAAGTGATTTCTTTTCTGTGTATAGTTATAGGTTAGTATAATACGGGTGTGTCCTTCTGTGATCTGTAAGTAGATGTAGCGTAACAACTCAAATGTGAGTATGAAGATAGACCACAAGTTTTGAGTATCGTAAATATCTGTGTATTATTATTACTCCGCGATTCACTAAAAGTGTGTGGCTCAAAACACCATCTGTGATCATTTAAAAACATTCACTGTAAGGTGAAGGTGCTCTAAAAATAGTATATAAAGTGATTAATTTTATGTGTATAGTTATAGGTTAATGTAGTATGAGAGTATCCATTTGCAGGGCCGGCGATAGGGGGGATTAAGCGTGGCGAAGGTGCCCTGTGCCAGGGCCACCAAAAGGGAGGTGGGGGGGGGGGGAGACGCTGGCCTTTGTGCCTAAATAGAAATCAAATACGAATTTTAAAATCTGTACCAATAATTTTAAACATTTTCGGTCGGCTGTTTTATTGACTCTTAAATTTAGCTTTTCGTTTTTTTATAATTACCATTCATCTCCCTTGTCTCATGACCAAGCTCGGTAACTTTTAACATTCCATCGGCAGATCTCATGTTGCTATTATTAAACCGATCTGTCAGATTTATAGAGACATCCTATACTTGGGCATGAACCCATAGAAGTTGTTAGTGTAGCGTCAAGGAGTGATGAGACCGAGGAATAACTCCTCAGCATTCAACCTATCGCAATACTTACAAAATTGGATTAATTTTTGCACTCTTCATGGCGTATACATGCTATAGAAAAATGATCTGTTGCGTTTCTACGTTTTGCCGTTTGAGTTGCAGCCACATATAAATAACTTGGCACGATTATTATGCTAGGCAAAAGCTGATCCATTCTTCCAAAACTCGGGCTTGCCAAGTTATTTTTAATAGGTGCAGAGAATGAGGTCTTCATAATTAGAGCAGTATACTCATTTCACCGTATCTTTTACTTCTACCAAAATATCAACATTTTTAATCTCGGTAACTGTCGAGATGTTCAACTGTAGATGTCCTTTCGTTAAGGATTTGGAGATATTTATTGCTGAATAATTTTGTATTTATTCCTGGGGTCGTGTAGTCAAAAAGCGTCTAATGAACATCTGCAAAAAGCGTAATAATCAAATATAACTGCAAACCGTGATGGGTGGACGTGAGCTATAATACCCTTCGGGCCATCAGATTTCAGTTTTCCATGGTTTTCGGAAATCAGTCCAGGTGAGGGCCGGGATGGTTCACCAAAAGGCCATTGCCGGATTCCTTCCCGTTCCTGGCCCCCAGTCGTTTCCAGTCTCTAATTACGCCGATGTTTGACAAGTTGTAAAGCTCTAAGCAAAACTATAAAAAAAATCAAGTGACTTGTACTGTTGACTCTGGCGTGTCTCTAAATTTTGAAAACGTATAAATTATTTCTGTGACTTACGATAAGACTAGAATCATCGAAATTTCAGATTATCATTTAATAAGGGGGCGTCCATTAATTACATGAAGCGTTTTCCGGAACTCCGGATCCCCCCTCCCACCCCACCCCCCTTGCGGTGAGATCTGGTCGAACCCCCGCCCTAATGACGCGAGATTTTGACGTAACCCCCCCCCCCCCCCGGCTGATCGACCTCTTAGTTTTTTAAAACTTTTCTTTATTAGCTCTCCTGCTCCCGAGGGTGGTTATAACCTTCCCCCCTCCCCCCCAAAGTCGACATCCGCGTCGTTTGGGGCCATTTTTATAAACTCTTCTGTCCTCGAAGAATTTAAAAAACTCAGGTGAGATTCCCGTAGACCCCCTCCCTGGTGAGATTTCGCCTGACCTCCCCCTCTATTTCACCTCGCGTAATTAATGGGCGCACCCTGAGACTATTCTTATCTGATCTTCTGCCGTCATAAATGCATCCAGCCAGCGGATAAAACATTTTGAGTGCCTTTCCAGTCTCTTGCAATGTTTATATTTGGTTCACTACCTCTATATCCTAACGGAATTAGGCTTAATCATTAGGTCCTTCACCGTATGCTTATGGCTGATAGTTTGTCTGAAAGAAATCAGTTGAAGCGTGTTCTACAAATACTGCTACAGCCGCTCTGACGCTTGCTGTTTTTACTCTTTAATCGAGCTGTGTTGTGTCCGTGTAAACTGAAACACCAACTTTCATAACACAACATACTGCTGATTACAAATACAGAGCGCGTGTCCGTTTCTGAGCCCCAGACAGTTGTTAAGAGTGTAAATATATCGCTATAAACCAACCACAGTAGTAGTTCATAGTTGATAATGTGTTCTAGTAGTACAGATATATTAAGAATTCATTATTCGCTTCCGATGACGGAAAGCACAAAATAATAAAAGTGACACGTGTGATTGGTCTAAATTAAGGTGACATTGTACAAGACACCACGAAATCTGTGGAGACGCCGTACTGTACAGAGAAAAATCTAAAATCAAAATGTACAAAGCGAAGTGAGACTACAGTGCGGAAAGATAGGAAGAACGTTGGCTTGGAAGTGAGCGTTGCAACAGGTATGATATTGACGTCCGATGTCGTGTGTGTTTCACACTTTTCATGGATCCGTTCAGCTGCAAAAAATTTATTACGACTTTAGAATAGACTGCATTGTATCGCTGAGCTGCTGCTTTCATAATCCATGTTGACCGTACAGCAAGCCTTGATGGTTTGGAGCGTCATTGAGTATAATTCTCTCTCTTCACACAACCGCTATGTAAGGAAAATTATAGGGACTTAAGTCACACTCATTCTTCACATCAGCCATAACCCCTTTGATAGGAATGTTCAAGCCTTCTTTGAAGTTCGCGAGATTTTCCTGCTTTCTGGTTTTCTCATTTCAAACATGTCGCCTATTGTAGATGTCTGGGATATATACGTGAGGCAACTTCGCCGTCGACG